>NW_019380333.1:765517-829133 GCF_000648655.2 Copidosoma floridanum | reverse complement strand
GTGTGTGTGTGTGTGCACATTTGCTTGGGGTCAATACCGATTTGGTATGGCTCCCGAGCAAAGTTGGTAAGCGGGGTAATATACCAATTCAGTATATCAGCGTTGCAACTGTAGTATAAGGCAGAAGCAACGGTAGTATAGTTCATGCACTACAGTTGCACGGAGGCCTGTATACTACGGTAGCAGAAGCCATATACTTTCGTTGTGGCGCGCGGGCGCTACAGTCGTATGCAACGCACTATACTACTGTTGCACGCGGCTATACATACTACCGTAGTACCAGAGATCTCTTCGTGTACCATTTAACGTTGTGTTCAAATAAGATGTCCAATGACTATGGGTAAATAGTTAAACTATTTTACGATTCTGGGAAAGCTGCACGTTCCTTACATCTACGTCTTCGCTGCACTGTTTTGAAAAATAGTGGATTGCAATAACTGAGTATTCTTACGAGGAGGATTTTTGAATCTATTGCCAGGGTGCTTGACTTAATACGTGCACGTTTTGATCAAAACGTAGGTTTTTTTTTACAAATTTAGCTGTGTTCTAAATAAATTAAAAAGCAACGAATTCAACAGGGAAGTTTTTATTAAATGTGAAGCCTACGGCACTTTCTTTAGCTCCCAATCAAACATCAGACATAAATTAGCCATAACTATATGACATAAAATGATTTTAAATAATAAAATTTCGGACTCTTACATAAAAACCAATTTTTCTATGAATGAATTTCAATGAGTTATATGTAAAATAATAAGGAATCGCCATGAATCTCATAAGACGAATTTATTTACTGACTATTTTAATACAAAGTTAAATTGCATTTTTTGCGAATGTCATTGTAAGTTTAATAAAAAGTTATATGCCCTTCTCTCACACGAACCATTTGATTTTAATGATGAATATGATACACTTTTAACTAAAAGTATCAGTGACCCTGGCCTGCTTCAGGGCCCTTAGCTTATAGTCAACAAAAGCATAAGTAAAACAAAAGAAAGTTAGCTATCCAATCTTTCTGACATACCACTGGTGGATTGTGTCACAAGTATATTAGACTTGGTCGATAAACTTAGTATTGTTGTGGATATTAATGAATGTGATTGTTTTTCTCATTTTACGAATATTGAGTATTCACTAAAAGTTTCTGAAGAACTTAGGACAGTTAGAAAATAACTAATTAAAGTTATTAGTAACAATAGCCATAATATACCAACTAGTTTTTTTTTAATCATGAAGTACTCCAAGACAATTGAAAGCGAACACAAGTTTTCCTTATATATAATAAACACAGTTTGTATACGAAAGCAGACAAAGGTAATGTTTCCATTGTCATTGACGAAAAAATTAATTTTTGTAAAGTAGAAGAACTGTTAAGTAATGATAAATATTATTTACAGTCTTTGAAGACTTCTACAAAAAAAGTTCTGTAAACAAATTATTAAAAAATACTAAAAGTAATTTAAGCACATAGGATCAATACAGTATTTTTAATAAATCAAACAAATTTGGCGCAGGTATTTGTTAAAAAGATTTATCTCAATGCTATAAACTAATAAAAATACACAAAAAAGGCTTTTTTATCCATATTCCTGTCTCGATACCGAGCTCACCCACTTACAGTTTTTCTAAATTTCTTTCTGATTTTTTGATATTTGATATCTCGCTGGCAAAGTCACACATAAAACGTTTTTACAAATTGAGAGATAAATTAAAAAATGCTATTATTTTTCCAGGTTAAACTCTAATTTGTCTAGATGTAGACAGCTTATTACCTAATGCTAGTGAAACCTTAATTGAAGACACTGTAATGCATTTTCAGAAATTCTTGAATAGTAGTATCAATGTTTCTTTAAATAAATTTTGCACAGTTATTCCTTCGATTTTTAATATCCTTTTTTTCCTCTAGCAGTACGTATTATCAACAAGTTTTTGGCTTACCAATGGGCAGCCCTTGAAGTCCAATACTGCGTGTCCTTGTTATGCGTTTACTTAAAATTTCATGCTTAAAGAAATTATGTTTTGATGTTTCTCTGTACATACATTATGTAGATAATATAAGTTCTCAGTCGATGTTTCAAGGGTAAAAGTTCAAACTGTACTTTTCAGGGGACTCAAAGCCTTTTTATAGGGAGTAGCGGAACTTGGACATGCACTTGCTTGAAAATGATGTAGAAAAGCTTACTAAGGGTAAATCTTGATGAATAAACAATAGCCAAGAAACTAGTCAGCTATTGCTGCTTTAGTAAAGACATAAAAAATTAATACTTTCCATATCTTGCTTGCTCTCTTACATGCGTCAAGAAAACTTAGTAAATCATACATCTACACAAAGAAGGCAAAAATCAGATAATTTTTTAGAAGTTAAATAATGTTCCTCTGCTAGATTTACTGTAGACAACACCTTTCTACATTTATATAGATATTGCTCACTAGCAGGTGTACCATTATGTGTTCGTTTTTGTATCTTCCTATATTTTCATTTGATCTTAGCACATAGGTTTTAATTTCCAATCATTAGTGCATTTTATCTTAAATCTTAGTGTAGCTGTTTCCAGCCAAACTTTGGCGTCTAATGTCTTTTGAAATTAGTTGCACTCATTTGGACACAAGATAATATTAGTTATTTATTCTCAGTCAGTGAAGGCCAGCGTTCATGTGCATAAGTGATAATTGATCAGAAGAACACAGGTACAAGGAAACTCACAGATGATTCACCTTTTTTTAAATGAACGTTGGTCTCTGCTTTTACTGGCTTTCAGTTTGGCGAGGAAACTTTGGAGAAAAAGGATGAAAAACTTGATGCGGTTATACCAATGATACAGGCATTAACAATTTATATATGTATCATTGATAATAATTTTGTCTTTTTTTGAATAAAATTGCAGAAATAATTGAATTAAATTTAAAGACAAAAATATATTCTTTTATCAATACAAAAATCACATCATTCTCATGAACAATTGAAAAAAATAGGGCATTTTGAAGACTATCAACCATCTTTGGCAATAGTGGCTGGTANAATTAAATTTAAATTTTGTAATTTCAAGTCACATTCGACCTTTTTTTACTTAAGACTTTTTTTTATGATTTTTCTTCAAAAAATCAGAAAAAAAGGCATTGACAAAATGTTTAATGTTTCTAGTATAATAAGATTATAGAAAAAACAAGGCATCACAAGAGATATGGGGTTGCACATCTTGTAGAAGAATTTGAAATGTTCAAATCAGAAAAACTTATCTATAAGAAAAACACATTGAAAAACATATCAAAGTTAAAGTAACTAAGACCTCTTTTATTTTGTTTGGTATAACTGTAAAATGGTTGTTTTATCAACAAGACGTCAAAAAGATAAAAAATAAAGTATAAACTTAAGAATAAGTATTGTTACTGTACACAATATTTCTGTACGTTGGATTAAATATGTTAAAAGGAATAAATAGTATATTAAATGGAAAAGCTTACTTTTTACGATAATAGAATAGTATTTTATAAATATTTAACATAGTATTGCATATTGCATAATATTGACAGTGCAATTAAAAAAGAAATAGATAAAAATGTCAAAAATGGTTGTAAAATCTTTTCGTAGATATTTAAAACAGCACTAGAGAAGGTATTTTATTTATATAATACTCACTGCATAAATCAAGTTCAATTAAAAATTAATATTATGAAAAACGTTTATGAACTAATAAATTATTCAAACACAATCTGAAAGTACAAGTTATAACAGAAAAAAAAAACCTGGCTTTTATACTGTTACGTTAGATAAAGAAGCTAGTAAGGAGGTGCGTCACGAAAAGAACTCAAATTGTCGGTCAATTACTTATTAGCTTCTTGAAGGCAGAAGCGTGTGTGTTTTGCGCGGTGTTTTCTACTTATCGTTCGGTCTCTTGCCTAAAAGACGCTCGAGTGCCCCAATTCGTCTCTCGCAGGGCCTTATATAAGCTCGCTCCCCCTATTGGTGTCCTTTACTAGCGTAGGCTTGGTAGGCTTGTCGTTACTAGGGTGAATCAGTATGATATGCCCAGCATATCGTACGTAATAATACCAACATCTATTCTAAATACTCTTCTTTCTTACCATTTATTTAATTCAAAAATCAACGTTTTTAAGCATGAACATTTTAGACAACTATTAATCAATACTAAAGTCGAATCTTTAATGACGTTGGCTTATATTTAAAAAAAAAACTACTCTCTGATAGTTAATTTTATGTAGCTGTATTTTGATGTTTAAGGAGGCTTCCTCCTGCAGAAATGCCAACCCACGTCGTAGGTCATAGATTTACTCGCAAACCCAAGTACAGTTGACATCACTGACGCAAGAGAACATAGGCTTACCTGTGGAAATGTAAGACTTGATTAATTTGTATTAGAATATGGGGAAGTTTTCCAGGGTAACGCTTACTTTGCTTACTATGCTAGGCGTCATTCGAAAGAGGAAGTTTTTTTCTATAAAACGTGTGTGCTCTTATTACGGGAACTGTTGATTTATTCGAGTTAGTAAGTTGTTTTCATCGTATATATGAGCTCCACCATAACAATATTTGTTAAAAAGCGTTACGTTGCATTGATAATATCTCAGAATTTAAATAATTTAATTATTGGATTCAGTAGATTTTTAACTATTTAATTCATCTGGTCTTGGTTTAAGACCGTCAGGAGGGAGCCTCCTTAAATGAAATGTTGAGCTAGATATAATTTAAAAAGAATACAACTTATACTTATTGTATGGGAATAAATAAATAAATACCTTTTAATGCAACTTTTTTTACATATTGTTCAATTATAAGATTAAAAGGGTTTAACTAACCCGATAGCATTAAGTGTAATTTTCTCAATATTAAACTTATTATTATTTTAATTTTAACAGTGATCGAAAATAATTTCAACCTTTCATTGGAAGGTAACATTGAACATGTGTACTATTATTATTGTAGCAACTTTTTTCGATTATTGTTGAGCTTTTCGACCTACTTTTAATTGATTCATAAATCCATTCTATCCAAAAGACAAAATTTTAAAGTATCTATTCTAATTATTCAGGCCGATTTATAAATACATTTTACATGCGTACGCGAAAGGTTATATAAAATTAAATCTTAACTATATAAATTTTACTTTACATGACTTCTTACTGCTTTTGAAATACATGAAGTTACAAACATGGTGAAAATGAGGCATAAATACTGCAGAGGTCAATCATGGAAATTTATAGCTTATTTTGCAGAGGAACGAGTGAAAACGCTAAGAAAAGTGTGGATCTGCGTAAGATGACTCCTAATTTTACAAGTGTAACTCTGCTCATTTTTTAATTAATTTTGAAGAAACCCTGAATAATGTTAAAGGTAAGGTACCAGATTAAGTTTTGTAAAGGTCAAGAAGGAGAGCATAAGATAAGAGAAGAATTTTATTTTATTTTTTAGAAGCAACTTAAAACGCGAGTAAAAGCCTCAGTTCTGGTAAGGTACAAAATTGACGCCCTACACAATGTACCTTTATTGTATAGGAAGGTTTAAAACATTTTTTAAACTGTTTTTTCAAAAATCCTAAGTAAAGATGCATGTGGTATGGACAATGGAAAACTGGCAAAAATTTTGTGGGGGACACGAGGTGGAACATAGGTACGCAGGCGAAAGAGTTGGGCAGCGTAAGAAAGGGCTAATAAAATTTTAAAATAAATTACGTAAAAATTTAGAACATTTTTCCATGTTTAATTAGGAAACGCAGCTAAAAAGTCATAAAGAAGTGTGAAAAGGCATGGAAAAAAAAGGTGAGAAAACTAACTATTTCTTACAGCAGTACTACATAATATAGGAATATACATACACACTAGTAAGGTATCACCCATTGCACGTTTCGTGCACTGGTCCTTACTGCTAGATAATCTAAGCTTAAATTAAATGTGCCGTTGAGAATGAACGTGCTGTAAGCCTCGATACTTCTTCACTTACGTGGTGGTATTTTATTCAGTCACGTTTGACTAAACAAAGTTACGACCGTTTCAGGAATAAATAACTTTGCATTTTTATCAAAACTTTTAATAAAATCATGCAGTTTAACAAAATTCTATGAATGATGGCAATGCAAACTTAATTTTGACACTGAAAATATGTAAAAAAGCATAAGATTTATTGTATATCATTGCTAATAGTAGGTTTAGCTTACTTTCACCAACAAAATAAAATTTTGTTTTTTTATTTTAATTTTTTTAATGATATCGAGTGAAGAGAAGCTTCGTTACTTAAAATATAGAAAATGCATAACAATATAGGCTACAAAACCCTAAAAAATATATTATGAAACTGGTTTTATTAAGTTGAAACTGTTTTGGTTTTATTTTCAGTTAAATACGTTCTGTTTCAAGAAGAAGCAATTAGAGCATGCTCACAAGATCAAAAAAAAATTTTGTTGTTTATATTTTTGTGTTTTAGAACTTCACATTATTATTTTATTTCAAACAAAAACGTTACAAAATTATTTTTCCAAATAAAATTTAATCAAGAAACCAGAATTCTTAAGTTAAGTTTTAACTATAATCGTAGTTCTTGCTTTATTGCATACTTTTTAACTTAGGCTTCACCCTTTACTTCTTTCGCACAAGCACACATCTTTTGGTTACTTTATCAAAATGTTTTTCTCCAGATAACTCTAGAAAAATCCAGACTTGACGTCAAAGGTAGTTGTTTTGAAATCACGTCCCAGTGACGTGGGCCAGTAACACTTACAGAGAATCATCTCGTACTGCTAACACAAAGATTTTAAGTAATGTCAAGGTCATCTATTTTTATGAATACCCGCATTAACTTATCTTGTAGAATGCATCTTGATTGAATGAGCCTGGATTCACCTTAAAAACCAATTTCGAGTCAATTGATCTCATACCTTGTCACCTTGGGACAAGTTCCTACATCCCGTTATTCTCGTGCTGCTTAACTCATTTACAATGGCCTTGTGGCCGTTTTTGACATCAGCTCCGTTATTTTTATCCTTTAATGAGTCAGGAGAGCTGAAAATTTCAATGTTGAGTGTAAGTCTATCCATAGATCTAGAGTCAGAGTAAGGACAAAGTACCGTACTCTCAACGGTTGTCTCTTTTGTGTCATTGTATCTACTCAAATTATCGTCCTGCTTAGTTTTAATAGCATTTTCTTTCCTTGGCTCGAAGCTTTTGAATAGATACCACACGTCCTCTAACCAGTACGTGTTCTTTGATTTGTTGCAGTCCTGTTCGTTAAAGTAGTTACTACGGTAAAGAAATGATTTATGGTTATTATAAAAATTATACGACTAGTTTTTCAGTCTACCCTCAGTAAGAATGTGTTAAGTTTAACTTGGTATACCAGTCCATTAGCGCTCAATTGCAAAGTGGCGTCTATCTCAACAAATATTGTGTGTGCGCAGTAGAAAAAAAGCTTAGTTATACGTTAACCTTAATTATTGGAATCTGCTTCTATTCACATCCATTTTAGTTGGCTTGACAAATAAGTTTTTTTCATTATTTTTGTATACAATAAATAAACAAGTAATTGCTAGATAAAGTTCTTGACTGAAAAATTAGAATAAACTAGTTAGAAGTACAGTTGTATGTAACATGATGTGAACTATAAAAAAGTGCAATGACAATATAAATAATTGCATAGTTATTCGTCTGAAAGTCCATACCTTGCCCATGGTGCCAGAGTGCAAGCTGCACATGAAGAATTAATATCTTGAGAGACTGAATCTTTTCAATTTTTTTAATGTCTAGTTTTGTGAATGTAATGACAAAAACTTAGAAGTAGTAAAATAGGCTTTTATGTCAGTACCGAACGATTTAGATTGATTTATTAAATAACTTTTAAACGTGGTTCACTTATAATACAAGACTTGGTATGAGAGAAAGTTATAATAAAAATACAAAAAAAAAAAAGTAAATATCCACCAAATGGTTTTTATGTAAAACCCTTTTTCAATAACACAAAATTATGTTTTGCACTCACTTTCGGTAAATGTGGCAACGTCTTAACTCTGAAGTGCAGAGAGCGTGTTTCCATTATTTATCTTCCTTTACATCGGTACTCATTTCAGTTTTTTTTACGTTTATGCTCGCTTTTCTAATCACTGATCTTTTTCTCTTATAAAGTTTAACTTTTTTTTAACTCTTTAAAACTTAAGTTTTTTCTAAGTTGTTTTTTACAAACATATCTTTCTTTGTATCTTGTTTATTAACACATGTTGTTGATTAAAAAAAAAAAAAGTTTAATAAAGTGTTTAAAAAAAAAAAAAAAACCCATTAACTTAGCTGAAAACAACCTTGCAACTGCTTTTGCCGGCTATGTATGACGTTGTCACGTTTTTATTGTTAATTTTCTGTCTCATTTGCACAAATTACTTTTTCTTTCCCAAGCCAACCTTGAAGGTTACTGTCTCAACACGTATATCTTTATGATTTTGGACTCAAGTTGGTACATTTATATATATATTTAAGCACTAAATTACAATGTTCTGACATTCTTCAGTATAAGATCTTTGTTTGTCTACGCCTCGTACACAGTCCTATTTTAGTGTACGGAGCTGACGTTTGTCCTATTAAAATGACACTGTGCTGACGGCTTCAGCCCACTGGTAGTTTAGTATATGTCTGGCTTTCAGCACAGTGTGATTTGCTTTCCTGATTATCCTATTCTTCCTTTCAACATCACCAATCTGTTCAAGTTTATAAGGAGCTTTATGTTGATCGATTATATCTTGCTCGATAATATTCTGCTTCATCTTACCGATGACATAATTACGTCTGTCATTGGTATAGAATTTTTAATAATCTACCAAGCCAACTATTCACTACCTTTTTAAGTGCTGCATAATTTTTAACTAGCTCAGCTTTGTTCTTCATAAAGTATACACACTCGAAACTTGTGTAGTCGTCCTTGAATAATTGTAATACGGCACTTAACTCAACGATTCTACTGGCACTTGGCTGCTCAAGTTACAATGAAAAAACTTACCTTTCATACTCACACGTTCAACGTTTTTTTTGGACAACAGCTAGTATAACTTTCTGAGCAAGCACAACCAAGAGAAGAACTCCCCGTTTTCATCGAAATTCATTGTATTATTTTTATTAGTGGATGTTAATTTCTTCCAAGCATGTATGTTGATGTACGCCAACCGCTCGTGCCACGTTGTTTCTAGAATTACACGTTCATTTGCCTCGTGCCAGACAGGCCTTAGAACTACTAGAATTATGTGGTATATACGGTTTGAGTGCTTCTTACTGACAGCAATAATAACACAGGTCAACATTTGATCCACACTGGAACGCTGGAAGCGGTCAATTGTTCCTAGGGTTTTTGGGGTCACTGATTGCGATAAGGGGTTGGCTAACCGTCATCAGGTCAGGTTCAAGATTATTTGAAGGTCAAGTGCAGATGAAATGTTTCTGAAAATCTGAAAAAAATTATACTTATATTTTTGAGGTCAGCAAATTAGAATAAGAAGTCAGCTAAACTTTATTAGGTCTGTTTCAAGGTCATTTGAAGGTCAAGTGGAGGAAAAACTTTTTAAAAAATCTGAAAAAATCATACCTATATTTTTAAGGTCAGCAAATTTAAATAAAAGATCGTCTAACCTCTACCAGGTCAGATTCAAGGTTATTTGAAGGTCAAGTAAAGAAAAAATCTTTTAAAAAATCTGAAAAAAATCATACCTATATTTTAGAGGTCGGCGAATTTAAATAAAGGATCTGCTCATCTCTATCAGGTCAGAGTGAAGGTCATTTGAAGGTCAAGTGAAGAAAAAACCTTTTAAATAATCTGAAAAAAATCATACCTACCTATATTTTTGAGGTCAGCGAATGAAAATAAGGGGTTGTCTAACCTCTATCAAGTCAGATTAAAGGTCATTTGATTGAAAAATCTGAAAAAAATCATACCTATATTTTCGAAGTCAGCGAATCGAAATCCAGCATTTATTTACACTGTAGATCTATCCTAGAGGTATTTCAAGGTTATATTAAAGTCGTTTTAAAGATTCTTTAAGATAAAAATGTTAAGTAAGATTCGATGAACGTAGAAAATGTATACCTTTTTTTCGAGATCAGTGAATCAGATTAGAGGTAGGGTAACTTTCATGAGGTGAAGTTTAAGGTCAACTTAAGGTCAAGTGGAGAGTACTTTTTGCTTCTTGCAACAGTAATGGGGTTTTCTGATACCAACATATATATATATACATATATATACAAAAGACTCTTACACTCTTTCAAATTTCGTTCACTCACAATAAGTTGCATAAAAATGTATGAATAAAGTTTATCATGTCAGGATAAAGTTTTTTAGAGGCAAAATTTTTAGCTTTTCATACTTATATTATACATTTATACATGTCAATGCATTTCAACAATAAATTTACGCGTGGTTGCACCCAGGGCACCTCCACGTGTTGACGGTGGGCAACGAAGTTGTCCCACTATCCAGCAAAGTCTCTGGGTTGCGGCATTCCGGCCGTCATGGCAACCACATGGAAAAGTATTACGAGACAGGGCTTCGGAAACCCAGAATCGGCGGCTGATCAGGGTGAGAAAGCGGGCCCGTAGGCGTCGTCATCATGCGAGCGTAGCTCTACATTGGTGGGAACCTTGGTCTTTGTAGAGTTAAATGTTACAAGTCCAAGTCTTTGCAAAAATAATCTGTACATCTTTTGTGTTGTTTGCAGGCAGTATATGACGAAGAATAAATTTACATTCTCAGAAACATTGAAAAAAAATGTAGTGAATGCTTTGGAATTGAAACTGAATCTTGAAGTAACTGCTTCACACCAAAAGTTGTCTGTATTAGATGCCACAATATTTTTAATAAAAAGAACAGGCAGATATGTTCTTCTCCGATGAAATAGAGGAAGTCATCAAATCAGGAGTCTGATTGCTACTTCTGTTCAATTAATTTACATAGTAACGATTGTAATAATAAAAAATCTATCACTTATCCACGTATAGCATCAGTAACTTTTCCTACATTGATTAATGCTAAACCTGATGACAATAGTATGGATATAGAAACGAGTGAACAAGAAGTTTTGACTCATGCTGACCAAGCATCAGACGATGCGGAAGCACTAGATCAATCCTTTAATACATCTAAAGAAGAAGAAATAGAAACTCACGAAATTTTATTAGATTCGGAGGATGAAGTCAATAGAAATAAAGAAAAATTTTCCCAAGCTGATGTAAGTGATCTTTGTCGTGATTTGGGTTTTTAAAAAAAAAATTCAGAACTTCTAGCATCAAGACTTAAAGAAAAAAAATGCTTGGCTCCTGAAACACACGTTACATATTACCGTTCAAGAGACGAACCGTTTAGAAAGTTTTTTACAAAAATAAGCAACTTGATTTATTGCATTGATATTAAAGGTTTGGTTAAGAAATTTGACAAAGAATACAGATCTTGTGATTGGCGTTTTTTTATTAATTCTTCAATAAGAAGTCTAAAAGCTGTCTTGCTTAACAATGGGAATAAGTATGCCCCTCTACCTATTGCTCATTTTCTTTTAATGAATGAAGAATATCATGATTTGTGTTTTTTATTACAAAAATTAAAATATGATGAGCATAAATGAGATATTTGTGGTGATCTGAAAATAACTACAATCATGCTCGGCTTCCAAAAAGGATTTATATCATATCCATGCTTTCTTTGCGAGTGGAATAGTCGAGCTCGAGAAATACACTATGTGAGAAAAGTATGGCCTCCTAGAAGAAACGCTACTTCAGGTTTAAAAAATGTTTCAAGAGAAAGTTTGATACCTATGCAAAAGGTTCTTCTCCCGCCACTGCACATCAAATAAGGCCTTGCAAAGCAACTCGTCAAAGCAATGAGCACAAATTAAAGCGACGTTTTCATGCATATCTTTCAAATCTTTTCATCGGTTTCTGAAGCTTCAATAAAGGAGGGGGTTTTTACGGGACCTCAAATAAGAGGGATGCTGAAAAATGAGGAATTTGAAAGACTTATGACAGCTAAAGAAAAAGCAGCATGGCAAAGTTTCAGACAAGTGACGAAAGAATTTTTAGAAAGTAATAAAGATCCTAGTTATAAAGATATTGTTTCTAGAATGTTAAATAACTTCAAAGAAGTTAGATGTCTTATGAATCCAAAACTACACTTCCTGCACTTTCATTTCGATTACATCCCCGAAAACTTAGGGGACTTCAGCGAGAAGCAAGGTGAGAGGATGCACCAGGGTCTAAGAGATTTTTAATCAAGGAGTTTGGGATACAAATATGCTAGCAGACTATTGTTGGAATTGTCAGAGAGAGTCAAATGAAACACACAAGAGAAAAGCAATTAGACGATCATTTCTTACTCAACAGAAAAGGTTTTGAGCCAATAAATAATATAGCTTATAGAACGATAAAGTACTGCCAAAGATTCACAAAAAATATTAGCTTAAACGGGTCTTTTATGTTTTTTTTCTTCGTAAAAGATAAAAAATAATGACGAGAAGAAGTTACTACTTTAAAAAATGAGATTCAGTGACCTATGAAACATATGCACGAAGTTTCGTGGATTTTTTCGATGGTTTCTTCTCCACTTGACCTCCAAATCACCTTAAAACTGACCTCATTTAGGTAAGCCCACCCCTTATTTCAATTCACTTACATTAAAAATATAGGTATGACTTTTTTCAGATTTTTTAAAAGGTTTCTTCTCCACTTAACCTTTCAATGACTCTTAAACCTGACCTGATAGAGGTTAGCTGACCCCTTATTTTAATTTGCGGACCTCGAAAATATAGGTATGATTTTTTTCAGATTCTTTAATAGGTTTTTTCTCCACAAGACCTTCAAATGACCTTGAACCTGACCTGATGGAGGTTAGCAAACCCCTGATTTTGATTTGTTGACCTTAAAAATATGGGCCTGAATTTTTTTTACTTTTTTAAAAGGTTTCTTCTTTACTTGACCTTAAAATAATCTTGAACATGACCTGATTAAGGTTAGCCAACCCCTTCGTCGTAATCAGCAACCCCAAAAATTTAAGGAGAAACTGACTGCTTCTGGCGTTCCAGCGTAGTGTTATTATATGAGTACACCGGTTAACTTTTATCATTATTCGGTAAGTCATAATATAAAATTTTTTTAAATATTATAATAGTACATGATTTTCATATTTTTTCTAAGCACCAACTACACTATACTGTAACTTTTGTGTCATTGTTAGGTGTCAGTTTGTTATACGACCACATATTAACGTGTGTTCAGAGATAGTATAAACAATGCATTAACATATGATTGCATGAATTATTTTTATTGAAGACCAATCGTTTTTATGTTGTTTATATGAGACATAAATGGTTATTAAACAAAAACTATATAAATTAGGATTAACCTGCACATCACCTCTAGTTTAGTGCTCAAGGAACTAACCATTAATGTTGAGTTGGCTCTATATAGACCACATAAACAAAGCACAATAGTAAAGAAAATTTTTAAAAAAGAAGTGGACATTTTATTTTTTTTTGTTCTTTTAAAATTAAATATTTTTTTGTGCTCAAAATAAAAAGAAAGTACTCCCTAATGTCAGATGCTTGTGTGAGTCATGACACAAAACTGTTATTATTGAGAAGAAAGGTTTTGAAAAGTTACTTTACCTGTTAACTAAAAACATTCTGGTGAGTATTCAAACTAATTAAACATGCTTATTAGTCACAATTGCTGTCATATATTTAATTCTAACAATAAATATAGGCAATGGTAGTGGCAAAAAAGTTTAATCAGCCATTAAGTTGACAAAGCCACTTTACTATTAGCCACTAAAACTGCTAGTGACATGATAAGAAGCAACGTCAAGAAGCTCTCGTGGCAGTCCCTCACCTTTTTGACTGAGAATAATTTAAAGTTATGAGTACCATATGACATCACCTGTTGCTATAAATGTAAATCAAATTCACAAGTTAAAATAAAACTATGTGTGTGGAAAGCTTTCTGCATTACGTTTCATCTATGAGTGATACTTTGGTTGAGTTAAGCATTATTTGCCCCCGTAAATGGTAGTTTAGGTAAGAAGATCTTAAGACAAACTTTTAATTTGGTTAAAAGTACTAGGTAAAATAAGCTTAGTGGTTAACATATTTAAGTATTAAAGCTTCACGAAATAAATTAATGTTATAATTTCTTGACGTCTTGTAGCTTATTGAAAAAGGTAAAATAAATATGTTCACATTACTTTCGACAAGGTCAATGACACCATTTACTTCTAATGAACTAACAATATAAAGTATCTTAAAGATAGACGAATGATCAGCCAATACTAACAATTTCTTTGAATTCCTTAAAAAAGTAGCCACTTTTTTTAGCACCTTCTCACATATTATCCTTTTATTTTATTTTCATAATGAAGTTTTTACTATACTATTTATTAATTTTCTTTTTATCATAGGCCACTTTTTGCCAAAATGTCGAATGAACGAAAAAAAGTTCTACTCACATCTTCAATACTTGTTAGTAACTTTCGGCGATGAAATCTAGGGCTTCCTAGGAATGAGTTTTTAATGGTATTCAATCGTGATTTCCAATGATGTACTCCAGAGGTTGATGCACAGTTGTTTATTTCAGGATGGATAACTTCCTTATTAGTATCTGTGAAAAATGTAAATTGAGTATTAAGTTGTTTTTCATGTATTAGGAATCATATTCGATAATATGCAAAGTTACACCCTTTAATAAAAAAGTTGTGAAAATAATATTTAACGCTTTGCCCCATAATAATGTAATTCTTCTAGAGTAAATTATACATCTTCACATTTTTTACGTATAAAAAGTTAAAAATCCTTGATTACTTCTCATTTAAAAATTTAACACTTTTGTTATTTTTTTGTTGCGCTTAAACAAAAATCTTTGCAAGTTTAAAAGCTATTTCATAAGGAAATCTCTGAAAAGATTAGACTTGTTTTGTACGTAAAACACTGCATGTGTATACGTTAATGCAATACATTTACATGGATGTTCACGTAAATAATAAAGCTGTTCGAAGTATTGATCAAAGATTTATTATATAAGGGTAACTTAAAACCATGAATAAATAAGCAAGTAATTGTAAGAGTCTATGCTTCTGTGTGAATTGAGTTTTCATTTTATGCTATTATTTATAACCGTGTGGATAGTTCTAACTTATGTAAGAATGATTGTGAGAAACAAATGTGTACATTTACTTAAAATTTCTAGCTTAATGTCTAGAAAAGCAATGGTTAAGTAACTGGAATTAAAATTTCTCTAATATGGTCAGTAATAACAGTCTACGAGATTTTCGATAGTGTACTATCCTTTAGTGAATACTAACTGTTTTTCAAGTGTGTCGTAAACGTAACAGAATCAAAAAATATGAAGTCCATGAACTCTTTAACTTAAGGACGATAAGTGGTTACTATTTTCTGTCGCATTTGTTTCTAACACTTTTGCTTGATTGAAGATAAAAAAAATAAATAATAAGTTTAGTTAACAAATTTTCTCTACTTACTTAAGTGCTCGATCAGCTATGTTTTTCTAATAACTTATAATGTACACATGTACTGTACTCTGTCATGACATTATATTTTAGAGTAAAAGAAAACTTGTTTAAGTATAATTTTCATACATTCTTACTGGTTGTATGCCTTCAGTAGTAATACTAAATTGGAATAGAATGTCTTTCTCAATGAATGAGTTGAAAAGATGTAAAGAACCAATTACAATAAATATACATATAATAATTTAAATACGTAGTTAAAAAGATTCTAGCATTTAGAATAAAATCCAAGCATTTTTTATAAGCAGATGTTGGAGTGAGGTGACTTTTCATTTATCACAAGCTCTTAATAGTTCAATTAAAACGTATGTGACCGTATTTCTAGTTAACGTAAAGCTATAGTAGAGCATCACAATACTAAATTTTTCCCTTCAAAAAACTCAATAGCTAGTTACAATATATATAAAAGATACTCAAAAATTTGATGTGGGTTATATTGAAAACATCTAATACAATTGATTGGCGTACAGTCAACAAGAGGTCAAGATTATTATTTTTTTCATTGAGAACTGCACGATTTATTTGCACCATTTCTTTAATTATTTAACTTTCTCATTTAATGTTAATTTGCTTCTAGTCCAGACGATCACTGCCCTGCTGCTATTTACTGTTTATAATATTATCAGTTAATATTGGCTGCGCTTAGTGCTGCGCCTCACTATATTGGCTTTTCCAAATGCTTCTAGAACGTTAGTTTTCTTAACATTATCAATTAGGCTTAGCTGTTCAGTGGCTTTAGGGACAGTGTTGCCAGTTTGCTGATATATTCACATTTGTTTTAATATATTTACATACATTCTTTTGTATATACTTATAAAGTTAATAACTGTCTGACAGTCATGCAGTTTTAATAATTCCGAATCAGAAATAGATGAGTAATGTTTATATCTTGTAAACCATGTATAGAGCCAATAAGAGTGTCGTTTAATTTACTCCATTAGATTCACTTAGCAACATGCCTGATTTTTTCAGTAGTAATATTTGAGCTCGACAGTTGAGCTACGCTCAATTTCTTACAATTACAAGTCACTTTTTATTATTAGAAAAAATCAGGGCATTCTGCATTCTCAGCTGTACGCTAGAAAATCTGAGATTGTCACGTGTGAAAGCAAAAATCGAGAGTTGAAGATAATCTTGATGGATCTTAAAATTTAATGTATAATAACCACAAGTTAATCAGTTGACGAAGCTTGGCTTTTCATTTTATTTGAAATAAAAGGTAGCCCAGTAACATGCATTTTGCAACTCATGGTGCCAAAGCATTAAGTTTAGTCGAAACAAGCAAGGAGGTTATGACAAATTTATAAGAGATGTTATTATAGTAAAGGTTGCTTTTTTTACCATTTTCTGTTCTATGCAAGGCAATATGCAAATCTTTTGCCTAGCTACGGTTTAGTGTAAGGATATAAGGAGAACATTTTTGAGCATACTGTCTAGCCTTAAAGGCAAACTTAAATTTACCTTCCGCAGTTGTCGGACTCGCTCCACTGACTAATAGAAACGTCGAATAAGCTCACAGACCATTAGAACACAATGTCAAATTGTCTCTCAGGACATTAAGGAGTCGTTCTGTGATCAGCCATTGACTTCATAAGATCATCTTTTTAACAAATACTATGTTTGGTATCAACTGTAGCAGACTACATTGTAGGGCTGGCGTAGGTTAACTTTAACAGCTTAGGACAGCGACTTGAATATGGTCAGTAAGTAATAGCTCTTTACGCGGACAGGAGTACACAAAGCTGCAATCACAAAGAAACGTATCGTTTATTGTAAATAAAAAAGTAACAAGCAACTTATTTACAGATTATTTTACAAATTTTAAGGTGCAGCTTTGTACAGAAAGCGTCGAGCGTCTAGCCTTCTAATATATATCGGTAAATTTTTACAGTAAACTGTTTTTGCTGTACGCACTACAAGCAGACTAATATTCAACTGTTTCGACAAGCAGTGGCTTAACTAGATGTATTCCTGGATTTTAAGGAGTATATATATCTTCCTATATTATATAGTAATTTTGAAGGGTCATATAACAGTCCCCTGCACCCTACTCCCACTTATATTAAGCCTTGTTCGTCCCCTAATCCTCCCAGCCTCTTCTAAATATGGTAAAGTTTTATTGGGTTTTTCTTTGTTTTTATAAAGTTATATTTTTTTTATCTCCACTCCACGCCCACAACCCACCACTCGATTTTGAACAGTCTCCCTTAGTCCCTTTTCTTAATAAGGAAGTAGTATAGCTAGGGAGATACGGGGTCACCTAGCCTCATATCCTTCTACAGAGCCACTCAGGCATACCTAAAATCACCTGATTGGCCAGATCTTCTGCAACCTCTCGCACCTCTATACATGTAGTGAAGAAAATCTGAGAGTACCTTTGCAGCATACAATGAAAACTATTACTTGCTTGAAAGCAATCAAACATGCTTATACATATTGCTGCGCGCATATATTAATGGATCTACTTGTTTTTCCACACATTTTACCCGCTAGCATCCAAGAAAGTTCTCTATAGCACGTGGACTTATTTAGTACCTAAAAGAGATAAAAAATTGCGAAATTTACACTACTAATTTGACGCGCCTAACTCCACAATTCATGTATGGATGCACTTTAAAATAAGGGTCTTTTTACGTAAGACACTGCTGAAAAAAATTTTGAGTCACAAAAACAGATATAATGTGTATTGTAATGTTATACTCCTGATCCTACCAATGTAGACGTGATTCACACAGTTGCTAATTTATACACATTATCATTAACGGACGTTGCTTACAGCAATCGTACTTACATTACTCGAAAGGGATTAAGAATGAACGTGCTTGACGCATCTTGCTCCACAATGCAAATATGGATGGGCTACAAAATAAAGCTCTATTAACTTATAACACTACTGGAAAAAATATCGAGCCACAATGAGTCGACAAGAGCTGTAATAGTAAGATACTCGACAATATAATACTTCCTCCATAGTACATGTAACCGATATATAGGTATTGTTTTTGAGTCTTCGTAACTATGGTTATACTTTTGTGTGCATGATCTTAATACCTAAAAAAGATTTTATGTATAATAAATTGTCTACATAATATGAATAGTACCAAAAAGTAATGTTCCATTGTTTGATATTTACTTTTCAGTGAGGTTACAACGATCTCGAACCTTTTCTGCCTCTGATCTGAAAGATTTATTGCAAATATAAAACAATAAAGCATTGCTAAATTCATCTTGTTATTGAGTTGTCAAATTTATTATTTTGGATACATTATCGTATAAGTACTGTAACTTATATATTAAAGCATGTAAACTCTTTACCAACCACATTGCAGGTGCTTTATTTTCTTCACAATTCTGTCTGCAATTCTTGTACTGTAATTTACGATTATCATAACTACACTTGATAGAAAATCCAATGCTGAATGGTTTGTGCTCTTAAAAAACATTATCAAGCTTAACAGGTTGTACCAAACATTTAAAATCTGCATATACTACAAATGGTACACGATTTTAATAATTAAAGTTCTTTAATTTAAGTGTATGTTCACAATCATTGTTTTAAGAAAGCGTCACCTTACATTCATTGATACTTTTACAATCAGTTTTATGTGCTAGTCATTTTAACGTTGTCCAAAAATGTTGGAGACAACGATCACATACGAATTATGCACATATATTAATAAAAGTTTTGCGTTCTGAGCAAAAACGATTTTTTCATCCATACATATTAAAATTTGTTTGATGCATAAGTATTACTTTTTTGTTGTTGTTTTTTTTCATTATTTTTAACTTAATTCAGAACTTCCAAGCAACAAAAGATTCGCATGTTCATTATTTTTTTCTGAGAAGATACATGACAAGGGAAAACATCATATACATAACTTTTTCTCGTCACTAAGTATAAATTTATT
This sequence comes from Copidosoma floridanum, assembly GCF_000648655.2. Next base: position 809,684 of record NW_019380333.1, on the reverse strand, counting down.
AAAGCATTTTTCTGTTTCTCAAATTTTCTTGTTGTCTTTGGATGTACTCAAAATTAAGTATCATTAAAATTCAATTTATTTTCATACTAAGTGTAGTTATAAAATATGCATAATTCTCAACTGAATGCAATGCTAATGGAATAGCCCACTTAAATCATTGATTTTTATTATTTATTATATTTATGCAAACCTGATTTTTTTTATATAATTTGAAAATTCAATTCAAGAATTTCCTCTTACAAGATAAAATTGAATAACGTTTAAGATTAAATTTTGTTTAGAACGTAATGACGAACCAGATTCTTTGTCTTACAAATCTTCCATATCTTGTTCAATTGATTGCTGTACGTAAATTATTAACCATTTATAAAAATCACTTACGAAGTTTCAAATCGAAAGACAGCTTATGACTTTGTGTGAAAATATTTAACATTAACACTTTTTTTACATCATTCGTTTTCACACACTCTACAGCGAGCACTGTAGTAATTTTTAACGCTTGATGTTGGGCCAGAGCTTGCTTTATTCAGTTAATAAATTATCGTCGATCATCTTTCATATACATAAAAAAATCTAAATGCTTGCTATTCATAACTAAAACAGTTTTCAATAGAGTCAATACATAGATTCACCTTTTAAGAATGTTCTGGCTGTAGTATTTGGTATCACTGTAGAGATTTTTGCTCCTTGTGTTGCGTTATGGCAATCACTTTTTACAAGCTGAGAGTGTTTAAATAAATCAGATTCGTTTTTAAATAACTAAACCATTTCTATTATTTCTAATGGATCTAAAAGTCATTTTCACTCTTTATAACTTCTGTATATGATTTATGTTTACTTATTACCTCATCTTTTAAATACTCAGCAGTTAACATGATTCTCTTTTTTAGTGGACAAGTGTAATTCTCTTTTATAACTTTAAACAAACGGAGTGGTTCATGCTACAATGTGGGTCTTATATTTATGAAAATCAGAAAAGTGAGTTTGCAAACTCAGCAGAGGGCGTAAGAGAAAGTCCAGTCAATAGGAGCTATCATATCAAGTACATTTATGTATATGCAAAATATATATGCCATCCTTTGCTTATGTTTACTTTTCTATACTATAGATGGTTAACTCTCATTGGCTGTAGGGTCTTTTTTTTGTACCCTCTAAGCCGAGCTTGCAAGCTCAATACGGCATGAAAAGATTTAGTCAGAACATCAACAGTATTAATACATTGGGGAGGGTGTATAATGCTAATTTTTAATATACGCTTTTTCACCGTCCCAGTGATCACACTATGTAATTACTCTGCAAATTAATTACTAAAGCCCTGTACTCTATGTCGCAATTGCTTATTCACACTTAAAAATAGATAATTTTAGTCAGTAACGTGGTGGCTGCCATCAATGACATGTTACCTCATGTGAACTGCTTGAATGTGCATACGTTACCAAAGAAAGTGCTTCTTAATATTTTAGCGCTCAAATGAATACGATTTATAAAGCTCTAAGTGACAACTTAAAAAACGATCCTGATATTAAAGCACATTAACGTTGTTATGACCAATACAATGCGCGAAAACATCAAATTGTTGGTCCTGCACCAATAAAAAGAGATTGTTCAGTGTGAAATCAGAAAATAACTGCAGATACTAGTGACAGACCAACGTGGAACTTTTTTTCAAACCTCCTTATCCATCGATATTTTTATCAAAGACAAACATGTATCCAGTATCGTGGCTGAAAACTAGCTTTCATGCAATACTTTGGAGATTGAGAAGAATATTTTATGATAGAGTACAGCATACAATACAATTAGTCATTAACATAAGTAACGAGGTACGCATTAAGAAATTAGAAAAAACTGAGTGGTTGGCTAGGATTTTGCCTGAATAGTAAGTTTTAAAGTTCACAGGCTGGCCAACGCGAGGCAACGAGAGTCATGACAAGGACAGATAAGAAAAAAAGTGAATCGAAAAGGACTTAAAGGTGATTAATGTAATATATAGTGGAATTTTAAATAATTAGTTACAGTTTGTAAAAAACAAAGAAATAGCGTAGTAAATAATAAAACAATTTGATAAAATGTATATCAAAGAAGTCTTGTGCAATGCAGATTTGTAGAACAAACAAGTTGGAAAAATTCAAGTTAAAAGACTTTGAAAACTCAAATGCAATTTTCACTGAATGTGAAGTATTGATTGATGAATGGAAAAGTGCTGGTACGAATATGACTGAAAAAGAAGAAGTAAGCTACATGATGATAATGCTTTCAAGTTAATTTAGTTATATTGGTGATTCAATCGACGTGTTAAAAGAATCTCATCAAGCAGTTAAGTACGTGAAAAGTAAAATAAAAATGTGTGACATAAAAGAAAAGGAAGATGTGGGCAACAACAGTGCAAGTACATTTAAAACTAAAAGGAAATAATATGGAGCATGTTTCAAGTGCGTAAAATATGAACACTTTAAGGCACAATGTACAAGAACGAAACAGAGCGATAATCCATTGGAGCAAGGTCAGCAAGATGGTGCGCAGCAGCAACAAAGCGGGTGATAACTACAATAGCAGTGGCAACATTGTGGTGGCCAAGGCCGACATCGTGGAGCTGGAAGAGGCTCTAGTCAACATGATTGAATGGTTACTTGATAGCAGTTGCTCAGATCATTCTATAAATGATGATAGATATTTTCATGAATCTGTTGAATTAAAAGAGCCTATTAATATAGAAAAAGGTGATGGTTGTTCTTTGAAAGCAACGAAAGTTTGAAATATTAGGCAAAAATTTTATGTTTATTGTTAAAATAAAATAAATATCATGATAAACGTTTTTTTTTTTAAGGATACAGATACAGTTTTAATAAGTCACAGTAAAGTAATATAAACAAATAAGATTGTGTCAATAGAGAATATGTCAATAATTTTTTATCAAAATGGTAACTGAATTGCATTTGCTATTCATAATAATGATATTTATCATATGACAAGTGAAATCGTGCATAGTTTTCATTATTTGAAAACAACGTGTGATGAACAAATGCTTGATGGTTTACCTAGAACACTAGAAATTGATTATTTAAAATGTAAAATTTGTTTAGAAAATAAAATGCATAACTTACCATCTAAAAATGAAAGGTTAAGGGCCAAAGATATTTTCAAAATTGTACATACCGATTTAATACCATACCACTTAGTACTACTGGCTTAAACGGTGAAAAATATTTTTTGAGTTTCATCAATGATGACAGTAAAGTAGCTAGAGTGTATTGTATTCAAATAAAAGATCAAGTACGTAATTGTTTTGTTAACTATGTAAATTTGATTGAAAGTAAGACAAAAAAAAATAAGAAGGTTAAGATGCGATAATGGCAAGGAGTATATTGATAGTGATACAAGTAATCTTGCTAGAGAAAAAGGTATCTCTATGGAACTATGTCGACCTTATGTACATTAATTAACTGCAACAGCAGAAAAGTATAACAGGGATATTAAGGATATGTCTAGTTGTTTCTCAAAAAAAGCAAGGATCGATCTGAGTGTGTAAGGGAATTAAAAGTTATAAAGAATTTATTGCTTGATTTGAAAATTGAAGTTTGTGATACAGTTACATTGTATGAAAATAGTTATGGTGCGATAAGTACAGCTAGATTAAGAAATTTTACTAAAAAATCGAAATACATTGAAACTCATTATCACTTTGTAAACGAGTGTTATGCAAAACATGAAATTGATGTTGTAAAAGTGATTCAGAAGAAAATACAGCTCAAATTTTTACCAAAGCTTAAGGCAGAAATAAGTTTAAAAGATTTTGAAATATGTTGAATGGAAAGTAGTTTAAGATATTGAAATTAATATTGATGTATAAATATAAAAAAGCGTGTTAGAATGAGTTTTGGGTGAGGAAGATATGATTTTGCATTTTTGTCACTAGGACCTATATATAGCTGCAGATCCTAGTGACAAATATGCAAAAACTGAATAGGAGGAGAAGGAAGGCCAGTGGTTCTCAGCGAAGCCAATTGGGGCATCCAAAGTGGCGTGACATTCGAATTGACTATATGGAGCATGACGCAAAAACTCAGATAACTCGACAAAATTTTACATATAATAAATAAATAAACCCCAAGCTATTTAACCTAGTAACCCAGAGCGCTTACTGGCTACTTTGAAATTTAATGTATTAAATAACAACAAAAGCCCTAATCAACACAAAACTCGGGGCACTTACTGGTCGCTTTATTTATTTAAAATAAATTAAATAGCACAAGCACCAATCCCCACAAAACCCCGTGCGCTTACTGGTCGCTTACTTAATTTAGTATAATTAAGTGACCAGTAAGCGCACCGAGTTGTGTGGGGATAGGCGCTTGTACTATTTTATTTATTATAAATAAATAAAGCAACCAGTAACTTCACTGGGTTGTGTGAGGATTGGCGCTTGTGCTATTTATTTTTATTTTAAATAAATAAATGAAGCGACCAGTAAGCCCACTGGATTGTGTGAGGATTGGCGTTTGTGCTATTTTATTTATTATAAATAATCAGAGCGACCAGTAAGCACCCCAAGTTGTGTGGGGATTGTCGCTTCTCATATTAGTATATTTATTTTAAATAATCCAAGCGACCAGTAAGCATCCTGGGTCGTGTGGGGATTGGTGCTTGTGCTATTTAATTTATTTTAAATAAATAAAGCGACCAGTAAGCATACCAGGTTGTGTGGGAGTTGGGGCTTTTGTTATTATTTAATACATTAAATTTTAAAGTGGCCAGTATGCCCTCTGGGTTATCCTGGCTTTCCCCCTCCTCCTATTCAGCTTTTGAATTTTTCTCACTAGGATTTCTAGCTATATACAGGTCCTAGTTACAAAATTGCCAAATCATATTCTCCTCACCCAACACTGGTTGGAATATAAGAAAATTTATAGTAGATGTGTAAGTAGTGACATCTGTTATGCGGTGTAAGCTCTGCAAGTGCAGGATAATGTGTGTGTGCTTTGTAGTTTGTACAGTAATGCAGATGAGATATAAAGAGCATGGCTCATGCCGTGCACGCACGCTCTCGTAGAGTCTCTCTTAGTATAATGAGAGGAGATCTTGTCATCTTAATTAATCTTTATTTCTATTGTTAAACACATTAACTGAACTGTTTACGAGTGTTATGTTATTGATTTACTACCTCATAGCATATTTATTTAACAAAAGTATTACTATTTCTCATTTGTGTTAATTGTTAATATTTTAAAAATCATTTTTAATACTGGAATTGAGATTTTATTATATGTCATAATGACTTGAATCAAAGTTTTTCGTATAAAGTAAAGTTAGTTTTAAATTATTTATCAAGTTTTTTAATGGATAAAAGTTGTTTTTATTTTTCAGAAATACCTTTTTATTTACGTTGTAAATTCTAACAAATCTTTTAATTTCAACACCGGTCTTGTGTTACTATTTATAGACATAACATTCACATTATTTAACCTAGTTTTGCTTTTATTGCTATTAACATTTCTAAGAATAAATAAATTGTATTTATCTTTTTTATTCACATATTATATGGTATTATTGTTTGTGTTTTTATGCCAAAGTTATGTCATCATATTGAATAGAGTCCTAAATAAACATTTTCCATCACCTTTAACTGTTAATATTTTATTATTCATAATATAGACAGTAAGCTTATATTTTTTTAAGCAAGAGAGTTTGCAATTCCGTTTAATAAACTAAATTTTGAAAAAATGGCAATAGTTTTAAACGAGTTTATCTATTCTTGTAAAAAATTAAACAATGAATTATAAAAACTAAGTTTTTAACGTACAAAAGCTTATAAGGACTAAAAGTTATATTTTAAATACTTTCAAGGAAAAAAAGGAGTTAATGAAGGTATAATTTAATAATAACTGAACAAATTCCCACGGAAAACACCTAGCTGTTTACACTACAAAATAAAAAATACATGAAACAACTGAATTCAATCAAGGCAGCAATTTTTAACAAGGATAACTATATCTCCTAATACTATCTTACAGAAAAGAAGTTCTTATGGGTACGAGGCAACTTTTACGTAAATGTTGCAGTGACTTTGTACTTACACTTCTGTTTTTTTAAGTAATGGGTGGTGCAATCTATATATATATATATATATATATATATATATTTAATGGGGTTACAGTGACAGCTCCTAGGCTAAGTTATCAGGCCACTCACTTATCATACATGTGTGGGGGTGTATTGCTACACCCATTTTTCATCCTTCCTACTGATATTCTACCTAATCCATGGGCACAGTGCAAGTATCTGTGGTGAAATACCTTGCCAGTTAAGCTGGCAATCTTTGCACTAATGATGCATTGGGTTCACTAGCCCCTGTGTAGCCCTTCCCTGGAGAGGACTCAGTATTTTAAAATGTACACTCCTCACTTGTTAAGCCAGCACTCTCTGCCAAGGCATTGGATCAAGGCTTATTACCCTCCCCAGAGAAGCCCCATGTTTCAGGGACCACTTCTCGCCGGTGAGGCTGGCAATCCCTGCCTGGCACATCGGATCCGCTAATCTCTACCTCTAGCCCTAACACTGTTTTGCATTTACCCACACCCAAAGACCTGTGGGGCAAGGAAAAAAACCCTGGAATTATTCTAAAGGAAAATTTCACAAAAAAAACCCGCTCCGAAACAGCCAGAGTAATATAGGAACTTTTCCCGGTGTAAACAAATTTTGAAAAAATCTGCATTCACCGAGAATTGAACTCACGACCCCTAAAATAGCGTTGTATCAGTGACAACCACGCTTACTACTGAGAGAACGCCACTTCACGTTGCAATCTAATTAAACATACTGGTATTTAAGCAAACGCTTACTGCAATTGTTGTTGTATCAACATTAAATTCATAACTTATTAAAAGTTAAATTTAAAGAAATTTATACCAATTATAGGCTGAAACAAGTCAGACAGAAAGATTTTAAAAATAACTTTTTCTAGTATACGACATATGTCTTTTTCTAAACCTAATAAATATCATCTATATAGTCATTAAAACAACTTAATAAAATTTAAATACATAAGTTAGCAAAATGCAAAGCCATGACCTTTTTTTTAACTAAAATTTTTGATTTACGATGAGTTATCAAACAATAGCTGTAAATGCCATAAACAATACTTAATTCGTAAATATACTCCTATTACACATATTCCAGATCCTTGTCAAATAAACTTCATATTAAAATGATTTTCAACTAGAACTTTTATTTGATCGAAATTTCTGACTTATAACAAATAACTCATTACGAAGATTAAAATTAATAACTAATCTTTTTAGGTTAGAAAAAATATTTTTCTGTGTATGTAGTGGAGTAATTCACTGTGTGTGTTTGCACCTTATATCCACGTATACGCAAGCAACTCACTCTCTTCGCTCGTCGGAAAAAAAAACTTAGACCCTATAAGTACCAGACAGTAGTGTTGATTACCTCGCATGCGTATCCACTAGGTCTACGTAATTACGTGGATATACGGTGTAATTAGACACTATGTATACCATTCCCTTGTAAATCCCCAGCAATTTCTACTTTCAAACTAAAATCTAGATTGAAGTTTTCTTCCATGTTCAAAAATGTGTTCGTAAAATCTGTGTTCTTTAAGATGTCTATAAAATTGATCGGAGAGTTTTTTTTCCTATTACATACACTAATACTTGTTACGGTAGAGTAAGCTTATATATTTAATTTAAAGTCTATGTTGCCTTTTCTATAATTTCTAAATTCAACGATTGTTACATTACATATTAATATTTTCTATGAGTTAAGAGTTTTAAAACTTGCTAATAATCAAAATTAAAAAATCAATTGTATTAAGTACAGTGTACTACAAAAATAATTGTATTGAATACAAAGTGTGCATAAAATGCATCTGTATTTTCATTTCATACATTTCATTGAACTTTAGATCCTGTCTTATTATTCTTTAAGAAATTTCTTTTATTTTGAACCAATTTTTTTTTTCTTTATTTGTAAATATTTAAACATCAAAAACTTCTTTCCCGAAAGCAGGTATAGCTCTATCAGTAATAAGAATAAGTGATGAATATTAATAGAGGTAAAATTAGAGATTTTAGTTATCAAGAGTTTTTGTTTTTCTTCATAAATGTAGTTATATAAGACTCATATCTGAAAAAAGGCACAAGTAAGTTGTGACTAAAACCGATTGCCTCTTCCCAATCAATCGATTTATCATTAAATTAGCAATAAATAGCTTCTAAATATTTTATGTTTGTAAACATCATAATTATATATGTACTTCAAACTCACAGCACTTTCTCAGTAATGCTTGCCAAAGTTAAATGTCAGTAATGGTTTTAATGGACTACGTAAATGCAAGTCGGCCACATGCAAATTTCTAAAGATAAGAAGGTTTTTTCCGTTATTACATCTGAACATTTCTGCAATTTTCTTATTTTGTAGTGAACTAGTGTGAAAAACCAATGAACAAAGTAGTGGCTGGAACTATAATCGTTTGTGAGGTCAATTTTTTTAAAGGTCGATTTTTAGGTGCAAGATTATATTTCTGCCCTCAATCACACTGTATTTAAATCACTATTCATTTTGCAGCTGGTTTTTAAAATCATCATATTTTTCATGGAGATAAGATTGTTATATGCAAGTTTAATTACGTACTTTAATGCATGGAACCGCAACGTTGTGTATGCATATATATTATGTACTGATGTGTGAGAATGTGGGCCGTCAGAGACGTCCGAATGTGTGCTGTGTATATATCTATACATTACACATATGCCAGTGCCAAGAAATCCTTGTGGAAAAAGTGGGGGGCAGATTGTCTCAGGTCGCGAAGGTGGCAAAACGTGCCGTAGAACCTGAAGCAAGTGGGTACGCAAAAAGATTGGCTCAGTAGCACGCCCTGCAGGAACACTGTCCAGCTCAAACACACTTAATGCAGCACATCTATTACCAGAGCACGCCGCTCGCCACTTCAGGGCTTACAGCGAGCCCTGACGAGGCGAGCTGACTGGCTCAGCTGACTGCCAAGTCTACCACTACTATTACATGTAGTGTATACATGTATACATAAATCAGCTCCCACTCACCTGTTCAGGGCTTGCTGCGAGCAGTGATGGAATATAGTTCCAGCCAGACTTAGTAATTCTTTAGGACCCAAACTCCCTGACGTTTAAAATCACTAGATCAAAAAAAATAGTACCGAACGTCAGGCGCAAAATTCAAATAAGGTCTAATGACACAAGCACTTATCACCCAATGAGCGAGGATGCGTACTGGTAACTCTATTGAATAAGAAACTATTATAACACAAGCTGCTATCGTCGAAGACCTCTGGCGTTTACTGGCCACTCTGTTAAATAAATAATTATTAATAAATAACACAAGCACCTATCACCCAATGACCCAAGGTGCTTACTGGCCACTCTGTTAAAAATTAAAAAGTTAATTGGTAATATATATTAGCAATTAACAATGTTGATTGACTGTCTAGTACGACAACGATCTATTCAATTGGCTGACTTATAATTATTAAATGATTTATTATTCAATAGTAGCCAGTAAGTCCTTTGAGTCATTGGATGATAGGCGCTTGTGATATAAATAATTATTTATTCAAGAGAGTAGCCAGTCAGCACTCCGAGTCCTTGGGTGATCGAAGCTTGTGTTTTTTATTAACAATTATTTATTTAACACAGTTACTAGTAAGCACCCTGGGTCATCAGGTGATAGGTGCTTGTGTTATTATTTAATAATTATTGGTTTATTGGAGTTTCCGGTTAGTGCCTCAGGTCTTTGGGTTATAGGCGCTTGTGTTATTAATTATCATTAAGTTGACAGTGTCGCTAGTTAGCGCCCCAGGTCATTGGGTAATAGGCCCTTATGCCATTTATTATTAATTATTTAGTTATTGGAGTGGCCAGTAAGTGCCCCAGGTCCTTGGGTGATAGGTGCTTGTGTTATTATAAATTATTTATTAAACAGAGTTACCAGTAAGCACCCAGGGTCATCGGGTGATAGGTGCTTGTGTTACTTTTTTAAAATTATTTATTTATCGGAGTTGCCAGTAAGCGCACCGGGTCTTTGGATGATAGGCGCTTGTTTTATTAATAATTATTTATCCAAGAAAGTGGCCAGTAAGCGCCCCGGGTCTTTGACGATAGGTGCTTGTGTTATTAATAATCATTTATTATACAGAGTTACCAGTAAGCACCCGAGTCATCGGGTGATAGGTGCTTGTGTTATTTATAAATAAATATTTATTTAATAGAGTAGCCAGTAAGCGCCTGCAGTCTTTGATAATAGGTGCTTGGGTTATTAATAGTTTCTTATTCAACAGAGTTACCATTACGCATCCTAGCTCATCGGGTGATAGGTGTTTGTGTTATTGGACCTTATTTGAATTTTGCGCCTCACGTTCGGTACTTTTTTTTTTGATCTAGTGATTTCCTACGTCAGAGAGGTTGGATCCTACAGAATTCCCAAGCCTGGCCTGAACTATATCCTAACACTGGCTGCGAGCCCTGCGCTTGAATGAGGAGTAATCCAAGCGCGCTGTCTTCTTTCTTAGTGGTGACCTACCGTGCTAGTCTTTTTTCCGTGTATGCATGAGCGTACGTTGCTTCATCCAATATTCAAGTTATTTCAATAAATTATATTTTTAAACCAAGCAAGTCGCCGTCTTTAGTGTTGTTTGCCTGATCCCTTCCGATCTAACAGATTCCATTAATCATTTGCATGAAAATTCGTAAAAGAAATAATTTAAATATTCTGATTGCCTATTACAAATTATCGTTTTTTATCCATTGGTTGAGGTTGCTGCTTGTACGTGAAATCGATCAAGTGGCACTTTTTATATATCCATATAACAGAGCTGACAACAAAATAAGGGACAGTTCATTAAAATTACTTGTGATCGAAGATTATAATCAATTCTGAAACTGTATTTCGCACCTTGAATGAATGTTATTAGTAAATTGAAAAATTTATCAACTACTTCATACCTTATTTGATTTACATTGTAATCATCTAAGGTTATATATTTAACGTAAAGTTAAACAGCTAAAAAGCTCATTTCACAGAGTAATTGAATAATATAATTTTTTTTTAACTTATTTATATTCATAGCAAAAATAACATAATTTTTATCGTGTAATAAATACGGTTTCTCTTCTCTTGTAAAATATCGGGGCCTCAGATATCGGTTAAATTATCGATTTTCATTCTAAAAATATCTATAACTACAAATATTGACATTTTTTGCACATTCCTAACGACTGGATGTAGCGTTGATAAATAACCGTAAAATGTGGTTACATTAATTTTGAAGTTTTATTTGTATTATTGTTTTAATGTTTTCATCTGTAATATTAGTGTGATAAAGTGAAAATCACATATGAGATGTTATGTCACTTATAAGTGAATGATACAAAGATTGCTTATGTTTAGCCATTGGTCTTTTGCGTAGAGCAGACCTTTACTCATGTGATTACGAAAGTGTTTTGCGTTTACAAAGACTAGCTCATAATTGTAATAGTAATTTTTTCTTTTATCTTTTTTCTTTTATTCATTTTTCTTCACGTATATCATCAACTTCAAGGCAATTGTGAAGTATCGGACTTGCTGGTCAGAAAATGTAATCCTAGAATTGAACGGAATATCTACTTCCCTGAAATAGATACTGAGTAGGATTTCTAAATTAATTACCAATTCAAAAACTTATCTTGAAATCAAGTAAGTAGAAATAGAACATGTTTTAGAGATCAAATTACTGTACTTCAAGGTTTTCTCGAATTAAATTTTTTATTTGACAATTAATGTGAGATTCCTACATTTATTTAGTTTTATTAATTTCGAACATCAAAAGTGTAGCAGCATCGGCTTTTGCAATGGCTTGCTTATTTTGCTGTTTTTCTGCCTGCCTGTTATGATTACTTTTGTAAACAAACTTATTCACTATCGGTTTTTTAAACTTAAGAAAATGTTTATTGTAAAAAAGTAAGGTTTATTCCAATTATTTTTTCCCAAAATGTTTCAACTTATTCTTACTTTTAGCAGTATAATTTTTTTTGTAGTTAATACTTTAAGTATAATTTGGTGTATGCGTGGGTGGATTTTAAACTTTTTTTTTTAACTCGAAAAAAAAAACTCAATCATTGTTTTTTGTTGAAGAGCCAACATGTCTTTTGGTAAAAGCAGTAGAAGTAGAATTGTTAAAATAAACTAGCTTTTTTAAAAGCTACAGGGTCGTTTCGTAGATGCAATAACCACACCACCAAAGTTACGGACAAAAAAATGCTCGACAAAACGTGAAAATGAATAGATACAGTTGCAAGTGGGGTCAGCATCAGTCCATGAATCTTTAAAACTTACCATTGTTTATACCGTCCATATTGTCAGACAAATGAAGATAAATCAGGCTGATTTATGGCAAATATGAGGATTGAGTGCATGTGCTGCATACAATAAATACTTTTGTGTCTTTATAAATAATTTAATGGGAAACTGGAAACAAATAATTAAACTTAATTTATTTCTTCGTCACATTTTATTAGAACTCAAAGCTATTTTTAAACAAACCTGAGTTTTCAAACGAATTTGATTATGCTGTATTCAAAATTTACTGTACATAATAAAATTGATTTTAATAATGTAGTACTATAATAAATATAGAAATTTTCAATTGAAGATGTACGGTTTTATGATTAAATGAAAATTATTTATGTAGGTTTAGTAAATGTACGAAGAGATAAAAACGCCATTTCTTAATAATTATTTGTATGAAGAGTATTCTGAAGTAAATTGAGACAAAAGTCATGTCTCGATAAATGTGAATCAAGATATTCTCATTTTAAACTAGTTTTTGAACCATCTTCATCCAAGAAAAAAGTATCAAGAAAGAAAAAAGAAACTTTTGACAATTATCTTAAGATATAGAGGGATATGGAGACTATCGTTTGCGAAGTTGGTTACGTACTGAGCTGATTTGGTACATCTTTAAGTATGAGATTTTTATTTTAAAAGTGTGGAGTTATCCGTTGCCTAACTCAGCTAGCACTTTCAGATCAATAATCTCAAATTATGCAAGTACTGTAAAAGCTTACATGATAACTTAGCTGGATCATCTCAAAATACAAGATCAAACATTTGTTTTGACATTCGATGAATGGACTTCTCACAGAAATCATACATACTTTAACATCAATATTCATTATAAAAAAAAACATTTTAATCTTGGCTGAATTAGAATATAGGGCTCCCCTGGTAGCACAGTCTTTGCAATTCTAACGTACTTCTTGCACAAGATTTACATGGACAGTGAAATTGTGTAAGTCTGCATCTAGTCTGCTTCCAAGATCTAACGTAATTCTGATGTACGACAGGTGAGCAAGACTCTTGCGTAAGAAGTGCACAAATCTGACGATCAGTCGATTGCGTTATTTATCTTGATTTGACGCACTTCTGTAACTTAATTTGATAAATGAGAAAATCCAGTCAAAATTTGCCTTTACGCGTTCAAAAAAAAAAAATAAATTTCTTTTCATGGCACTCTTTTAAAATAAATTTTTTGTTGTTTTATGTACTCTTAACGACAAGGGAAAAATCGTGTACATGAACTTTAGGCTTTGTGACACGGTTTTTCATGGCACAGAAGATTATAATATTCATTTTTTGGAAAATTCTGTGTAAGCAAGGACTTGTACTGCCTTATTAAACCAGTTTCTCATTTTTGTTGTGTACAACATCAAGTATCTTTTTTGTAAGAAATATGTCCTAATAATTAATCTAGACTTTATTCTACAACAGAATCCAGTTATTAAAAAAGTGACCCTAATAATATAGTCTTCAACTAAAAAATATGCAAGTAACATCTATTGTATTCGAGTTAAAAGAAAAATTACTATAAAATCGTATGTTGATAGTTTATCATCTTACATGAAATATTATACATAAAATTAGGAATATCATAATAAATATAATTCATTAATCAGACACCAGTCAGTTCCTTGTAGTCCTTGTAGTCGGTAGTTAAAGCACGAAAAAATTGGGAGTAAGCAAATTTCTGCCACCCGGAAGGAAATCGTTTGAATCGCTTTTAAATATAGTTTATTTACTAGAAAAATTATTTTTTTCCAGCAGAAGCGTCGGCTTCAATTGTTACTAAACGAATCTTATAAGCCAATGAGCGTATTTTGCGATTTTTCAACAATTATTGAATTTTAAGACAAGAAAGTATCTTTTTTTGTTCTACAGGTAGTTTGCTGTTATTATTGACAAATTGTTTATACGCACAAAGATAAATATATATTTTAATAATGAATAAGTACTTAAACTTTAACGCGAGTTGTAGGTAAGTTATAAATGACATGCTTTAATGCACTAACGGTCATACCTGCAAAGAGTAAAGAAAAAAAATTGATTTAATGATATATTTAATACAATATTGATTTACGAATAATTTTTTTACAAACTTTTTTTTAACTGATAAATTCAAAAGTATTGAAGAGTCGTAAAAAACGCTTATTTGTTTTGAACATTTGCCAAGAGCATCGTATCAAAATCAATTTTTTTCAAAAATACGTAGAAACTTATTTATTTTTGTAAGAAATTACGAACGTTTCACTATACCTAAGATTAACGAAGTTGTAAGCATTTATTTAATTGCAAAAATTATTGTTACAAAAAGGAGTTAAATTAAAAAAAAAAAATTTTTCTACAGCATTGACGTTCTTTCTATTTTTTATAATGTGCCGTAGGTATTTTAAGTCTAACTTATTTTCAAGCTTTATGTGAGCTAATGAATTTTTAAATTATCAATTTATTTGTGATGTCATTTTTTTTTAGTAAACAAAAAGCTTACGCATGGTTAAGAATGCTTGTTATACGTGCTTAATAGCAAATTTTGAATGATTTTCATCAATTAATAAAAAGACTATAAATTCATAAAGATTAATTTTCAAAACAGGAAGTTTTTTTGGCAAACTAAGAATTGCAAAATACGAATTTTTAAACACTAGAAATAACCTGAATCGATAGAAAATTTTATGATGAACAATTTTGCTCTCGTACTTTTTTTAATCAGATCAACAGAAAAGAAGTTACGAGACGGAATGTTTAAAAAATTCTTTCATTTACCAAATTTTTTTATTTACCNCTGAAGTCTAAGACTTTAAGTTTATTTCTATTTGATGCAGACGTTAATCGAGAATAGTAATTTTTTTTTATTTATTAATATTTTTAATATTATGTATAATATTTAATGAAAGATGATAAACTGTCAACATAAGATTTCATAGTAATTTTTTTTTTAACTCGAATACAATGGATGTTACTTGCATATTTTTCAGTTGAAAACTATATTATTAGGGCTATTTTTTCAATAATTGGATTCTGTTGTAGAATAAAAAGAATCAAGGAATGATGTATCTGTCACTTCTGAAACGATATCAACGTTATCGAAAAATTTTCTAGCAGTATTGCCCTTTTTAGTATTGCCAGCACTTTGCGTGGGGGCTTCTACTAAAATTTATAATCTTATGGGTTTATTAGCCAATGGGTTCTTAATCACAGGAGGACATTTTTATTGCTACTGAGCAAAATAAGATATTGCCGGTGAGCCTACGTAAAATTAGCAATGCTGCGAAACGAGCTGCTTCCCCTTATATCCACGAAGACGATTCCTCAGAGTTTACGCTAAGGATTCACTGATGCAACTAAGTATTTACATTGATACTTAATCTTTCGTTTAAAATAGTTTAATCTGCATTCTAAAAAAAGGAAGACAATTCGGTATCAAACGTTATTAAAATTGTTGATGATTATTTACGTGCAATTAAAACTGTTTATAAACTCTTTTATGAACTTTATTATAATGCCTTTTTCATGGTTTATTCTGAAAAATTTTCTTCCGTAACATGTACAAATTACATCGTGCTTCCGTTATGTAAGAAAAAATAAAGCCGTCGATGTATTGCTTTTTTAAAATTGTTGGTTTCAGACAAATCAACGAATAATTTGACCATATGTCTGCTATCCAACGTGGCGTACGTCATGTTTTTTTATTAATAACTATGTTGGATATACTTCATTCCAAAAATTTTTGTTACGTTTTTTGCATTAATTTCTATTTCATCCTTCCAAAAAAATATCAGCTACATTCTACCTAAAGTATGCTAAAAAGTGGGTGGCTTAGATAAATTTTTATAAGGTTAAAATAACGTAGAAATTAAACTATTTTTTTCTTAATTTGTAAGAGGCTGTAGAGATGCCGCACTATGTTCTGAAATAATGAAATCAAAGGTAGGTTTGTTCTAAATCTAATATCTTCAGGTGGAATAAGATAGAGATCTTTTTTTTTTATATTTTGTAGGTGATTGGATTCCATTCATAGAAAAAATAAAGAAAAGTTGTACAAATGTCATCTTAATCTCAACAAAATGTAAAAACCATAGTTTTCGATTAAGCTAATAAAATTGGTTAAATTTTATAAATATTCTTTTTAAATACGACGTGAAAGAAGTTTTAAAGCTCATTCCATGCAAAGTATGTGAGACCATTTTAATGTGGACACTTTTTTAATTGTAAAGTTTACGGTTCCATACCTGTCTGTCGAAAGCAATTTTGCGATCGATCTTTCTACCGATTCCCAAGATCTGACAAGACTGAAATTGTGCACTAACCCCTGACTCTGATAACAATGCAATTTAGAGTATTTAATGTTATGGTACATCCAATATCGCCGCCATAACAAATTGGCCTATCACTTGTTTCTTCAGAATACCCTTGTCATGGATATCAAATAAAATGGTATTACGAGTAGGATTAGTTTTTCATAATTAATTTAATCAGGCATAAGTTTTATCGTCAACTTACGTAATACTTGCCAACATTTTTAATTTATGAGCGTAACTAGGAGAACCTGTTGATATAATTGCAAGAAAAGAATAACATTGCTAAGCTCGAAATTTTTCTTCGTGTTTTAGAGTTTAAAAAAAAACTATAAAATAATAGAAAATATAAGACAAAAATTCTTGCTCTGACTAATTGGTATAAAGAGTGAATAAGTATTTTTATAATCTGGGTAACTCGTATGTAACTGTATAAATCAAAAATATCTTGTAGGTCTTGAATTTTGAACCCTTACTATGTATGTATGTTTGGTAAGTATGTATGTATAAAAACTATTCATGAAACATTTAATACCCACTCTCACTAAATACCATCTACCGTACAACTTTATAGGAGAATCATGGAACATACCCTTCTTGTTATATAAATAACTTAAATTTTTGTTTTATTCTCAAGTTTAACTTATAAACAATTAAAAAATTACGTACAAAAAAACAGATATCATTTATAAGTCACATATTTTTATGAGAAATAATATCTTTTTGCTCGTTGTGTAGTCAGTATTTTTTCAAAGACAATGATTTTAAAACTGATCATTTTCACTATCTCCGGTATCATCGTTTTCATTTCGTTATCTGAAAATATAATGTTTATCCTTATTAAGGGGTTCTACAATTCTATTAAAAACCAAATATTTTTTATTTTAAAAATAAATAAGTCTTACACTTGTTTATGTATACGTATGTACTTTTAATAAGACAATACATGATTAAGTTATAGGTCATAATACAAAAAATCATTCCTTAAATTAGTTATATCCATGTGTCTTTATTTCACTGGTAAAATTATTTATACATGATTATGTACACACCTTTTTTTTAAATACAATTTGTCATTATTACTAGGCTGATGATGTGTAATTTCTCACAGGTCTGTGTCACATGTCCTTTCCAAGGTCTCCTGTAGAATTTGTGCCAAGACTCTCCAGCGTCCTCTGAATAATATGCTATGAGCAAAGGAAATTTTTTTGCCACCTCGGTACCGTGCCTTAACAATTTGTGTGTGCTGGGATTTATTTTAGCCCAGAGATACATAGTGTCATACAAATCGCAAGTTTGTTCACATAATTTTTGAGTTTGTATCAAACCAATATTTTCCTTACTATTAAATAGTCTCAAGATCTGAGTGATATTTTTAACGAGTTTTTCGTCAATTTGCCAAACAAATCCTTGCCACATTACCTATGTTTGTTGTACCGTAACCTTTAAGCACTTGATCTATTCTCACGATTAGCTTATTTTTAATTTGCTGCTGTACAAACAAAGCGCGCTGTCTTTTTTGATCCAAACCATAAACAAGAAAATTAGATCTTTGCTGATGTTTTATTAATGTTTCTTGAATATAATTTCTAGAACTTGTAAATGAATGCGTCGTTTTACTGTACATAAAAACATTTATTTTAATAAATTTAAAATACGTTACATAGTTAAAATATATAATAAATTAATAACATTTTTAGATACTTACATATTCCTTACAGTTAACTGTAGTAAATGTATTAAATAATAGCCTGTGTTAAAATGCCTATTTTTACCTTCTTTTTCTCAATAATTTCTGAGACAAAAAATCTAAAAAAATTCACACATATTCATAATGTATTGTATTGTAGAACAACATATTTTTTGTTCAGCAAGATTCAATATTTTTAACTTTGCTCTCAAGTCTTCTTTAAATATTTGCACGACTTACTGAGTTATTTCAAATTAGTTATTTTTAATTTTTATCTTACTCCTTTACATTCTTCGTCTGAAGTCTAAGACTTTAAGTTTATTTCTATTTGATGCAGACGTTAATCGAGAGTACAGTTTTTATTACATAGTTTTACAAATATTATATAAAACCTACTGATTAATGTACATTAATTTTTATTTTGAGAAAGTTGATTAGTTACAGAAATGCATACGTGTACGACTATGAATGAGTGTTATTTAACAAAATGACAATAGATAAGACTTTATAATACTCTGTATAACCTTCTTTCTCCCTAATAGTACTTTTTTTTACTTACATTTTATTTTTTAACTTATTTTTTGTTCACCATAGTGTACAAATTAACTTCAAATTTAGTTCATAATTCTGTTAAAAAATATTATTAAAGTTGAAAACACATTTGGTTTATACAAAATTAATACTGGTTTATACATGATCTCTCCTAACCTTTTAAATCTGCTGTCATATTCCACATTTTAACCCTATTCTGTACGGAATGTTTTTTTAGTGTTCGAATGCCTTTATCTCTGAATGTAAGAGGGAAATTTTATGTTCCAAAAACTTTCATCAACGGGAGTAAAATCGTACTCAGTTTTCTTGTTACACTGAGAATTAGTACAGAGGTAGGATGGGCATCTGCAACTTGCCCTATTTCCAACAATTACGTTAATGCATTTCATATCAAATAACGTAAAGTAAACTTCAAGTAAGACTGTCACTAGCTTCTTATTGGGTAACGTTAATTTATGTGATTCAAGCGCCGCAACCTCTGCTTTCAATCGATTGTATTTTTAGATTGGAGACAATAGAATATGAAAATAACTGATCACTTACTTTTTTTTAATGCAAAAAATTAATTTTTTTTTAAATTTAAAAGAGTTCAGAATTTTATCAGCCATATTGAATCGGCAATTTTATAAATTACGAGTCTTACCTTGAATTTGTTTTAAAAAGCTTGATGTTATAATTGTAATAATAAAAAATGGTGTTCTTATCTTAGAAATTTACTTAATTCTTTCTATTATAGTAAAAGTTTATTCTGAGTTATATAAAATAAAGACACCAAACAAACTCTATATTATTTAAATGTTCCGAATAAAAATTTATAACTTTCAGGTATGATTTAAGGAACTTTGTTTTTTTTTTTCGTATATCAATTCTATTTCTTGTAGGGTATACAAGCTCAAACAAAAAATTTTAAATTATAGTTGAACGTTCACACACTCTTACTCAGATTATAATATGGGGCAGTAGAAAAAGGACTATATCGAGTTTCATACATAAATTTTATTTTTAACGAACTCAAGAAGCGACTTTGTAAGAACGTCTCGCACCAGGTAAATGTACCAACCAGAAGCAGATAGTATTTGAGTTGTATTCCCAAACTCCAGCTCGTTAAGTAACTATCAATACTGGAAGGAGTGTGATATTCGAACACAATTATTTACTGTCACCAACACCGTATGGGAACGTCATTGTTATATTTCTGTAGTACGTCATTTTTTAAAAATAATTCTGCAAGATGACGGGATAAAAACAAAATTTTGGCATTGCACTGCAAGGGTTTATATCATTTTCCTATCACTTTACCGCACAATGCTACCCGTTAGTTTAATACAATCTTTAATTACTTTATACGTAAATCATCATGTATGTTTTCATGTCACAACTCGAATCCAAACAATATGTATTGCATTAGTACAACAATGAATGTTACAAGATCGACAACTTATGTAATTGATTGTGATTTACGAAATTTTCTGGTTGGGATCATGAGTACGTGTTACCTCACCTGCAATTATGCACACTAGTTGACACAGATTACAGTTTACTTGTACGAGTACAAATTGAACGATTTTTTACAAGGTAACAATAACATTACTAAAAGTCGCAGTACAAATAAATAGTTCGTTCCCTCGCTAAGGTACGGTAGTGCTTACGAAACCCAGCCAGCTATGTTAACGGAGTACTTACAACAGAACTTGTAAAAGAGCTAAAGGATGGTTTTCATAGAACGCTACTATCATAAAAATTGCGGGTCATTTAAAAAAGATAAAAAGTTATTTTCAATTCATGTGACTTAAGTGGCACTTTTTTACATGACTGAAGTTGGTGTGCGACAAAGCCACACGTTTATTTCAAAAGTATAAAAAAGTTCCACTTAAATAACGAATATCAAGCACAACTTTTAAGCATGTGGGACTGAAGTTTGCCATACTTATAATATGCAGACATAGTTTCAAGTTTTTTTTAAATTCTATACTTTATACTACAGCAACGCTCTTGTGATACAAGTTCAGTTATACATAAATCTGGCAATACACAAATTTTTGCAAACTTATATGAATGATAAATGTTGTCAAACATTACTAATGTATCGATTACGAGTGATTATGTGGTTAAATAAGTTTGGTAATTATTGAGTGAGAACAATTATTTTTCACTTGAGTAACAAAACGATAAAAACTAAATTCTAATTATGCTTAAATCTTGAGTAATATGCAGACAAAACAATAAAGACAAGACGTGTAAAAATCTACGCATGAGTTGTGTAATACTTTCAGTTCATCTGAAAGAGGTTAATCGGTGTCTGATGAAAATATTGCTAGCAATCTTAACCTAAGAATTAGAACAATTTTTACCAACGTTTTTTGTGTTCAGTTGTAACCAGTTAATTTCGTGTGTCTTTATCGTTATTTAAAGCATAAAAAGCGATAGTGATAAAGAAAAACCTTTCTTACACGGTGTACAAAAGTGCACCTTAAGTGGCGAAAAAGTGTGATCTAAGTGCAGACTTCAGGCGAGCAGTGCTAAAAAAAAAAAAAGTGATACTCTGAAGTTGATTTGATTTTTGGAAAATCTGTACCATTAAAATTTTAATTAAAAACAATATTTTATTATATGAGCTCAAAATTATTATAGTAAAAGATAATTATGTGAACAATTTATAAATATATTTATTTATCAAGTAAAATTAATGAATGTAGCAAATGTTAGTTATTAATGTTCATCACTTGCATGCTAAGTTAATATTAGACAAATAAAAAATTAAGTACTGTACTAACAATTTACTTAAAATTCATACGAAACATAGTAAAGGTTCAAATTTCAAGACCTACAAGATATTTTTGATTAATACAATTACATACGAGTTACCCAGATGATAATAATACTTATTATCTATTTATGCCAATAAGTCAGAGCTAGAATTTTTGTCTTAAATTTTCTATTATTTTATAGTCATTTTTATAAACTGTAAAACATTAAGAAAAATTTTGAGTTCAGCAATGTAATTCTTTTTTTGCAACTATATTAACAGGTCTTCCTAGTTACACTCATAATTGGAAAATGCTGGCAAGTATTAAGTAAGTTGACGATAAAACTTATCCCTAATTGAAATAATTATGATAAAAATAATCGTACTCGTAATAACCTTTCATTTGATATCCATGGCAAGGGTATTCTGAAGAAAAAAGTAGGAGGCCATTTTGTTGTGGCAGCCAAATTGGATACCATTGGATTATGGTACCATAATATTAAATACTCTAAATTGCATTGTTATCAGAATCAGGGGTTAGTGCACAATTTGAGTCTTGTCAGATCTTGGGATTTTGTAGAAAGATTGATCGCAAAATTGTTTTCGACAAGTAGGTATGAAGCCGAAAACTTTACAATTGAAAAGGTGTCCACATTAGACTGTTATGATATATTTTGCATGGAATGAGATTAAAAACTTTTTTTACGTCGTATTAAAAAAAATATTTACAAAATTCAACCAATATTATTAGTTTAAGCGAAAAATATGGCTTTTAAAGTTTTTAGAGGTCAGGTTAACATTCGTAACACTTTACTTTATTTTTCTATGTCTGGAATCCAACTACCTACAGAATAGAAAAAATGGACCTTTATTTAATTCCTATCCAAAAATATTAGATTCAGAACAAACTTACCTTTGATCTCATTATTTCAGAACATAGTGGGCCGTAGGGGTACGATGAGGATTCTTTTGGGGGCGGTCAGGGGTAGTTGGGGGTTATGTGGAATGCCTAATACATTAAAAAATATAATATAGGATAATATGAATACTTTCTATACAAAGCTAGGTATAAAATGTGTAGTGCTAATGTAATTAAAGGCTTAAGCGATAGAATTTTTAAGTATTGTGGATTTATTGGAGATATCTCGATATGCAAAAAAAGTATTTCTCTATAAATATACATGTCAGTTTATTGACAAGGAATACACAAAAACCTAGAGTAATTGATTGACTTTCAAGGAATCTACTAGAGTAATAGTATATTATAAGATACATTAATCATAAATCATGTTATCTATACTTACACTTACACAATAACAGAAGTTCTTGTCTATGACTAGAATTTTCTTAAATAAAAGAGATCATTAGGAAAGCTAAATAACTTCAGTGTTCGCTGTGTCAGTGCGATTAATACAGTACTGCTCGTGGTTCAACTCCTGGCTGTAAACAGGGTGACACAACAAATTATGGTCTGACCAAAGAATAATGTTGAAAGGCCTGCCATAGCGTACTGATAGGCACAGTGACAATAACAATGGTCAGCCTGTTTTCTTCCCCCCTGGAACTTCAAGGACCAAGCCATTATTCACTATAATACTATTGAGACTCCCAAATAAGCTACAGCTGAAAGAAATTTGGCCGCGAATTGACACTTGCCTCAGAAGATTTAAAAATTAAGCTAGAGTGATAAAGAAGAGAAGGGCAAGATGGCAGGCTCTGACCCGTAAGTAAGACAGAGTGCGGGAGGCCACGGTTATCTAACAACACTATCAGAGCAACTGGAAGCGATTCATGCAGTCGATTCTTGTGGATACCGAGAATAGATGCGCACCGTTTATAAAGAGCGAGGTTTCTAGATGCCTGAGAAGTTAAAAAAATAGTGCACCAGACCCACACGACATTATACATGACAACCTACAGAGAGTCGATGGGGGCACTCCTTCTCATGCCTCTGTACAACAAGGTGGGGAGGGTCGAGAATACCCATGCCACTTGGAACGCATCACGTACCATCCTTCTGTTCAAAAGGGTTTGACAGAGGGCATCTGTACAACTAGTGGCTAATTTCCTTCGGTAACACGACGCTGAAGCTATTTGGAACACTGTTGTTACCGGAGGTATGGTACCACCAACGCTCGTTTCAGCAAAACTTAAAAGGGCTTTTTAAGATTTGAGAGTTGCTTCGAGCAAGATTTCGTGCTAGAAGAGTTAATTTGGGACGGCAATACTTGCAGTGAGAAGATGGTTGTAATATGGCTGGATCCTGCTAGAGCCTATGACTCTATCACCCACTTGTCCACTTTTAAAGTGCTGGAGGGTCACAGCCTCATTTCTAAGGTTGGACTTATACTTGCAGGAATATACTTTAACACGCTTACCACCGTGTAAGTAGTGGATGCCTAAACGGCCATCATCAATATAAGGGCTGTCATAAGATAAGGCACTACAATATTTTCTTAAGTTCTGTCTTATTTCTCGAAGTACATTTAAATCACAAATCGTATTTTTCATGGCTCATTCTCAAAATTAGTAATATCGTTTTTGTCTTAGATTATAGTTGGCTTTTTTAATAATTCTTGATCTTAAATTATGCGTATATGTACCTGTCATGCTCTCGCGAAAAAAGCTCAACCTATTTCTTTCTTGCTAAAAAAAGATTTAATATACAATTAATATCGATATATTTGTATGTATGGAATATTACTTAACATTAAAAACTTTCTCAACAATTTAAACGAATCTTTTATTCTACTTAAAATTTTTATAAAATAATTTCAAATACACATAATTATGTCTAATTATTTCGCATTTACTACAGTAATCACTCGCAATCTGAAAATATAGTATGTTTTGGGAAATTTACATACATTCTGAATGTTAATTTAAAATGAGTATTATTCTTCATTAAAAAAAAACTTAACCATAATATAACTTCAAATCAAATTTGAAAATTGTTTAATGTGCCTTGCATTTCTGTTATTAGTGTTATTTATTTATAAGATCTATCATTTAGCAAGCAAGCACCAGCAAAAAGCAACTCAATTATTTTTTAGTAGTATTTATTAGTAAAATAATTTGTTAGGCAAGCAGGCTTCGGCAATCAAAAACGTAAGTAATTTTTAGTATTAATTGAATACGTCCTTCGGCAAGACAGCATCGGTGATTAGCAATTTAACTTGACTGTAGTAATAGTTAGTTAAAAAAGTTCATCCTCAGGCAAGATAGAAAACGTAACTGCTTGCTAGTCACCCATGCTTGCTCATTGACAGGCATATTTTTTCAATAAATAATCCTATCAAACAAGTGAGTTGTCACTTCAACAATGCTTGCTGACCTCGAGGCATATTTAATTAGTAAATAATATTTTAAAACAGCTGGGTTTGAATAGACAATATTTGCTTTACCTTAAGACACATTTTATTTATAAATCATACTTAGAAACAATTAGATTTTTAATTGCTGATGCTAGCTCACCTAACGGCACATTTTGTATTAAGCAATAATAAAGAATAGTCAGATTTTTAATCACCAATATGAGATTGACTAACGGCCCATTTTTTTATTAAATAATTCTTAGGAACCGGTGGGTTTTTAGTGGCATGGTTGCTCAGCTAAAACAATATTTCATCAATAATTAATAAAAATAGTTGGGGCTCTAATCGCCGATGCTTGTTCGCCTGACGACACATTCCATTATCAAATAATACTAAGAAACAGATAGCTTTCAATCACTGATTTGTGCATGCCTAAGGAAGCACTTTATTGATTATTGTTGCTTGAATACGGCTGCCAAAATAATTGAGAAATAATAATCCCCACAAAAATACCCTTTAACAAAACAAAAAGGCAAGGTTAGTTTAATGTGTTATTAAGTTAATGTATTAGTGTAAGAAATTGCTGAAGTCTTAATACGCTGTCAATAAATGGTATTCTTTCTATTGATTAGTAATAGCCTTAAAAAGTTTTGAAATCCAATCTTCAAAACGGTAGAGTTTTTTTTGCATAACATACATTTGGTATGACACTCATACTTTAATGCTGTTCAATACTTGTACTTTAAAAGAATCCAACTAAATAATATTAACTTTTGACTGGTACTTTATGCAAACCTCACACTAAATACAATAATGCCTTGCTATGTTGAAAGTATATGAAAAGATAAGAGCATACTTTTAATCCATTTAAATAAAGGTTTATATGTACAACCAGTTAAAAGTCAATACTATTCAGATTGATTTTGTTAAAGTACGAGTACTTAACAGTATTATGATATAAGTGTCATACAAAATGTATAGTGCGCAAAAAAACTCTACCATTGTTATGTTTTAATTTCAGAACTTTTCAGGGCTACAAATCATTAGGAAGAACACTATTCATTGCCAGCGTAAAAAAGCTTCAGCAATTTCTTACATTAAAACATCAACTTAACAACACATTAAACTGACCTAACCTTTTCGTTTTGTTAAAAGGTATTTCATGGGAATATCATAACTCATCAGAACAATACTATTTTTTAAATGTTTGTATTATAAAACTTAATTACATTAGATATCGCTACTGTCAGAAAGTACTGGATAGAGGCAAAGTTTGTATAACATCACTACGGTGATCTTTAGTGGTTTCACTAAATATCTTCTTACAGTAGCTCATATAAAGATGTTTTTAATATACAAATGTGTGCAGAGGTTTATTTGTACAAATACTTCATAAATTTACTGAACGAAGAAAATTTTCTAAAAACCCTGTCTCAGGATTCTCACCAATCAAGCTTGATTCTCTTTCTCTATTTTATTAAACTTTTTTAGATAAAACACTTTAGTAATTGTACGCCTCAAAAATCCTGAATGTTTCATTTATTTAATTAGCTTTAAATATTGTGTTTTTTTATGTGTTAATGGAATCTAAGCTTTCCAGGTTTTCGTTCCTTAATAACTAAGTGATTATCTTAATAAATAATTATTCATTACGAAGATTTGTACGAAAATTGTGAAAGCGATGTATGAGGTGCTTGAACAATTGCATTTATTAAACTATTTAATA
The DNA here is from genome assembly GCF_000648655.2 of Copidosoma floridanum. Next base: position 782,995 of record NW_019380333.1, on the reverse strand, counting down.
TCTTACTTCTACTTAGAAACTTGGATATTACTGTAAAATTATTTATTAACTACCCAAATCGCTTAGTTAAATGAAGCTTAGGCTTACAGCTTGTTATTAAGGGCACTTTAAAAAATAAAATAAGATTTCTATAATTTATTGTTTTCATACTACTACATCTGTGTTGCAAGATTTGTTGTAAGTAGCTGTTTTATTTTCTTGATTGCATCTTTGACTCATAATTAATAACATAAAAAGTAAAGTTAAGTTTTATTCGTATGCCATTTTGTTTTTTTCTTAGAGCTCTAAATTATGTTTATGATTAGTTATGAGGAACGGTAGAGTGAAGTGGCAGTACTTTTTTTGAAATTAAATAGTTGTTTTTCTAGTAAATTTTGTCAATTAACTAGTTACTTAAAGGGATCTTATTATTAAGACAGAAAATTAAAAATTGTTTTTGATTATTCATGATTTCTTATCCACAACTTATATTTATCATAAAAATTAAGCTCTTTCTACGTTTAATTCGTCTACGAAAAACGTTTAAACAGTACTAGTCATAACTTGTCACTTTTGCTAAGAAATTATGAAATTTTTCGCTGATAATTTATTTATTTTTTTAAAATCCCTATTCAGATACTAAAATTAACGTATTCACGTTTAAAGCGTAGAAAAATTAGGGTTAGAACGGTAGTATATTAATGTATTTGAAATATTTAAATTTCGTGCGTACTTGAAATTTGCCACTAAGTAAGTATCCTACATTAGCAGCGCAACGTCTTGCCTGTATTTGTGAAGAACAATCAAACATACTTATACATTACTTTAATTGACCACATCTACTCAATTATTTGTATATTACCATGAGAGAGTCATCCACTTGCCCCTCCCCCTTCTCTGAGACATTGTTGTTCTGTACTATTATCTACAAATCTGCATGCCACCGTGAATAGGCATTATATCACGAATTGCATACTAGTTATAGTATTTTAGTAATTAGGTGAATTAAAAAAACACCTCAGAGTTGCCCGGGAGAACGTAACGGAGCGGAGTCTCAAACCTAAGTCCTCCAGGTTGAAAGCGAGCATTCTATTATCTTAGCCACTGAGAACTCCCAATGCTACACGATACCTATACCATCTTCTGGTAGTGAATACCTGTAGTAAATATCACACTGTTGATAGCTCTGCATGATTTCAAGAGCGTGCCTATCGCAAGTGTACACTGAAAAAATTTATCTTGCAGCCAAGTTCGTGGTAAAAACATGTTCAGGCTAAAACTGAAACTGAAGAAATTTCGATCTTAATTTAAGCATTTTGAGATACACATGCCTCGTTTTTGTTGTTAATGACTTTCTGACGTAAATTTTTTAGTGAAACTGTGGAGTAGGATTAAAAAGCTTAAGTTAAACCAACATACATCAGGCATACCAACAAAAATACTTATTTTTTAAATTTGAAAAGTTGAGTATGCAAATCTAAAGTTTAGTAAATAGTCGTGCGGTCACCGAGGCTTTGTCTGCTTTCTTAAGCTTACCTTTTAGTGCTCCCGACTTGATCTGTTTTAAAAAAAATATCTACGATCTTGAATATTGATACTGCAACAAGCAAATAAATAAATTATTATTTTTTTAGCATTACATTTCTTAATGAAAAATGATTGTCATCAAGTATTCGTCCAGATAAGATTCTAAGTATACCAGAAATATTGTAAATTTGGTACAATGCAACAACCTTCTACACACCAATATGGTTTTTTCCATTGATTAATTTTTTTTTGTAATACCTAGTAACTTTTTGTAAACCTAGTTATTTTTGACTTTTTAATGTTTATTTATAATTTTAATTAGGTATTCAACTTCGAATTCGAAAAAAGACTTAAGAATTATTTTAAAACGTTTACTTTAGATTTCAATATGTCTTAAGATTCTTAATCACATATATTATTTCCTTTTTAAAAAACACTTGCATTTCTTAGTCACAGGCTTTTATTTAAATTGAGATACATTCCTAAAAGTAACTCAAATCACTCCATATAATGTTAGAATGTACCTGAACATTTTTAATATCAGATTTTAAAGTTCCGTTACGATTAGTTACTTCAATTTGTAACAAAAACTAAACATTAATTAAATTTTTGAAAAAGAAAACGTTAGACTTACTATAGAAATAAAGCGTGAGAAATGTCAGGAGCCCTGATAAATGCAAAGCTACCTTATATACTTAGCAGGAAAAGATTGCCCAAAATTAATTGTCTTAATAACGTCTGTTGATACACACATATATGCACATGCCAAAGCATACGCGCACGCTAACACACCCATCCATTTACCCAATTATACACACAAAATTTAATGTCAAAAATGTGAATACAAGCGCCAACCCCCACACTCCTCATCACGGCTTCACTAGAGACTCACTGAATAAGATACCGCAGTGTGTTGACACGTAATGTAAGATCCTAATTTTATCTTACATGTTTATGAAGCAAAGTCACTAAAACTGTTGTTATCGCTAACCACAAAAACTACTCAACTGATCTTGCTGAAATTTTGCATACTCATTCTTTACACATCCAAGATAGTTTTAGTATGGTTTTTATCTTGATAAAATTATTAACAATAGTAATCAATAAGCTCAAAGTTTTGTAAAAATAAGTAAGCTTTTCACTTTAGTTCAGTAGGATCGGCTAGGTAACGTAAAAGTAAAATCAAAGCTACCTGCAATAGGTAAGTCTGGTTATAATAGCTCTGAGCAGAGTACAGACTACCACAGTTGATTATCAGAAGTGCATAAAGTAAAGAGCTGGGAGTCGTACAGCTGGGTATTCAGGGTACTGACAAAACTGGTCTGTACTGGACAAGCGACTTACGTTGAGTTACATTCGAAACCACCAAGATTGACGAGTACCATCGCTAACAAAGTAATTTAGATGCTATTATCTCTAGCGAAATACCAAAAGACAGGTCTAGGCAGAGCACAATCTGCTCTAGCATTTTGGAATTTTATCACCATTCTTCCAATCGTTCTGGAGCTACCAAAGCAGATTTTGCTACAGCAGCAAGCTAGAGAAACCAATCTTAAAGAGTTTAGACAGCCACGACGGCCTCCTTCTCAATGGTTGTCTGGATGGCATACTCACAAAGAAGGTATTCTCCAGACCCACTGTCCTGATTAACAATAAACGATTGGTTATCCAAGGAATGATCCGGAGACAATTTATTCTTAGATCAGCAGCGTACCGTTCTTTAGCACGGTCCCCATATACAGAGACCTGGAAAAAGGTCTCAAGCTACACGCAGCTAGCTCGCTATTATCAACAATACTGATATGAAGTAGCTGGACGTTTCACCACTGTCCCCTTTTTAGGGCAATTATACGCATTCACGCTCTCTACATAACCGTTAATCCTATTATTTCTTTCAAAGGCCACTTAAGCTTAAACTACCTTTCTGAAAAAAATAATTTTACTATCATTTCCGGCAACAATATGTCAACTTAAAGACTATGTAAAACTGGCAACATTAAAGAGATCAGCGTGCCTCTCACCAGCATGATTTGTGTACGCAGACACTTCAAGAGTAAGAGTCAAGCTACACGCAGCTGGCTTTCTATTATCGAGAATAGTAGTAGTAATAAGGAATGATCGAAAATTTCACCATTGGTCTTTTTTAGAGTATCATAAGTATTTACGTTCCCTAGTGAAACATGGGTCTCATCGGTTCTGTTAAGAGCCATCTAACGTTAAACTATCTTGCCAACAGTTACATTTTTACTACTATTTCCGGCAACCATTCGTTGACTAAAAAAAATTTGTAAAACCAGATGCTATTTAACCAAGTCAGTGATTTACTGACAGACATCGACAACCGGAGTTGTTCGTCACAAAGCTAGGAACCCTGACCATTGATGACCTTTATAACGCTCTGGACTTTTAGCATTCAATCAGTAATCACCGATACCCTTTGAGGTCTGCAATGGATTAATCTTACAGAGAAGCTATGAAGAAAAAAAAAGTGAGTAAACGAGACGGTCTCTAATGGGCAAGTAACACAAACCTATTTCCTTACCTTAAAAAACAAAAGCGATTAAGTCTACAAAAAAAAAGTGTTTTAAACACTTGTATCCCTAGCGTAATACCAGAAGACGTTTGGAAAGAGCTCTACAACTAGCTCCCATGCCTCAAACGTTGTAATTTTTTCTCCCGATCAGTCTGGTGCTACAACAGCAGGCTAGAGAAGATCACCCTATCGTATAGAGACAGTCACGTTTGCAGAAAACTTCAGTCAGGATAAAATTTACTTTAGAAGCTCACCAGTCCTTATAAGAGCCATACGCCGTCTTACTGTCTTGGCAACAAATCTATTAGAATTTAACAAAGTAAAAAAAACAGCCTTTATGGTTTACAAGAGTCTTAACGATGCCAAAGAACACAAAAGGGCAAATTGGAAGAAAAACTGTAAATGTATCCAATATATACTACTTAAGTCATCCAGAAACTCACGCAGATTATTCATCTAGATTGAAGCTGCAGCATGGAATTATTTAGTAAAGAATTTATAAAGTAAGATATCAGACCAGATTTTTATAAGAACCCTCACAGTTATCTCTTACATCTGCCAGATTCTTAAATAGGTAGAATATGAATATGTATTTTTGTATCGATAAAAAATGTTAAGATTAAGCTCCAGAGCTTTGTTGCTTTTATAACAAACTTGTGAGATAAGAGAAACAATTTTTTAATTATATATTTTTTATAAGCTTAATACGTAAACAACTATGAAGAACAGCCCTATAAAATTATACGTAAAAAACTGCAAATCAATGTACCTGTACGGCTAACAAAAATTTTACGACATAAGGAACGCTCAGTACTTTTTAGCATGAATACATTTTTTTTTCTTATGGCCTATTGTTTGATTGAATAAACTGTAGATTTTAAATAAATGTGTTTTTAAAAAAAAGGATTTTCGTTTTAAATTTTGTCAGGAATTAATGTAAAATTTTTAACTGCATACGTTTTACACAACAGGTCAACACACTACGTTTTTCCTTTCAATAAGTCTCAGGCGAAGCCGAGGGGGGGAGGGCTGCTAGTTTAAAATAACTACGCAGTTTTTTTACGTATTACAGGACGTTTCAAAAATACGTCACATAAATTCGTAGCGGAATACGTGTTGATTTAAAACCTTTCATTACCGAATTTTATCACGTATTTCGCATTTATGGAGTATTTCTATGTGAAAATAGTTTTAAAAAATGATTATAACTCGCATTATCATAATCATCGTAATGTCTTATCCGTATAGTAACACTAAGACAGGTTGGATCAAGCATTATTTCTTGAATTTAGAAAAAGTGCGATCTTTCTTTTTTTTTTCTTAGGTTTTTTTAATACTACTAAAATTCGAGAAAAAATACTGGAACCCTACTGTTTTGGTGTTACTATACGAATGATTGCAGTAAAACGATGGATCTAGTGAACGTCAAAATCATATTCTTAAACTACCTTAATGCAGAAGTACCTTATGACTACTAAATACGTGGTAAAATAACGCGTATTTAGTACGTACTTAAATAAGTAACGAAACTAACTAATCACTTTTAATAAGGATAATTGAAAAAAAAAACTTCACTTTCAAAGCTAAAAAAAGTAAATTAAAAGTAGCTACGCTGAAAAGGACAGCCTAGATGAATATACTGCATCAGATCTTGCACGCCTAAAATTGTATACATTTAAAGCTTTTAAAGGTTTTTTTTTAGTTTAACCTCTTTCGACTATAGGCATGGTAAACACTTTTGAAAGCACTCAAGACTGTTTTATGTTAACTTTGGAAAGTTGTTAAATTTTTTTTTTGGCCAGGTAGTTCCACGTCTGATGACCCTGAAAAGGATCAGTGAGCCACACTCTTACTTGACTAAAGTTTCCTGCAAACTTAACTACCTAAGTACCTCAGGGTTATCTTCTCTGGCTTACTGTTGTGGCACCTAACTGATCGAGAAAAAAACAACGTCTAAAGCATTAGAGTTATATTTGTAGAGCTCTTTAACAACGCCTTTCGATATTACGCTGGAGACATGTCCAAGAAACCTTTTTTTCTTGCAGAGCTCAGTCGTTTTGGTGATCTAAGGTGGAAGGATTGGTATGTGATGCTTGCCCATTGAAGACTGTCCCGATTGCTGACGTTTCTTTTTTTTGTACAGCTGTTTAGTTCATCCAACACAGATAACGGAGCAAATCGGTGATTCCTGGTTAAGAGCTCAGAGTCGAATGAGTAATGTTGGGTTGTCAGCCACCATGGTTCTCAGCCTTGTGATGAACAACCCCATTTCGTGATATTTGCCAGTAAATGACAGACATGGTTTAATAATAGCGAATCTTACATAGCTTCTTAGTCAATGATTCATTGCCAGAAATGGAAAGAATAATGTATTCTTGTTAGATGTATTGTTGGCGCTCGTAACTGAATTATTGCGCATGCGCAGCAGCGGGAGGACGAGACGCTGTGACGCTGCACTTCAGCATCAAGTAGCTTCGGTTTTTGTTCACTCTCGCGCAGTCAGCCAGTCTGTTCATACACGCATTCTCTGCCTTCGCATTTCTCTTTACGTTTTAGTTTACTTTTTCTGTTCGCTTAACTTTTGTACTCAAGATAGTAAAGTATAAAGATAGTCCAAACTTAAGATAGTGTAAATAAACGTGTTTAATATAATTCTATATTTCAAGTGTGTTTTTATTCGCCAAGTCACCTGCCTAATCCCATACTGCTAACAGGTTATGGGCCCTAAATGGTAGTGTGGGTGAAGAATCTGTTCGATCGCGTCTTTTGTTTCTCTTTTTCCCTTTTCCGCTCCGCGCTCGAGCTTATCGCGCGTCCCCTGTGTGCCTTCTTTTCATCTTTTTGTTTACGTGAAAACGTAATGGCGGAAGCAACCGAGAGCTCTGTGTCGGGCAGCGAGCACTGCGAGACGGAAGAGCTTGGCAGTCCTCTCACCCCGACTACCACCGAAGCGGCAGAGGGACGGCCCCAGGAGGCAGCAGAGCAGAATCGGGATGGAGGCGCAGCGGCCGAGTCACCTCGAGATGCGGACGTCGCCTCTACTCTCGAGGCTTCCGGCGGAGCTGTAGGAAGGGTGGAAATTAAGAAGAGAGTGAGCAGCAGTAAGTACTAGAAATAGATATTGCTTTGAAGACTCGGTAATTACGTGAAGTGTTGTTATCGTTAAGTCACGTTCGCTTACAATTTCTAAAGACAAAGATTGGTGTCTTGCCTTAAGATAGAGCAAGACAGCTCACTTAAGATTGCATGATTGATACTCCCTTGGTTAGTAGGCCTTCCTTTGTTTTTACGGAGATTCGCAGAACTCGAGAGAGCCGGCACGCGTTTGTTTATGTGAGGGAGAGGCCCGCATCGTGACAAAGGAAGCGCGTTTCTTGATAAACCTGCCAGTCACCGCCAAGGGGGACGCCTCGAGGCGAGGAGGGGATGCGCGCTTTGGTTATGGCTTGCGTTCGGCCGAACTGAGTGTGCGCGTCCTCTCACGCTACGGCTGGTGGCGCGCGTCGTAGTAAACGATGTTGATCGGCCATTTTAATTCTCTCTCTCTATGCATGTCACACATGATGCTAGCGCCATTTTCCCTCGCATTTGCTTACGCCCGATCTCCGTGTCACTTCAACAAGAAAACTAATAGCCTAATGCGCACGCAAATAAAATATAAAATACTTTTACCTATTTATTCCCTGTTAATTTTAGGTCAAAATGCCCTCAATATGCTAAATGATGCATATAAAAAGATTGAAGACGATCTAGGGGAACTAGACGAGGTGGTAGTAACTCGTAAAAACAACCAGGCCATATTTTCCGTAAATAATGAAACTGTTGCATACATGGGAGGAGATGCACATCACAATCAAGATATGTTAGACCTGTTTAACTTGATAGAAAAATGTGCTGGGAAAATTCGACTCGTCCATAAACAGCGTATCCAAAGCAAAGGTCCTAAAGATAGAAAAATAAATTTGATTGATACCTCATCTAAAGATAAGAATAAAGACTTGAAAGATAGTAAAATAAATTTGATTGATACCTCATCTAAAGATAAGAATAAAGGCCCTAAAGATAGAAAAATTAATTCGAGTAATGACTCATCAAAAGATAAGAATAAAGATGTGAGAGATAGAAAGAAAAATTTTACTGATATTTCAACTCCTAATAAGGTTAAAGATTTGAAAAGCAAAAATTTAGATTCAATTGATAGCCAATTTAAAGACCTGCAAAATAGGAAAGATAACCTGAAGAAAGAGCTAGATAGCCTACATAAAGAAATGGCGCATGCAAATTATGAACTTAAGAAAGAACTAATGAAAAGAACCGGTCAAAACATCAAACCTAAAGAAATTATATACTCACGAAAAGAAATTACAGAAGCCTCAAAGAAAGACATCGAGGAGATCAGGAAGCTGATACAACAAGAAAGGCATCAGCAGAGCTCCTGGATGTCGATGAGGTTTGAGGTTGTTGCCTCACAACATAAGAAGGCCCTGGAAAAGGAAAGAGAGGAAAATAGGAGGGCTCAAGAGACGATTCGAGCTGAGTTTGAGCAGCGTCTGGCCACCCAACAAAGACAAATGGAGGCTCTTGAGCGAGAACTGGCCAGGAGTCGAATACAAAAGGTAAATAAATTTACTACATCTACTCCAGGACCTAAATTAAGTAAACAATTGATAAATCTAAACTCCGACTCCATTGATAATACGCTGACGTTTGAACGCGCTGCGCCTAATGATAGTCTAAAGATAGAAGTCATTAATAAAGATAGCCTAGGGTGTTTTAATTATTCCCTCACTAATGCAACAAAACTAGAATTATTCTTAAAACAATTGCAGTCCGAACTAAAAAGTAAAAAATTGCTTCACACAATTGACTCAAAACTGGAAGCAACTATGAATATTACCCAAGAAAAAATGGAAGAAGATAAAGAACAGGCCCTAAACGTAATACTAGGTAGGTTGTCCCTAGATTACCAAAACAAAGTATATCACATTACTGATCCATCAACAATGATACAAAAAATTAAAGATATTAAAAGGGGTGACATAAAAATGAGCGCATATCAAATACGTAACAAAATACATTCCGTTAGATTTGACCCCAAAAAGCAAAGTGCTACTAAATTTTGTGAATTTTTTGATGGATTGGTAAGAGATTTTGAATTAATTAGCAAAACTAACAGTTTCCCTGAAGATGAGAAAAGAGATAGTTTCTATCATGCAATTATCGATGGAGTACCGGACGTAAAAATAGCCGATTTTAACAGGCTGTTTGAAAACGAGGATGGCTTGTCTTTTAAGTACTTAAGACAATATATCCTGAAACAGGAATCAGAAGGGTCACTTCCAAGACCAACAACGGGTAGTGGAGCAAGCCGAGGTGGGGCGAATGCAGGTCCGAGTCGAGGTGGGACCGGGACCAGTGCTGGGCCAAGCCGAGGTGGGGCAGGCTCGAGACTAGCCACTAACGTAGCTGCTGCTAACGTGGCCACCGCCAGCACTCTATGCTACGAGTGCAACGACAACGGGCACTACGCAAGGGACTGCCCGAAAAAAGGGCAGAACCTTAGGCGGTGCTACACCTGCCAACGGTTCGTGCAGAACCTGCGAGAGCACATAGGGAGGTGCAGAGGTAATTCAAACAAAAATAACGATTGGGATTTTAAACGCAATACTGGTGGTGGTAACAATAAAAATAACTTTAAAGATAGTAATAAACGGAAGCATGAAAAACAGCATACAAATCATAACAACAAGAAAGCCAAGGTCGATAACAAGAAACAAGGCGAAGAAGGTAATTATAATGTAGAAATACTTAGTTCTAATGCATGCAGTGGTTTGTTTGCTGTTAACCCCGAAACTTTGCTCTCTACGCGCGCGGAGGAGACACGAGATAACGATTGCAAGAAAATTGAGTTTGTAGCAGATTCAGGCACGACAGAAAATTTTGCTAATTCTTAACTCTATTTCAAAAATTTTAGTGGATGTAAAAATAAATTAATTAAATGCGCGAACGAAGATTCCTCCGCGGACTTGAGAGCGGAGGGAGAAGGGTGCGTTTCGGGTAAAAATAACCATAACAAGATAATCCTAGATAGAGTTGTATGCGCTAAGGCACTCGCTGGAAGCTTGCTGTCGCTTCGCCGTTTTGCTGAAAGGGGCATGAGTGTATACCTTGATAACACAAAACTAGGTATATTTAATCCGCGATCTAATGAAACTATAATTTCTGGTGTCTACAAGAGCCCTTACTGGATAGTAGAACTACTGAAAGATGACCAGAGCACAAGTAATAATGAGAAGTGCAAAGAAATTATAGACTGCTTAATGGTAGAAAATCCCCTGAAAGCAAAGACTGAGAAGGTTCAGCAAGTCAGCACTAATGATAGAAGCTGCCCTGAAATCTCAAGTAATGAATCAGGAAGAGCTGGTTCACACAGCTCTCATCAGAGTGAGTTTAAGAAACCAATTGAAGATAGAAAAATCAATAATTGTGATGACCTTATGATTGGTAAGATTCCAGAAGCTCAAAGCCCGTTTACAGAAAAGTACAGAAAATTTGAGAGAAATAACAGAGCCATGCTCTGACATGTAAGATTCGGACATGCCTAAGCAGAATATCTCAAGGCACTACAAAGAAAATATCCGGACAATAAAAATTTGAATAAGGCCATCTTCGACAGCTTCATTACAACATGCGAGGTGTGCCAAGTCGCTAAAATCAAGAGATTGCCTTTTAGTACTAAAAGAGATAGGGCAACCAAACCACTTGAGATAGTTCATGCTGATACAATGGGACCGATTAGCCCAGCTACTTATCCTAAAGGATATAAATTTATAACCGTCTACACGGATGACTACTCAAGATTGACTATGGCATACCCAGTGAAGACAAAATGTAAAGCGGGACGTTGTCTGGACAATTTTGTGACAAGCGCACGAAACCTGTTAGGTTTTGATGCAAAGATATGCTATCTTCGAACCGATCAAGGCACGGAGTTTACAGGAGGCCAAACGTTAGAAGTTCTCCAAAGGTTGGGAGCAGAACTTCAGTTGGCCTGTCCAGACACTCCTCAGCACAATGGAGTCTCGGAACGGGTTAATCGTACCTTGCAAAACAAAGTGCGAGCCTACATGTACGACTCCGGGCTCAGGGAGAACATGTGGGACTTAGCCCTGGGTAGTGCAGTATATGCCTACAATCGGACACCTCACCGGTCTAACGATATGATAGCCCCTTTAGGAAAGTTTGCGCCCAATCTGAAGATAGACATAACCCAAATCAGAAGATTTGGCTGCTTCGCTTTTATCAAGGTACAAAGGAATACTGGAATCAAATTCGGTCCACAAGGGATACGAGTTGTGCTGGTTGGTTATACCCCTACTGGCTTTTCTTTCTTAGGACCTGAAGATGGAAAACTCTATGAGAGTCGAGACGTAAAATTCCAAGAAAGACCAGTGTTCAGAGATATCTGGGAAAAGGACAAAATAGCAAACTGGGGAAACCACAAGACAGATATTAAACAAGACGAATGGTTCATTAAGTTTGATAAGACTAGCCCTACAGAATCATTGGAAACGGAGGGAGAACCAGTGGTCAAGAGAAAGCGCGGTCGGCCCAAGAAAGTTGAAGATCTTGATCAAGAAAGCCCTAAGCAACTTGCTAGAAAAAATGATACGAGTTTTGCAGGAGCCATCGACACAAACAAGTTGAATAAATTGCTCCAATCGAAGGGCGAAGTTGACTGTTTAATCGCAGAAGTTGAAGATAAAATGTCACACGCCCTGATTGCTGGACTAAACAAAGATCCCGCAAACTACAAAGAAGCTATCGCATCTCCGGATCGCAATAAATGGCTCAGAGCAATTGATGAAGAACTGGAATCAATGCGGAAAAATCAAGTGTGGAAACTTGTAGAAAGACCAACCGTGAACGCTGAAGGTGGCAAGCCCAACATCATCGACTCTAGGTGGATTCTGAAGAAAAAAAAAATAGATAAAGATGGAAACACGAAGTTCAAAGCGAGGTTGGTGATTCGTGGCTTCAAAGATAAGAACAAGTACGATCTGCAAGAAACCTATGCCCCGGTGTCTGGGCTGGCCCTGGTAAGATCAGTTATATCAATAATAAATAGATACAATCTGGAGACTTGCCAACTTGATGTCAAGACAGCTTTCTGAAATGGATCTATCAAAGAAGAGATATATATGGAGATTCCTGAAGGCCTGCTTGATGGTGACAGTTTCAAGAAAGCTCAGGTTTGTAAATTGGAAAAAGCCCTTTATGGACTTAAGATCAGCCCAAAAAGATGGAATGAGCGGTTTCGCGAGACTGCATCTAAATTAGGACTACGGTCACATACGAGCGAGCCCTGTCTATATACATGGAGAGAAGCCAATAACTTTCTAGTCCTGATCCTATACGTGGATGATATGATGATAGCCAGCAATTGTGCAATCAAAATGAATGAAATTAAGACTGGTCTGCAATCTGAGTTTGAGATGTCAGATCTTGGCGAGGTTGGCACATTTCTAGGCATCAAAGTGGAAAGAGATAGAAAACTTCACACAATTTCACTGACACAAACACCATACATAGATAAAATGTTAGAGAAATTTGGATTCAATGAGTCAAAACCCCAAAGAACACCAATGGTGACAAATCAAGTTTTGAATCGGCAAAGAAAAGATAGAGAAGATTCTGAAGATGCTGGAGAGTTGAGCACAACGATAACGAGAATAAATGTGCCGTACAGAGAAGCAGTCGGTAGTCTGCTGTATTTAGCCAACACAATTAGACCAGACATTTCATACTCGGTGAACGTACTGAGTAGACATCAAATCGACCCAACTGAAGATGATTGGAAAATGGTCAAACGGGTATTTCGATATTTACAACACACAAGGATCCTAGGATTAACTTACAGAGGCCGTAAAGATGGATTGGAAGCCTATTCAGATGCGAGTTTGGCAGACTGTAAAGGCTCAATAACAACAGGCGGATATCTCCTAAGACTGTATGGGGATACAGTTGCTTGGAAAACAAGAAAGCAGAATTATGTTGCTATTTCAACCTGCGAAGCAGAATATGTGGCAATGTGCGACGCAAGTCAAGAATTGATTGGACTGGAACACTCTATAAGTATTATATTGTCTCGCACCTTGTTGCCCGCGGATTTATGGTGTGACAACAAAGCTGCCGGAGCAAGTGCTAAGATAGATGGTGGCAAAAGGCTGAGACACATGACCGAGATAAAGGCTCACTACGTTAAGGAATGTGTATCCAGAGGAAAAATAATTGTTAAATGGATTCCATCCAAGGAACAACTAGCAGATATCTTAACAAAACCCCTGCTGTTTGAACTGCATGAAAGACTAACGAAAGAAATTTTGAATGTTAATTAGCGTAAAATGCATGATAATTAAATTTGAACTTGAGATAGTAAAATTAGAAAATTAATAATAGATCGATAATGATGGTAGACATGCTAAATAATGTATTTTCTGTGTATGTTTTAGCTCGTCGGAATCAACCACAATGAGTGATCCAGAAGCCCACCTGCTCCACATCATTGGCTGATTAAAACTCATTTATATTCAGTGTTCATGTTAAAATATATCCTTTCTTTCATTTTAATAAATTTAGATACGAACGAGAGGGAGTGTTAGATGTATTGTTGGCACTCGTAACTACATTTTTGCGCATTCGCAGCAGCGGGAGGACGAGACGCTGTGACGCTGCACTTCAGCATCAAGTAGCTTCGTTTTTTTGTTCACTCTCACGCAGTCAGCCAGTCTGTTTATACACGCAGAATGCGTGTCTGCCTTCGCATTTCTCTTTACGTTTTAGTTTACTTTTTCTGTTCGCTTAACTTTTGTACTCAAGATAGTAAAGTATAAAGATAGTCCAAATTTAAGATAGTGTAAATGAACGCGTTTAATATAATTCTATATTTCAAGTGTGTTTTTATTCGACAAGTCACCTGCCTAATCCCATACTGCTAACAATTCTTTAGAAAGGTAGTTTAACGTTAGATGAATCAAAAAAGAACCGATGAGGTTGATGGTCAACTAGGGATCCTGAGTACTTCTGATGTCCCTGAAAAGAGTCAGTGGTTATACTTTCTGCCATTTCTTATTATTATTTTTGATGATAGAGAGCCAGCTGCAGGGAGCTTGACTCTTACCCTTAGAGTCTTTGCAGATGGAAACGTTCTGGAGGGAGGTTGCCACTGACCGAAGAATAGTTCGTCTTCGAATCGTTTCCCAGATCACTAACCGTTAACTATTAGTTAGAAAAATGGACCTAGAGAATACCTACTCTGTATGTTTGCCATCGGGATGAACTACTAAGTAGAAGGCCGTAGTGGGGACTCAAACTCCTCATGCTTGTATTTCCTGGCTTGCTGTTGTAGCCAAATCTGCTTGGATAGCACCAGGTCCTTTGAAAGAATTGCCATAAAATCCCAATTGTTAGTGCAGATTTTGCTCTCTCTAGACATTTCCTAATATTTTGCCAGAGTCGTTACCATTGAAAATGCCTTTTTGTTAGTGGCACACGTCAATCTTGGTGGTTTGGGATAAATTTTGACGTAAGTCGCTTGTTCTTTGTTTGGATACAGTGTTGTTGTTAGGCAAGATATACAGCTGCACGACATCCACCTTTATATTTTATGCACTGCCAGTAAATGACTGTGATATCTAGTACTCTGCTCAAAAATGTTATAATAAGATGCACTGACTTCTATCGCAGGTAGCTCTGATTTAACGTTTACCCCACGTAGTGGGTCTTGCTAAAATAATGTAAAAAGCTAACGTACCTTTGCAAAACCTTAAGCTCATTTATTGCTATCATAAGTAATTGTTTAAAGATAACAACTTTACTAAAACCATCTGCCAAGAATTAGTGAGCAAAATTGCAGCAAGATCAGGGGAGTAGTTTTCGTGGATAGTGATAACGATTTTTGCGATATTGCTTAATGTATTAATAAGGTTTATTGTAAGAAAAAAAAAAGTAATAATAAGCATTATTATAATGATTATTATTATAGTAATAATTATTATAGTAATAANTAGTAAACGATGTTGATCGGCCATTTTAATTCTCTCTCTCTATGCATGTCACACATGATGCTAGCGCCATTTTTCCTCGCATTTGCTTACGCCCGATCTCCGTGTCACTTTAACAAGAAAACTAATAGCCTAATGCGCACGCAAATAAAATATAAAATACTTTTACCCATTTATTCCCTGTTAATTTTAGGTCAAAATGCCCTCAATATGCTAAATGATGCATATAAAAAGATTGAAGACGATCTAGGGGAACTAGACGAGGTGGTAGTAACTCGTAAAAACAACCAGGCCATATTTTTCGTAAATAATGAAACTGTTGCATACATGGGAGGAGATGCACATCACAATCAAGATATGTTAGACCTGTTTAACTTGATAGAAAAATGTGCTGGGAAAATTCGACTCGTCCACAAACAGCGTATCCAAAGCAAAGGTCCTAAAGATAGAAAAATAAATTTGATTGATACCTCATCTGAAGATAAGAATAAAGACTTGAAAGATAGTAAAATAAATTTGATTGATACCTCATCTAAAGATAATAATAAAGGCCCTAAAGATAGAAGAATTAATTCGAGTAATAACTCATCAAAAGATAAGAATAAAGATGTAAGAGATAGAAAGAAAAATTTTACTGATATTTCAACTCCTAATAAGGTTAAAGATTTGAAAAGCAAAAATTTAGATTCAATTGATAGCCAATTTAAAGACCTGCAAAATAGGAAAGATAACCTGAAGAAAGAGCTAGATAGCCTACATAAAGAAATGGCGCATGCAAATTATGAACTTAAGAAAGAACTAATGAAAAGAACCGGTCAAAACATCAAACCTAAAGAAATTATATACTCACGAAAAGAAATTACAGAAGCCTCAAAGAAAGACATCGAGGAGATCAGGAAGCTGATACAACAAGAAAGGCATCAGCAGAGCTCCTGGATGTCGATGAGGTTTGAGGTTGTTGCCTCACAACATAAGAAGGCCCTGGAAAAGGAAAGAGAGGAAAATAGGAGGGCTCAAGAGACGATTCGAGCTGAGTTTGAGCAGCGTCTGGCCACCCAACAAAGACAAATGGAGGCTCTTGAGCGAGAACTGGCCAGGAGTCGAATACAAAAGGTAAATTAATTTACTACATCTACTCCAGGACCTAAATTGAGTAAACAATTGATAAATCTAAACTCCAAAACCATTGATAATACGCTGACGTTTGAACGCGCTGCGCCTAATGATAGTCTAAAGATAGAAGTCATTAATAAAGATAGCCTAGGGTGTTTTAATTATTCCCTCACTAATGCAACAAAACTAAAATTATTCTTAAAACAAAAGCAGTCTGAACTAAAAAGTAAAAAATTGCTTCACACAATTGATTCAAAACTGGAAGCAACTATGAATATTACCCAAGAAAAAATGGAAGAATATAAAGAACAGGCCCTAAACGTAATACTAGGTAGGTTGTCCCTAGATTACCAAAACAAAGTATATTACATTACTGATCCATCAACAATGATACA
Source organism: Copidosoma floridanum (assembly GCF_000648655.2). The sequence goes on along the minus strand of NW_019380333.1, from coordinate 766,385 downwards.
AAAAATTAAAGATATTAAAAGGGGTGACATAAAAATGAGCGCATATCAAATACGTAATAAAATATATTCCGTTAGATTTGACCCCAAAAAGCAAAGTGCTACTGAATTTTGTGAATTTTTTGATGGATTGGTAAGAGATTTTAAATTAATTAGAAAAACTAACAATTTTCCTGAAGATGAGAAAAGAGATAGTTTCTATCATGCAATTATCGATGGAGTACCGGACGTAAAAATAGCCGATTTTAACAGGCTGTTTAAAAGCGAGGATGGCTTGTCTTTTAAGTACTTAAGACAATATATCCTGAAACAGGAATCAGAAGGGTAACTTCCAAGACCAACAACAACGGGTAGTGGAGCAAGCCGAGGTGGGGCGAATGCAGGTCCGAGTCGAGGTGGGACCGGGACCAGTGCTGGGCCAAGCCGAGGTGGGGCAGGCTCGAGACTAGCCACTAACGTAGCTGCTGCTAACGTGGCCACCGCCAGCACTCTATGCTACGAGTGCAACGACAACGGGCACTACGCAAGGGACTGCCCGAAAAAAGGGCAGAACCTTAGGCGGTGCTACACCTGCCAACGGTTCGTGCAGAACCTGCGAGAGCACATAGGGAGGTGCAGAGGTAATTCAAACAAAAGTAACGATTGGGATTTTAAACGCAATACTGGTGGTGGTAACAATAAAAATAATTTTAAAGATAGTAATAAACGGAAGCATGAAAAACAGCATACAAATCATAACAACAAGAAAGCCAAGGTCGATAACAAGAAACAAGGCGAAGAAGGTAATAATAATGTAGAAATACTTAGGTCTAATGCATGCAGTGGTTTGTTTGCTGTTAACCCCGAAACTTTGCTCTCTACGCGCGCGGAG
>NW_019380333.1:665909-715302 GCF_000648655.2 Copidosoma floridanum | reverse complement strand
CGATAATAACTATATAATGTTAATACAATGATGATGATGATTGTGATGATCATGATGATAATTATGACGATAAGAATAAAAATCATGATAATGATTATCGTAACCAAAAAGATAAAAATAAAGATGTTGAATGATTTTATTAAGATAATGTATGATCACGATTATGACAAAGTCGATATTAAGTCTGTAGTTAATAATAATGTAACTATAATATTGATGGAGATGGTATTAACGATAGATAACGATCATAATTAATGTGTTGTCTTTAACGATAAAGATTATTATGATGATAAAAGCGATAAGAACAACAATATTTAACTTAAAAATGCTAATAATCATGAGGATAATTAATAATGTTAACTATGAAAATAATAAAGTCAATCATGATAATGATTATGATAATACTTTTAATTAAAGTGGGTGATAGTGTTACTTCGAATTGTTATAGGAAAAATGTTGTTAATAAAGTCATTACTAATAATAGTAATGATGATTATGATGATGATAATGATGATGATCATGATAATGATAATGATGTTAAAGATAATGATAATAACGCAACTGATGATGATTATGGTAATAATGATTGTGAAGATAATATAAAATGTGATGTTAATTGTAACAAAAATAGTAATGAATATAATAATTATGATGTTGATAATGATAAACATAATAATAATAATGATAATAATAATGCTGTTAATCATGATGTTGACAATGATAATGATGATAGTGATGATAATAATGATGATGATGGCGGTGAAGATGAGAATGTAAATAATAATGATAATGATAATGATGTTAATAATGTTATTGATGATAATCAGAATAATAATAATTTTTATGATAATGATGATAGTAATGATGATGATGATGAAAATAATGATAATAATAATGATGATAATAATGACAACGAAGAAGATCATGATTATAATGAAAGAAATAATGATGACGAGGATGATGTTAATGATGATGATGATAATGGGGATGATTTTAATAATGATTATAATAATTATTTGTAATGGTAATAATGTTATTTCCAATGATAATGATAATAATCGTTTTGATGGTCATGGTGATAATGGTGTTAATGATAATGATAATATTAATGATGGTGATAATTATGATAACAATAATGTTACAGATAATAATGATCATAATTAGAATAGTTATAATAGTAATAATAATGTGATTGTTATTGATAATAATCTTCATAATAATTTAGAACATGCTTGTAACGATGGTCAGAGTCTTAGTGTCAATGCTAATTATGGTGATGTTGATGATGATAACAATGATGATGCTAATGGTGATGATGATTATGATAAAAGTGATATTATTGATCACGATGTCAATGAAAATAATCCTGTCGATGGTGATGATAATAATGAGGTTGATAATGACAAAACTGATAATGATGGTAATAATGGGAATAACGATGATGATGATGTTGATGATGATAATGTTGATAAATACATTGATGATGAAAATAGTGATAAATGATGACTGGTATGAAGATGTTAATAGTAATGATCATAGTAATGATAATAATGTTAATAATAACGATGACGATAGTGATAATGATAATGTTACTGATTATGATATTGCTAATGATCATGATACTGATGATGTTGATGATATTTATCATGATAGTAATAAGGATAATATTATTACTAATAACAAGGAAGAAAATGATAATGATAATGATGGTGAAGATTATGATATTTGGGATGATAATAATAATAATAATAATCATGACGATGATATAGATAATGATAATAATGATAATAATGATGATAATAAAGATAATAATGATAGTTAATATGATATTGTTGAAGATGAGAATGATACTGATAATGATAATGAAGATGTTAATGATGATAACAGTAATGATGGTGATGATAGTGAAAATGATGGTGATAATAATAATGATAATGAAAATAATAATGCTGATGATAATAATGTTAATGACATTAATTGTGATGATGATGATGATGATTGTAATAATAATGTTGATTGTGATAATATTAATGATGCTTATAATTGGGGTAGTAATAATAATAATCATAAGTATGATGTTAATAATCAGAATAGTGGTGAAGGTATAGATGATTATACTTATCATTAAAATGATGATAAAAATAATGATAATAGTTATAATGATGGTGATAATGATAATAATGATGATGATGAAGTTGATGATGATGATGTTGATAGTGACATTGATGATGATGATAATAATTAGGATAATAATAATAATAATGATTATAATGCTGATGGTCATATTAATGATAATAATATTGATAAGGGAAGTGATTGTGACCATATTCAAAGTCTAAGAAAATTTTAATTTGATATCATTTATACTAGTTATCTTAATTCTCATGGTTTTAATTACAACAATAATACTTATATGAAAAAAGAATCATGATACCAACAATATTCGTCTCTATCAAAGTAACAATGATTTTAATAATAATAACATTGATTGTAATAAAAATAATGAATGATACAATAAAAATAATAATTAAAAAAACATTTCTAATAGGCTTATTAAAATCGGTTTGATAAATACAGTTTTAAAAAATTTTCAGGTTAAATACGATTTTCAAATGTTTATAAAAGTAATAGTAATGATTATATCGATAATAATAAAAAGATTAACAATAAAAAAAATGACAATAATAATGATAATTACAATTATGCTGCTGATATTTAGAATAATGAAAGCAAATGTAATGTTGCGAACTATAGTCATGATACTAATAGTCATTGGAACAACAGGAATAATAATGATAATAAAAATGATATTTAAGATAATTGTTATGATGATGATGGTTATGATGACGGAAATGACAGTAATAATATTAATAATTTCGATGTCGCTGCTGTAAATAATAAGGATAACAATGATAATGAATTACCATGATGCTGCTAATATTAAGAATAATGTAAGAAAACATAATGTTACGAACTATAGTCATGATACTAATAGTTATTGGAACAACAGGAATAATAATGATAATAATAATGATATTAAAGATTATTGTTATGATGATGATGGTTACAATGACGAAAATGACAGTAATAATATCAATAATTTCGATGTTGCTGGTGTAAATGATAAGGATAATAATAATAATGATATAGATGATGATGAGGATGATGATAAAAATAACAACGATAATGATCATAATGATAATCATAAGCATTTTGATGATGGTGATGTTGACAATGATTTAAAAAATGATGAAAGTCATTTTGATTGAATAGCAATAATAAAAAAAACGATTGTGTATGTAGTAACTGTCTAGAAAATTTTAATGTTAAATATATTAATATTAATAATCTTAATTTTCATAGTGCTTTTTGTAATAATACCACTTTTAAATAAAAAAACTATTTTAATTATTTTATACAAGTGATAGTCATCGCTACTAAAGTCATACTAATTTTAACAATGATAACATTGATAATTAAATTTAAAAAAAATGATGCAACGAAAACAATAATGATAAGAATTTCGACAACAGGCTTGATAAAATCGGTCATAATCATAAAGTTTTTTAAATTAATTAGGTTCAATACGATAACTTGGATGTAACTATTAGTAATAATAATTTCTACATCGATGATAATGGAAGCAACTATAGTAAAAATGATAATGTTCGTGATCATTATGATCGTGCTTCTAATGATTATAATAACAAAGGTGACTACTATGTTATTAACCATAATCATGATCATTATAGTCATTACAGCGATAGTAAAAATAATAATAGTAATGATAATATGAAAGACAATAACGATAATGATAGTAATAATAATGACGAAAATGACAATAATGATGATAATTATAATGATAATGCTGTTGTTAAAAATGAGGATGATGATGATAATGATATTTATAATGATAATGATTAAGATAATAGTTATAATGAGGATGATGATAGTAATGATAATAATAACGATAATGATAATATTGATGATGATGATGATGATGATGATGATGATGATGATAATGATGATGATGATAATAATAGTTAAAATTATTACAACTATTATGTTCATGGTAACACAGTAATGATTGTGATTTAAGTTATATGAATAGTGTTGATGGTAATGTAATATCATGATGATAATGATGATGATGTGTATAATGGTGATAATGATATCAATTTTGACAGATATGATGATATTTATGATCATAATAATACTGATGATGACAAAGATAATAGCGATAATGATAATTATTATGATGATGGTAGTGTTAATGATGATTTTGAAAATAATGGTGATCATTATGAAACGGATTAAATCGATGATGATGATAATAACGATGATGATTTTAATGGAGATGATGATAATGCTGATAATGATAATGATGGTAAATACGATGATGACGATAAAGATTATGTAGATGACGATAATCATGATGATGATGATGATGATGATGAACTTTGTGGGGGTTGCATGCAAAGGGCACAGTAAAAAAATTTGGTTAACCGAGTTCATGTACGAAAAAGCATGAAAATGTAAGAAATTGACGTAATAGTTATCACAAAATTTATTTTACGTTGCTTACATTGTTTTTATATAAAAAGAGTTGAGCAGATATTACAAATAATTAGGGTAGGCTTATTTTTGAATCGTTTCATTAAAATTCCATGTTTATGGTGGAAGTTGAGGTTTTTATATTTATGACTTTAAGTATTTTACTTAATCAAAATAAAAGTATTTTTAACAATCTTAACTTAATCGTTCTTTTTTAATATTTTTAATAATGGCCCTATTATACATAAGTTGGTTGTGCTTAGATAACAATGCAGGGCAATAAGGAGTCTTTCATTATTTTTGTTAACAAACTAAGTGTGTTCGCAAGGACAGTCAAAGCCAATATTTACTCTGACCAACATAAGAACTATCTTTACCCTTACAATTAAATTTATGAACAATGTTACACTCATCTTTCACTTTATAATACCTTTTTTTTTTATTTTAGTCATATCAGTAACCTTGTTTGAGAAAAGAAAAACATGAATTAGCCTCAATTTCGCACAGATTTGGCTTACTTGTGATGTTAATTATAAAATATGTTGGAGTTTTATTCTTGGTGCCAAAAAAAATTAAAATACATTTCAACTNATACATAATTTGTTTTCCTATCAAATAAAGGCAAAAATTAGAAAATCTTATGGTTTCTTGAACAATCGTAATTTTGCTTCCGTTTTTTACGACTGGGAGAAGTTGACGAAAGTCTCCACCGAAAATTATTATTTTATTTCTAAAAGGTTTATGACTACTAGATAAATCTTTTGAAGTCCTATCAATGATTTCTAAAGCTTTTTTCGGTATCAGAGAAGCTTCATCCCAAATAGTTACTTCTACATTACGTAATTTTTGTCTATCTGGTTCAAACTGGAAGAATGCACTTTCTTGAGTGCTTAAGTCTAAAAGAAGTCTGAATGTTCTGTAAGTGTTCATTTGTTATAAAAAAAGATTATCCAAAGTCTACCAAATACTTTAGGCGTATAATGTATATAAAAAATACAAAAATATGAAGAAACACAAACAATGCGTAGTTATAAAACCGTTAGAAAAAGTATTTTCTTCTTTGCAAAATTCCATAAAATAAACCTATTGTTACTATGAATCATTTTAAGTGCTCTTTAAATTAGGTCTTTTTGTTTCAACAAAATAGCAATCATAAGCATTATGACGATACTAAAACAAAGTATTGTCACATCAAGAAAAGACGTAATCTGTAAGACCTTTTTTTACTATTTTTGCAAACCACGGTCAACAGTATCTCCCCAGAGGAGTACCGCAACATTGTTTTTAAGTAGTGACATTATAAAATATAGTAATTCGAAATCATAAGAAACCTAATGTTATCTATAAACTCATTATTTGTAAAGCTAAGAGTCTGAAAAATTTTTCTCATTTTTTCTTACATTTCAATTAAAATCAAATCAAACGGTAGATTCATGTATAATTAAATAACATTAAATAAGTCTGAGGAATAATCATTAGGTGCAACAATTGTAGAGAAATTTTCTTTTTGTTTAAAAGGAATCTTAAAAAAGTATTTTGATTGGCTTATTAACTTATAACAGATAGAAGAAAACCACTCATCTAGATAATAAGTAGGAAAATCTATTAAAGAAACTATAAGCCAGACCCTGACTTTAACCTTGTAAGCCTTGAAAAGTTCATAAGCCTTAGATTAAAAGCTACCACTTAAGCCATTAATAACAGGCTTAGTTTATTAGCAACATGTACCATGTAAACCTTCAAAATCCCTAGAAAATCTCATTTCGTGATTTGACTATCAGTGACATTAATTTAACCTAGAAGAGGTGACTTGTTGGGTGTAGCCTGTCGTAAAAAATTTTAATTCACTTTACTTTCTGAAGTAAAACTTATTTGAACATGCCTCATACAGTTAGTTAACCCGCGAAACGAGCGAATGAGCGAGAAAATAAAGGCTGGCGCGTACAAACCTATGCATATTATCTACGTACCAGAATGTGCTGACAGCAATACAGAGTATCTAGTGGCTGTCTTTTTTCCTCTCTTTCTCTTTCTCTCTCTTTCTTCCACATAGGGGTGGGTTATTGAACCACGAGTGAGAGAATGAACGATAGAACTAACGAATGCTAGAACGATCCAGGGTTGATTTTGACTCAATGCGCACGTGCAAATAAATATAATACACACACATTACGTTTAACGCTAAGTGCGTATGACTTATGCATATATCTTCCTACATTATATAGTCGTAAGAGTTAGAGTAAGGCTTTGTTTGCCCCCGCTATCCCTATCTTCCCCCCACATAAGGTAGTTATTCTTTCACTTCCTTGCATTTTTCGAGTACTCCTACTTTTTTGCTATCTCCCCCCATTCCCCCCACCTCCCCCCGCTCCCTCACAGCTCCCCTCTCCACTCTTCCCTAGCTTCCCCATGTATAATGTAAAAAAATATTTGTTAAGCCTTATATATAAGCTGTTATAAGTGGTCTTATTTTCACAAATGATTTTATTTGACGATAACAAAAAATTTTGTTACAATTATCTTACTTACGATGTTTATTTTAATTACATACTCTAAAATGTCTTTTTAGGTGCTCTGCTCTTACATAACCTATTCCACAATTTTGACAAACTATTTTTTAAACATTTTTTTCATGACTTTTCAAATGTCTCTGTAAGAGATAATTTCTTGTAAAACTTTTTTCAATACACTTCAAATTTTTTTCAATGTTTTAGCATTCCTCTGTGTGATGCAAATAGTTTTTCTTGTCTAATATTATAATGCTACACAGGTCACATACAAAAAATTTTTTTTTGTGAATTTTTTCGTACGATGATGGACACTCTTAAATTGAAAATTTTAAGTTACATTTGTCACACTAATAAAATTTTGCATCCATGATGTTGTATCTGAAAACATATTACAAAAAACGGATTGTTTAGGATTACATAAATCTGGGTACTAGACAGTATTAAAATTTGCTTTTTTAATGAAAAAGAATATTTGCAAGAACGTATAGGAATAGAAATGATGTATAATAGTTTTTTCGTTACTTTAAAATTTTATTTCAAACATTATTTTTAATTTAAAATTTGTTTTCTGATTCAATTTTGATAAAAATTTTCTTTGGGTTCCTACATCTAGACAATGCAACATACAATTGCCAATGAGAAAATATTTGTTTTCTAAGGTATAATCCTAAGGCATCAAAACTTTGACCTTGAGATTTATTAATAGTCATATAAAAAGCTAAGGTAAATAGAAATTGTTTCCTGTGTAATATAAATGGTAAAGAAGAAGAATTGTTTGTTTGTAGTGTTATTCTTGGAATAAAGACTTTATTTCCTTTTTTTTCACCTGTGATTATTTCAGCTTTAATGTTGTATTTAAATAATTTTAAAATTCATAATCTTGCACCATTGCAAAGTCCTTCAAATATGTTTAAGTTTCGTATCAACATAACAATAGCGTTAATTTTCAAATTCAATTCATGTGGAGCAAGACCTCCTTTAATACTACTTAAAAATTTAGTAGGAAAATTTATATTATTATTATTGTCTTATTTATCTACTGCTTTGTGAGTTGCTTTATTAATTATATAGTACGTTACTAATGTTTCTACGATGTTATTTAAAATTTTTTTTTTTTTTAATTGAGTGTATTCATTGTAATATGTTAATATAGTTTTACTTATAAAAGAATCATCATCAGTATTAAAAATTTTAGAACATACATAATTTGTTTTCCTATCAAATAAAGGCAAAAATTAGAAAATCTTATGGTTTCTTGAACAATCGTAATTTTGCTTCCGTTTTTTACGACTGGGAGAAGTTGACGAAAGTCTCCACCGAAAATTATTATTTTATTTCTAAAAGGTTTATGACTACTAGATAAATCTTTTGAAGTCCTATCAATGATTTCTAAAGCTTTTTTCGGTATCAGAGAAGCTTCATCCCAAATAGTTACTTCTACATTACGTAATTTTTGTCTATCTGGTTCAAACTGGAAGAATGCACTTTCTTNTTTTTTTCTATACTTCGTAAATCTAATTTGCAATTCCGGGGGTTGGTGCGCAGAGCGCTTAGGGGGCACATATAGTTATAAGAGCTTAGAAATACCTATTGACACTTACAGGATAGACAGCTAATTGAAGGAAGGGAGCCACTAGAAGAAATAATAAAGCTCATCAACAAAAAGTCAAGGGCACATCTCTCTGTCTATATAAACTTGTCTATATACCACTTTGATTTGAAATTAGCAGCTTGTTCTTTATATTTCCTTAAAAGAAGATCAGTAATCATTCCCCAGCGTAGAAAATTTATTCCCGAGTATTTTCGGAAAATGCCATAGTCTTCCGAATTCTGTAAAATATACTTGAACATATTATTTTCATACTAACAATTAATTTTATCATTTTTTAAGGCTTTAAAAAATATTAATACAAACCGTATTTTGAAAAAATTACACTTATAACACAATAAAAGGGGGGGTTGGCCGATTTTAACGCCATTTTTTGCATATTTTTTAATGTAGTAGACATTAAGCACGTGAAGCGTCGTTGCCACGCAGTGAAAGTTGGTAAGCAAAATATTTACTATGCAATTTTATTTATCAGCAATTGATATATACGTTTGTCGTACCGTANTATATATATATATATATGTATATATATTATCTCACTCTCTGCTGAGTAGTAACATCCATATGATTCCCTTCACAGTTCAACAGCATGGTCCGTTTATCCTACATTCTTTTTTTTGTTGCTTTCGGGTCAGGGTCTCCTTTGAATTGCCCCAGAGAAAAGAAGAAGTGACTTTTTATGTATCCGAAAAATATCTGCAACTGCCGATCTGTTACGTGGTACATAAGTCACATACAATTTTGACATTTACCTGATGATCGCAGACAGGGAAGTATATTGCATATCGTATTAAAAAACCAGTCGACTTATTGGTATTTAAAAAAAAATAATTTAAACTTGTACTTTTTGAACTTCACTTGATTTCACACTTACCATTTAATTATTATAATTTATGTTACTCATATAATAAAAGAGACTGGAAATGTTCATTACTCATACTGATAAAAAATTTTTTCATTAATATACAATACAAAATTTCTAATTGAGACTTGACTGACATTTAATGGGAACAATGTGTTTGCGCAGGGTTGATTTAATAGTAATCACACATTTTACTTTAAAGGCATTTGACCACCTAGATATTAAAAATATATAATTTTTTTATGCTTTATGTACATGTGGTGACTGTATTTTCAGAAAAAATTATACTACACTCGTTGGGTTCGTTTGTAATAATTACATACAATATATTTTTTATTTTACAAAACGTATACATTTTATTCTTTATCTTGATTATACTACCAAAACAAGTGCCACCTGCATCGCAATAAAATTTGCACATGAAAAAATAACAAAATATATCACTTTCGCTACTTTTTTAGTACGTACAAGTTGTAGTACGATATAATTTTAACCACAAAAATTGATCCGGAATTTTTTTAGTTACATTTTCTAAATCTTTTAAGCATTCATTCAACTTTGTATTTAATACTTTACTCGATTGTACATTATTGATGAATGCTTCTTTTATATCTTTTAGTTCTTTGATACATAATTTTAAAGTTTCATTTGATTCTACAGCTTCCACATCTTCGTAAGATGCATATGCTATGGTACGTGTAAATAAAAATACGTTACATACAAAACATTTAACACCTCTTTTATGTGCACGGTTACCTTTTTTCATTTGTTGAGTGCTTCTTAGCTCAATCTGTTCGTTGCTCTTACGTGTATCGTCTTCAGATTCTTCCATGGAATTTTACAGTTCTGTATGAGGCAGCATATGTACTGGCACTGCAGGGTATTTCTGTTTCGAATGTCTGGGTGACTTTAAAGGTGATTGCTCATTTTTTAAGAATAGACGAAAAAAAAAAGAATTATGAAAAAATACGGCTCTATCCACCTTTACATTAAAAGTCAACCAGCTTGGAATCTGAAGATCCACAACTCCAGCAACCGGTATTTACCGTTCATATCAAAATTTTTTCTTAGCATTAAAGTCATTTGTATGATTATTTTTTGGGGTAAAAATTATTTATAAGCGATTGCTCACTCTTGTTGTTTTTCACTAGAAGGCTCAAAATAAAAGTGACATGAGGTTTGAGTGTGCTCAAACTTTGTCAGTTTGACAGTACCATCTCTTACTAATTAAAGCTTACAACAATTTTTATAACACTCTACTTATACATACAATTATAATACACTATTTGCAACGAATATTTTTACAAAACGTTAATTAAATTTATGTATTAGTGATTGTATACTTCACTTAACTATTGTATTGCAGAGCAAGAGAGACAATTATGTGTTGAAGGAGAGCAATTTATGATAATATTTTATACATGTATAGAACAGGAAAACTTAAATTTTTACTATTTTTTAAAAAGAAAAAAATCATGATGTGCTGCAAGAAAACAATGCACAAAAAACATATGTATATAACAGGACAATTTACATCATTGGCTTCCTCACTCCGCAATGCAGTAGTAACGTACCGTGTATAGAAAGTAATGTATGATTATAATCTATATAATGTTAAATTATTTGAGACAATAACTGTTTTTGATTGCATCCATAAAAATAGTATCGTTAAAGTAAGTGCCGAGTTTACTTTGCAAAAATTGATTTCCTTAAGCAGACCCAAGTTTGATCACACTCAAATTCCATGTTAATTGTATTCTGAACCTTTCAGTCAAACATTACAGGAGTATAAAGTTTTTTAAAGTTTATTCTTACTTAAAAAAAATAATTATACAAGTAACATCGATACTCAGAAAAAAATTCAATCTGGACAGTAAATAACGGTTGGTGGAATTTTGGATTTTCAGACCCTGACCCAATCCAATACATATTATGATCATTCACCCTATTATGTTTAAAAATTAAAGGGTCTGTGTGTTATAAATAAAAATCATGATCCACTTTATGTTAAAAGCAAACCAGTTCAGAGTCATAAAATTCAGAATTTCATCAACAGTTATAGTGATATACTAACGTACATAAAAAAAAACATTGTAAAGGATCGTAAAACCTACTTATTAATAAACAGAAGTGTATTGTGACATATGTGATAATGAATTACCAGAAATCTTGATTGGTTGGTATAAAGTAATTGTCTAAGAGTGCACTTGCTCCAGTTGGATTAGCGCTATGGAGACCTCTACTTGTTGTGACTTTCTCTGCTCTACGTTCGCCTGTGGCTGCTTTACAGGTAAATCGGTCTGCGGAATATCCACACGCTCTACTGATACGTTACGCAACTCGTTCTCAGAGCATGGCACCAGCTTCGTATTACTCTGTCAGTTACAGTAGCTTTAAAAAGTGTACACATTATATTGAAAATAAAATCAATCACAAGACTCACCTTGCCACTACGACATACATGGGATTGGATTTGTGACATCACAGGTGTCAAAGATGAGCTGGAAAGGGATCGATTAGATAGCCAGCTCTGCTGGCTTCTTAAGATGCTCTGAAAATTATTTTTGGACACTATCTTGCCCTTGGTAATCATTATATCCACTTCCCTGGCACTACCTCTTTTACTGGTCGAAAAGTTTTGTATTGTTACCGGTGGATCTTTATCACGTGTACACTAAGAATAGAGAGCACATAGAGGAATTATAGATGCAAGAGATATTTCATCTATTGATGTTGATGGAAGTTTTAAAATGCTGGAAGTCAAAGGAGCACCAGTATTATTTTTTTGGTCCTATCTTTTACAGACTTAAAAACACATATTTACTTATTCACGCACTTATTTATAAGAATATAATTATTGTGACAATTTTTTCATCATACACGTTGTCACTCCTCTACTTCTCTGTAAGGTGGTCCCATCGAATTCAATAAAGTTATCAAAGTAGACTAACCATCTTCAGAGATGCAGCTCATCATGTTTATTTATTTATATTTTTTATATAAGGATAAAGAAACCTTTTTTGCTGAGCGTTAGGACATTTTCAGAACTTAAAAGTACAATCATTGTCGTTATCTACAACAGCGTATTTACAAATCACAAATTTGTTTCCAACCAATACTTCTTGTTCTATGAAAACAATATTCTGCATACACAATGATAAATAATGAAATTGTACCTTTTTTGGTGCAGGTGGTCATAATTATCATGATGTGTAATGTAAAGATGCACCAAAATATTTAAAAAAATTGCAAACAACAGCTTATGTAAATGATAAGACATACGTAAGGACAGTTATAAAAGAAAGATGTCTATAGATGCTGAGCATATAAGGTGTGCTCTATATTTTTGCATTTGTTGAACATCACACACATCCTGCCATGTTTGTACATTTTAATTTATATTATGAGAAGGCCGTTAGGAGTTATCAAACATGGTGGGAGCTATGTAATGACAACTTTACAATGAATTTTATTAGTCCATTTCCGAACGGTTTTTAGAAAGATGCGCATTGGTCCACATTTCAAACTTAAATAAAATTTATACAAAAGCCAGAAAATTGACTGGTACAAACTACTTCACATAGTTCTTATTACAGATTAATAACTAGTATTATAAAATAATTAAAAAATGTAAGAATTTAAGAATGAGATACCTTATCATTAGTAAACAGTCTTTTAAGGAATTTATGCAAAGAAGTTTAACTATTTCTGTACAGATGTAATTTTTTTCTCATGAAAAATATGTCTATCTAATAGATAAATTAGCTGACTAACAGTTACAAATACGTATCTCATTTTATATTAATTCTATTTCTTAACAGTATTCTTTGATGCATGACTTATGAGCAAAACCATCCTTTGCAGACTTTCTACATGCTTTTCATGTTGATGTAGCCTGTCCATTATAACTTCTTTTGATTGAAACAAATGTTTCTTGATGTCAACCCAAAAGAATTTTACGAACTCATCTCTTGCAATACATACCAACTTTATAACTGTAAATTGTAAGATGTTACTTAGTAACGCAGTACTTAAAAGATTATATATNGGGTCCGCTTCCCTTGTACTCAACAAATAAAGAGTTTCTCAAACATTGGTCCTTCGAGCCGGATTCAGCAATATATATATATATAAATGTACATGCATAGACTTACTTTCTTTGCAACATAGCACTAATCTCATCAGTTATAATTATAGAGCTATGTACGATGCGCCTTTTCTCTTTGGTATCAGTTAATGTTTGTATGATATCCGAAGACTCCATATATAGTTTGCCAAGAGTAATTGCTATGGACTCAACTTTGGCGTCGATCTTACGTCCAGAAATATTTTTAGCTGTATCATAAAGCACACCATATGCATTTGTAAATTAATCATTTTTTTTATAAGATCACAGGGTTAAATAAAAAACTTGGTGATTTCGTAACCATAGTCTCATCTTATCCATGGCTTATGAAATGAGCAAGAAATTCATGCATTCAATAACTCTCCTTTGACAGCTACTGTTAGTACGTCCCGTTATATATTTATGTATAGTCATAAAGGTTACAACAAAGCTGATCTTATTCGGCAAAAAGGTTGGGTACAAGTGAACTTCCTTAATGACTAAGTTTTGTGTGGTGAATGTAATCTGCTGCGCACGTGTCTGTTGTACAGCGTATTCTTTTATACACAATCCTTTTCTGAAATTATCTTTACGTTAAGTCTGATTACTCATTTTTTTAACAATGATATTGGAACGATAAATATGTAATTTAAAGTACATATGTACTCGTTATATCTGAAACTTGTATTTGTGGTTGAAATTCATCGATCTTACTATGTTTACCATAAGAATGCATGGTGAAAAATCAAACTGTAAGTCAGAAAATCTTAGATTGGATCACAATCATGAGCGTTAATCGACCAAGGTTGTGACTGACTTATGGCCCTGTATAAAAGTGTTATAACTTTATACATTATATCTTATTTTTTCATAGAATTTACTCATTACAAGTATTTGATGTAATTGAGCTGCTGCGTCCACAATTACCAGAGCATGTTGATGCTGTTCTGCCATACGTCCAGGTACTTAGTTGCCTACGATTGTTTGCTGAGGGCAGTTACGAGAAAGAATTTGCTTGAGATTGGTACCATCCCATGTCTCAGCCAACAGCATGTAAATACGTCAATATAGTATGTACAACAATAATGAAAGTTCTAAGCTATTTAGCAAAGTTCTCCAATTC
The DNA here is from genome assembly GCF_000648655.2 of Copidosoma floridanum. The sequence continues at coordinate 700,539 of NW_019380333.1, read as the reverse complement.
AATGGCAAAGTGGCAAAGAATCTCTCAAAAATGAATATAGTTTATTACCATTTAAATTTAGTAGTGGAAAAACTTTGAAACTTTGTTTACATAAATAGCCGGTTATTTTTCAACTTAAGATTTAATTAAAATAATTTAGTTTTCCTTCTTTTAGGCAGAAAGTAAGGGCCGAAAGCACTTTCAGTGCCTTTTAGATGAGCGGAAAGTGCATTCCCGCCTGCAACTAAGAAAAATGAGAAAATTTTGTAATTGGTGCTCCACATTATAAATATGTCATTTGCAATATATTTTGCGCGATTTTTCAAGAGACGCGACTTACTCTGAGTTTTCAAAAATTGGCTGCATTCGATTATTTTTTGTAACTTTCAAGTATAACTATGTACACCCAATCATACATTTAGAACGTATCTACAATTTTATATAGTTAAGTCTTATAGTTAGAGGAGGATAGAGCCTACGACAATGATGCCCTCTGGTCGATATTTTTTGAAACTCATACCTTAATAACATTAAGTTTATTTTTTCTGTGCGGTAAATGGTTGTAAATTTTTTTTTTTCGATGATTAGTTTTTTAGAAAGAGGGGAGGCTTCACCTCCCCCCCTACCCCAATCAGAGCTCCGTTCTCTGAACTCCTGTTGGCTTTGCCCCCTGATTCCCAACTAGAAGCTGCCGCCCCTGGACCCCACACAACCTTTGATGTAAACCTTCGGTAATTAATAATGAATTCTTACTTATTTCAAAAAACTCCGTACCTCACCGACAACTTCTTTTAACTATTACTCTTTTGTAAAGAACAAATTACACTAAATTTTGAATGAGTAATGTAAAATACATTTTCCTACCTTGGGCTCCTTTGAGGGTTGGGTTTCCCTCGATAGGAAAAATAAGGTTCGCACTAGGTGCGCATCTAACCAGGGCAAGCACAAGGAGTCCTAATGCACAAGGAGTGCTTTGCAGCTCTCTTGGGCCTGGTGCTTGCCCTGGTGAGATGCGCCACCAGGTTTGAAAACTACTATTTCCTACATTAAATAGACAGTAAATAAATACTTGTACATTCTCAGTCTTGTAGTAACACTTTTATTTAATTAATCATTAACCAGGCAAAATACACTATTACTTTGTGCCTTTAAAGAAAAAAATAGAATACGCTATTCAGGTGGAGGCCTCTCTACTCTTACGTGCATTTTTTACCCTGCGGGCGGAAGTGTTTTTTCTGCCCTTGGGCTAAAAGTACTCTGCTGGCGGAAAGTACGCCAACGGGATGAAGCGGTTCTTTTCACGTAAGATATTATAACGAGATCTATAACTGTCATATGAACTCAAATAGTGTGTATGTTGCAAAATAATCTTAAACAGTATAAAATCTATTAAATTTACTGCATAATACTACCATCACAGTTTTAAAAACGTTACTCTCTATCCTGGTGGGATTAGGACTGTACGCTCATAAACATTTTTACACCAGAAGATCACAAAGAGGCTTACGTCAATTATCAAGAACATTATTCGTTAAACGTGCAGATGGTAGAAATTGTATTTTCATGAAACTGCGTATCCTTTTTTTCCTTAAAGAAAATTGTACTTTGTTTAAAAAACTCTGTTTCGTTCGACGATATACTGTCAGACGACCCCCCCCCCTCTTGATCGTCTCGGCGCTTCATTACGCCGCTGCCGCTGGCATCGACGGCCTGTGCCGGGACCAGTTCAGTTCGTCTCCTGATACACAGGTTTACGCATCAGCTGGCCAGCTAAAAGCCTCTACCAGCCAAGCCACACCAGCAGCAGCCAGCAAGCCGCTCGAGACAGCTAGTCCACCAACAATATCAGCAGAGCATAGTACGCAGAAAGCACGCTATTCATTGTCGACGGGTCCGCTTCCCTTGTACTCAACAAATAAAGAGTTTCTCAAACATTGGTCCTTCGAGCCGGATTCAGCAACAAGGAGAGAAAAGCCGGCACGATGTAAGTACGCATTAATTCCTGCGTCTTGAGTTAATGCGCGTGTCTTGCGCGTATACGCGCGTTAATTAATGTAGCTGGAGGTCATGGCCGCCACGTTGCCTATGATACGGATTGCGTGGCAGCCGTGGTTCTCGTTTGTCAGCCACCGCGGCCGCCATATCGCAGGCGTCGCCGACTGGCGCTCGCGAGTGCACGCGCGCTTGGGACCGCCATATTGGCTGCTCGCCGTGCCAGCGTTAGCCCCCACGGCCGCCATGTTGCCCGCGTCGCATGGTTGCTGCGCTCAAGTTCACGCGCACTCGAGACCACCACGGTCACCATGAGGCCCGTGTCGTGGATTTTATGCAGCCAACTGAGCGTCTGGCCCCTTGCTGCCTCGCTCGCAGATTAGTCATCCTTTCCGAGCGCCTGGTGCTGTGTCGCCTCGCTTACAAAACAGTTGGCTCAGCAGAGCGACTATAACTGATCAAGAAGCGTCCGCCTCGAGTTCCGTTGATGATTCAACGTCAAACTCATTATATTCATGATTTTCAGGGAAACCGGACTGGCGTCAGCCCTGTTCGCCACCAAACAACGGCTTGGCGACGTCATCGCTCGGTTCACGGCCGCTGTAAAGGCCACCGAGACAAGCCACTGGACCCCAGGCCTCGTCACGACTCGGCTTGAGCTCTTGGACGCCTACTGGAATGACTTCCAGGTCAACCACGTGGGTTTGTTGACCGCAGAAACCACCGAACACGGCGACGCCACGGACAACATATACGCCGCCGCAGAGGCCAACTTCATCAATGCCCGGTCACACCTGTATGACGTTCGGCTCGCACTAGCTCTGCCCGGAAATCCGCCCAGCCGGAGAACCGGCACCACATCGTGGGCCCAAGTTGCCTACGATCACCATCCCGCCCTTCTCGGGACGACGAGAGGACTGGGAATCCTTCAGGGACCTGTTCCAAGCCCTCATACACGACGACAAGCAGCTAATGGACGTTGAGAGACTCTATTATTTAAAGTCACTCACTCAAGGCGATGCCAAGGCCGTCTTGGACTCCGTGCAGATCGTTGGGTCCAACTACCTGACAGCCTGGAGCCTAGTCGAAGCCCGCTATGAGCATCGGCGGCTCCTCGTGCAGGACCACGTTGCAGCGCTCCGCAACATCAAGCCTCTGCGGGACAAGTCAGCCGGAGGTCTCCAAGCGCTGTTGGACACGCTTGAACGTCATCGCGATCAGCTTAGTGCTCTCGGCCGCCCTGTCGCCTCCTGGGATGATTAGTTCATCGAGTTTGCAGCAACGGGCATGGATGCCACCACAAGACGTGCTTGGGAAGACGAGCTGGAGAAGCTGGAGATTTCCAGCGACGGGCCCGGTGATTCTTGGGCCACCTTTACCATGCTGGCTGCGTTTCTGCGGCGCAGATGCCGCACTCTCAGCTCCGTAGAGGCTTCTCATCTAGCGTGCTCAGCTGGCTCCACCGGCTCATGAGGGCCCTCCTCGACGTACGCAGGGCGCAATTTCCGCTCCCTCACAACCCAGGAGGCCCCAACGAACTGTCCGGTTTGTCACGAACCCCACTATCTCGGGCATTGCGGTCAGTTCCGGGATCTGAATCCAGCCGCCAAGATGCACATTGTATTCCAGAAGAAGTTATGCTTCAACTGCCTGAAGCCAGGGCACTCCCTGCATGACTGCCCCTCCAAGTTGGTCTGCCAGCGCTGCCGGGCGGCGCACCACAGTCTGCTGCACGACAGCCGCAAGCGCCGGTCCGAAGCTCCAGGATCTTTGGACCCACCCAAGCATGTAAAGCCAACCAGCTCCGATCTCCTCAAGACTCCTGATGAGTCCCGGCAATGACTCGCGGTGCTTCCGACCACGCTCGTCCAACTCAGCGGCGGCCGGGGGCCCATCGTCACCGTGAGAGCCCTCCTCGACCCGTGCTCTGAGATCTCGGCCATATCTCTCAAGCTCGCTCGCCGCCTGAAGGCCCCGTTGGAGGATTCTAGAACCAGCGTATCGGGCATCGGCGGCGAACACGCCGTAAGGTCGACACTACGCGCCAGCCTGCGCCTGATGCCAGGGGATAGCACCCCCAGTTTGCATCTGAAGGCGCTGTGCATACCCCACCTCGGTCTTTCAACTCCTGCGGCCCCGCTTGACCCCAGCATCCTGCAAGTCTGGGCTAGCCTGCAGGACCTCGCCGACCCTGACTTTGGCCTTCCTCGTGCGGTCGATATTCTCATCGGCGCTGAGGTCTACAGCCGTCTGCTGTGCCCTGGGTTCCATCAGCGTGGAGAGATCGTCGGTCAGCATACAGCACTCGGCTGGACTCTAGTCGGGTGTGCTCCTGGGCGCCCCTTGGACAGCGCCGTCGCATGTCCGACATTGCACGACGAGCTGGCTCCACCCTGGCATCGCGAGCTCGTCATGCTACTCCAGCGCTTTTAGGAACTTGAAGAGGTGCCCTCCGTCTGCCGCTACGCGCCCGATGACATCGACTGCGAGCGGATTTTTGCCAACTACCAGCGCGACGCGGACGGCCGTTATATCGTGCGTTTGCCTATGAAGCCCAATGCTGCACCGTTCCTCGGCGATAGTCTGGCTAGCGCCCTGGCCTCACTGCGATCTCTACACCATTGCCTCTAGCGGGACTCAAAGATGGCGACCGAGTATAACCGCTTCATGAGCGAGTACCTCGCCCTCGGTCATATGAAGCAGCTCTCCAGCCAAGAGCTCTCTGAACCGAGCAGCACGGTCTGCTACGTCCCGCACCACGGCATCTGGCAACACGGGAACCTTGGACCAAAGTTGCGCGTCGTGTTTAACGCCTCGCACCCAACCTCGAGCGGCTACAGCCTAAACGACATCCTGCACTCCAGGCCGAGACTCCAGGCCGCACTACCGACAGTCCTGCTGTGATGGCGAAGACATCGCGTCGCCTTCTGCACTGATGTCCAGATGATGTTCCGCCAAATCTGGGTTGACCCGCGAGTCATCAACGATCGGTACGTGGATGACATCCTCTCGGGTGCCGATGACCTCGAAACGGCCCGCCAGCTTCGGGATCAAGTAATTGGTCTGCTGCGCTCAGGCGGATTTCCACTCCGGAAATGGGTCGCCAATGACGCTGAACTTCTTGCTGACCTCACCCAGGAAGCTTGCCTGTGCCCTACGTGGCGTGAACTCAGCGACGCTGGCCTCGTCAGCGAGCTTGGCATCAGCTGGGACCCAGCCTCGGATACTTTCCGGCTCACACCCCCGGCAGCTCGAGAACAGGACACCAAGCGAAGCATCCTTGCTGGACTCGCGAGCCTCTTCGATCCTTGTGGTTGGCTCGCACCGACCATACTCCAAGCCAAGCTCCTCGTGCAGGATCTCTGGCGCGCCCGGTTAGATTGGGATGAGGTCGTGCCTGCATCAATGGCTCTTCGATGGTCAGCTTTCACCACTGAGCTGAAATCAATCCAAGGCTTCTCCATTCCACGTTGGATTGGATCTTCGGCTCCGTCGAAGATTCACCTCCACGCCTTTTCAGACACCAGCCGCCGCGCGATGGGCGCGGTGGTGTATTCCCAGCTGCAGGACTCCTCAGGGCAAGTCCGCTGCCACATTCTGCTGGCCAAGACGAAACTTGCGCCCATCCGAAGCTTCAAGCCGTCAGCCACGCCCCAGGCTCGCATGACGATCCCTCGCCTTGAGCTGCGTGCCGCGCTGCTTGCTGCGAAACTACTGCGCTTGGTCGTCAGCGAGTAGAATATCCCTATTGAGCAATGATACGCTTGGTGCGACTCCCAAGTCGTTCTACGCTGGCTCCGCTCCACCGAGCCGACCAACCACGCTCTCGTCAACAACTACGTCACCCACATCCAGGAGGTACTGCCACCGCACATCTGGCGCTATGTGCCTACTCATGACAATCCTGCCGATGTGGCGTCTCGAGGCACCGATGCCCAGACTCTACACCGCCAGCAGACATGGTGGACTGGACCTTCCTGGCTGTCCGAAGGCCCTGATCGTTGGCCCCAGGAGCCCTCCAAGCCGCCACAGCCCTCACCTCCTCGCCTCTGCACATCACGCAAAAGGTCGAGTTCGACCTTCTCCGACTGTTCTCCGATCTGGGCGTCCTCCTGCGCACCCTCACCCACCTGCGTCGGTGGGCGAGACCACGACCGATGCTCTCAGCACCGACGGCTACCGAGTTGACCGATGACTACCTCGCTTGCGTGCGCTTGAGCCAGCAGCGTGCCTTCTCTGATGAACTTGCACTGCTTCGCACGGGCCGCGCCCTTCTCAAGCGGCACCCACTGACATCGCTCGCAGCCTTCGTCCATACAGACGGCGTTCTGCGTGTGGGCGGTCGCCTCCAGCACGCCGAGATGACCTTCGCGGAGCGACACCCACCCATCCTTGACGGCGCTTGCCCTCTCGCCACGCTTACGATCGCGTGGGCCCATCACCGAGCGCTCCACGGGGGATTTCGCACCACCAGTGCGTACACCGTCAAGCGTGCTTGGATCATCGGTGGCTCCTGGAAAGTCAAGGCTTTCCTACGCAGTTGCGTTACTTGTGCTCGCCTTCAAGCCCGATTAGCTGTCCAATTGATGGCTCCTCTCCCGTGGTCACGAGTTACTCCCTTCCGCGCCTTCGGTCGCACTGGAATTGATTACGCCGGGCCGTTCCACGTCCTCGCAGCTAAGGGCCGAGGCGTTCGCACCACGAAGGGTTACATCGCCATATCTGTCTGTCTCACCACGAAGGCACTACATCTGGAGCTCGTAGGCGATCTATCAACCGTCTCCTTTTTTGCGGCTCTCACCCACTTCTCTGGGCGCCGGGGAAAACCGTCTGAACTCTGGAGCGACAACGCGAAGTGCTTCCATCGATCTGACACCGAGTTGCGCGACGCGCTCCGTCTTGCTAAGCACCGGTGGGACCTCGTCGCGGGTGCCCTAGCGGATCGAGGTATCGAGTGGCATTTTATTCCACCCGGGGCCCCTCACTTTGGAGGTCTCTGGGAGGCCGCGGCCAAGTCCGTCAAAGGTCATCTCCGACGAGTCATGGGGTCGCGGCACCTGACGTACGAGGAGTTCTCAACCGTCTTGGTCGGGATCAAAGCTGTCCTCAACAACCGACCCCTCACTCCACTGTCGGGCGACACGGATGACCTGGGCGTGCTGACCCCTGGTCACTTCCTCATCGCAGCACCCCTCAATTCAATCATCGAGGCCGCGCCACCCGATCAGGATCTCGACCATCTGGCTCACTGGGAGCTTGTCTGGGGCATCAGAGCACAATTCTGGGCCCGATGGAGTCCGGAGTATCTTAATACTCTTCAACAGCGATCGAAGTGGATCACCCTTCATCGGAACCTGACCTTGGGTGATATCGTCACCGTCCTTGACTCATCTCTACTCTCGACCGACGGCCGCTGGCCTCTCGGCCGCGTAACTGGTGTTCACCCTGGCCCGGACGGCCTCATACGCGCTGTGACCGTCTGAACGGCGACGGGAGAATACACCAGGCCAATCACGAAAGTCACGCTGCTTCCCGTGATAACCCGGACGGCCTCTCAGCCTGCATCGCCCGGAGGCGAAGCCGCTCTGGATACGGCAGGCGGGACTTGAAGTTTCGTTCCTGGAACGAGGCGGGCGGGATGTTTTGTTCGACGATATACTGTCGGTCGGCCCCCCCTCCTGATCGTCTCGGCACTTCATTACGCCGCTGCCGCTGGCATCGACGGCCTGTGCCGGGACCAGTTCAGTTCGTCTCCTAATACACAGGTTCACGCATCAGCTGGCCAGCTACAAGCCTCTACCAGCCAAGCCACACCAGCAGCAGCCAGCAAGCCGCTCAAGACATCTAGTCCACCAACAATATCAGCAGAGCATAGTACGTAGAAAGCACGCTATTCATTGTCGCCGAGTCCACTTCCCTTGTACTCAACAAATAAAGAGTTTCTCAAACAAACTCTGAGAAACAACAATGTGAAATAAAAGTCATCGTGAAATAAGAACTTACAGGTGGTATGAAACATGCAGTATACATAATTAGAAATTGATAAAAAAAGTCCATAAGCTTTTTCTTGTTTCCTTAAGCCTGTAGTACTAACCTTTTGTACGTTTATATTTTTCCAACTTGAGTAGAAAATTTCTATTTATGTGTTTTATTTGTTGTGTTCTTAAAGATTTAATAGTGTTTAAATATGAAATGCAATTCATTAATCTTAATTAATTTTTAAGGTATGCAATACTGGTTACCTAGCTATGAATCTTCGCATTTGCAGTGGCTCAACTAATGACCGTTTTATTTGGTGATGGAGCGAAGTACATGTTTACATATATGACCTGCGTAAAGAAAGTGTAGTTATGAAAGAAGAAGGCTTCTATTTTATAATTGGTAAATTGAAGAGTTACCCCAAATCGTAACATCATTTATGTAACTGTAGGCTTGATTTATTTCGAAAATTACAATAGCTTAGCGTCGACTCTTGTTTTGCAAACCCCAAGAAAAAAATCAGATTTACTGCTTAAGAAAAATGATGCAGACACTGAAACTAGTTTTCCTTTGTAACCGAAAGTTTTTAATTAATCAATCGAATTCAAGGCTTCATTATTATTTAAACTTTCAAAAATGGATTTCAGATTTTCGAATGAATAATGTTATATAATAATACCAGTTAAAGAAATGCAATAAGTAAAGTAGGATATTTTAATGATATCCAGATTGCCTCTACGTTTTTCAGTTCATGTTTATGATTGTAAATGTTACTGTACGTGTGTAATGCGTTCTTGTCGGATTTCAGGTGAAAGTAGGTACACAGCATTGCCAGTGTTAATGAAGCTATACCAAGGGACGGTACCAAACTTGCCAGAAAGGTGCTTTAATGATTTATTTTAAGCTGCTTGGAGCTTCATTGAGCAAATATTTGGTATACTCAAAAACAAATTAAAATGTCTAAAAGGTGATGGAACTCTCCATTATAGTCCCCAAAAAGCCATGAGAATCATTACAGCAGTGGTCATTTTACAAAACTATAGAAGCGCCAATGGTTTATTATTTAGTTACCGTAGCACTTTTTTTTTGAGTGAAAAGAAATATCAAAATTAGGATAGGTGTATTCCAATAGCCACATTTTTCAATTATCTTGTAGATTTATTGATCTCCAAAATAATGAACAACATGACGAAGGTAATAATGGTCTAGGTGAAGAAGATTCCGATGTTATGGACAACTATGGTGAAGGCGTTGCCATCCAAGAAAAGTTAACAAGATTGTATTTCTTAGTAGTTAATCACAGAGAAATACACTTTATTACGTTAAGCAGATAGTCACTATGTGATGTAGTATTGGATACAAAGACTTAAGGTGCATTACTAAGTATATGTCACTCTTTGTACTCTTATGTGTAGAGGCAATGTCTCTAAAGATAAAATTTCCATGCAACCTTTATGAAACAATTAGGACTTGATTGAAAGTATTTTTTGTCGACAAAACTAATAAAAAGTGTCATTATTTAGAGATATATTTATTTTTTAAAGAGTAAGCTAAATTAAATGAATCAGCAAAAATTATTGACTAGAAATAATACAAGATCATTAATTAAATATGGCAAACTGATGTTAAACTGAACAATTTGAGTACCAGTGACAAATACCCTAGGATATCATTGGATGGCAGTTCTCAGCAAAACTAAACTAACAGCAGTTAAATACTTACTACATATAGCATGTACTCATTTTTATAACTCATAGTTTTCCTTAAACAGCAAATACTATCAAAAATTAAATAACTCTTGTCTGGTACTTCAGTTTAATTTTATGGATTTTGTAGAACGTGAAAAGTAATTATTAAAATTTTGATCATACTACAGCAGAACTTATCTATTAATAATTTACTATTTACCTACATGATAATTAATTTTACAGGAGTTTATCAAACGACGGACTAGTTTTTTATTCATATATTTAATCGCTTGGTAATTATGACGAATCATTTCATTCACTAAATGTTCTATTAGACACAAAACTACTATGAAGGCAATTTAAGTTATGTTTTAAGGGACTAAGTGAGAATAAAAGAGGTGTCGTACAAGAGAAAAAAAGGAGATTAACACAGTTATAAGGTTTAATATACTGATACTGTTTTACGTTAAGATCGTGCGACTTATGCATATATATGTGATTGCCTTGAGTGAAGTCAACTTGGTCAGAGATGTTGTCACTGACGAAAGGCAAGCTGTCTGCGTGGATGCGCATTGAGTTAAAATCGGCCCCGGATCGTTCTATCATTTGTTTGGTCTATTGTTTATTCTCTCGCTCGTGGTTTAATAGCCCATATGCGCGGAACGGCTACAATAGCTAGTTTACAGCTACGGTATTATCAGGTTAATAAGGACTGATACAAAAAGTCGCTTAATCTCTTTAAAATCTTTAAAAAAACATAGTTAGATCCATTCTCCTTTCTGATTCATCGTTTTATATGTCATCTTTAAAAACAAGAAAAAATACTTTACCTCAAAATGAGAAGCAAAATTGATTAAAAATAACAATTTTTATACCTTTCTATGGGCAACCACATGATGAAGGGGCACAACTAGAGAGGGGTCAGAACATGCACAAACATAACCTCAATGAAATGTACTTTTTTGATTTTATCCAGAAAATGACTTGTAAAAACTTTTCTTTGCAATGCTGTGTTTAAAAAATTCGTATGAACATTTACAAAGCCTTCGAAAAATTTTTGTCATTACATAACCTCTTCGAATTTAAAAAATAGTCATATCTGTAAAAGAAGCCTAAATAGACGCAAAATAACTATTTAACGGGTTCTCCAAAGCAAAACTACATGATTAACGAGTAAAAATAGAGAGGGGTTGGACTATGCACAAACATAACCTTACTATTTTTGTTTTTTGACTGAATCTCGAAAAAGAACGAAAAAAAAAAATTTTTATTTAGTATGGGTATGGCATATTTTAATAATTAGTACAAACGTTCACAGAGTCTTTAAAAAAATTCTGTTACCACATAACCCTTCAAAATTAGAAAAACACTCGTATCTCTCAAGGAAAACCAGAAAGACCAAAAATATTCCCACGAATAAGTAATAAGTATTGAGGTGCAATAATACATATAACACGAATTCATACGAGCAATTGTAATAATTTAAAAAGTAAGAAAAGTCATATCCCAAAGGCTAAGCTACATTCTACATATCCTACCTCTAAGTTAATTATTTTCTATTCTCTATCATGTGTTGTAAGACTCATTGTCATTAAACTGGAATCTATATTATAATTGTTAGTTTCAATATAAGTAGAAACTAGTAAGGCACAGATAAATTTAGAATTAAATTATAAAGTATATGTATTCTATGCGTAAGCAGGCTTTAATATGTACAAAAAAAAAAATTTTTTTCCATATACATATTAGTTTCTTTAAGATCAAAAATATGTAGGTGTACTTTAATTTTCTTAGTTTTAGGTACAGAGAGTTTAATAGAATACGAGTTAAAAGTTTTACTTTTGCTAGGAGCTCTGAGACCCACAACTGGTTTTTTTTATGTATGCTGACTTTGTTGTGATGACAGTCTTATAACCCTTGTCAGGTTTTGTAAACAAAAGACTCTCATGTTGTTATATGAATCTTTTGGTAAACTGTAGAGAGTCATTCATATAAGTTTCTTAATATAAAGGGTTGCTATTATTAATTGTCAATTTTTTTATGAAGGGAAGAAAGACTGTACATTTTTATAGATATTGGATCTGTTCAAATTCCTAAGAAGGAAAGTGACTTTTAATGACTTTAGAACAAGTATCTACTAACTTTAATTAAAGTTTATAGGAAAATTATAATAATCAGAGTGTTATTTCTCTTTATATTAAATCAAGTTGCCATTATTTATATCTAAGTACCATAATTGCCGTACATTAAGTACTCCGTTAATATGCATGATTCCCATAAATTTGTTATCTAGTTTAATGTGAAGTGTATGATGTTTATAACCGTTAGATCTGTATATATATATAGGACGGTACCNGGGTATGAGCATATTTTATGATTCGTAAGAAAAAACAGGTTTAATCTTTTTTCTACATCTTTTAATTATCCTCTTTATTACTCGTAAAACTCTTTAAAAGTCTTATATTTATATATTTAGCATTCTTATCTTTGTATTAATAAAACTTTTATTCAGCTATTTCATTAAAATATTTGTTTCAAGCGTAGTGTTCGAGAAAGGGCCGCTTCTCTAGCGAGCTAATCCCAAATGACGTCTAAAGCAAATTTTGCAAAAAGATAAAACGAGAATTGAATGTTTTTTTTAAAAGCTTTTCAATCAAATGGTATGCTTATTTGCTGACTGAGTAAAGAGTTCATCTCAGTAGCGCTACTTGCTTGGACTGACTGTACTACGCAGAGCACGGTGTGTATGTATATACATATGTATATGAATTTTTATGCAAATGTTCGGAAAGGTTTCGGAAAGAATGTGCAGTTATGCTCAACTGTCCAAGTTGTGGCAATCTCGAGCATCGAGATTCGTTGCTTAATGAATAGCTTAAGCGTAGAAAGTGTTGGTGGATTGGTGGTGCTGCAAAGCAAAAATTCCCACCCTCTGAAAGCTCGAGCATCAAGCTTCTGGATAGTGACAGTGACCACCAGATCGTCCCATTGAGCTGTAAGTTGATTGCGTCACTTGAGCGTGGCTCAGAAATTCACAGTGCCACTGATCAACGCCTTAAGCTCGTGTGCTGACTTGAAAGTTACAGCTAGCACTGAGAAAAGATCACAAGTTATTGCTTCAACCAGACGTCTCGTATTGGTGTAATGATCCTCAAGTAGTCTCCATGTGACCTTGAAATTGGCATCGATTACTTGCACGGTTCGCAGCATTTTGGCAGCCTCACTCTGTACGTGAGCTTTTAGCTATTGCAATTTTTTAACATTATTTCCAGTAACCTTGTTCTGCAATCTATAGCAATCTGATCGGAAGTACTCAAGCTCCCCTGTATTTACCATGCAAAGTGCCATAATGTGGAAGTGATTCTACCGGAATTTATACCAGTTAGTGCGTAACTGGTCAAGGCAATTATCTATAGACTATCGTGTAATGTTGTTCTGTCCAAGCTTAAGTAGATTCTCGTACGCTCGAGAAACTACCTAACAACTCTTGCTGGCAAACGTCATGCCTGAGCTCTGTGCAGTGGTGTGAGTGAGACACTAACGTGACAAACCCACCTGCTTTGGCTAATACTAAGAATGGATAAACTGTTTGTACTGCCAGCTAAAGAACACTTCACAAACTCAAGAGTCTTGAACATTATCGACTTTCACACGCATATCCCTGACATTGGAAAAACAGGAATTTTTGCGCCTCCAATTCCAAAACAGCGTCAATTTTCCTTGTTCCAAAGAACAATGCACTCTGCTACCAAAAATATTTGTGGGAGAGCCGCTTCCGTTGCAAGCTAAGCCCAAACTACGTTAACAGCAGATTTTGTAAAAAGATTAACTCGATTTGAATGTTCAAACGAAAAGTGGCAGTTATTTATAATCGATGGGTATATACATTTGCTGACTAAGTGGAGCATTCAGCTTAGCAGTGGCGCTTACTTGGACTGAGTGTGCTCCGCAAAGCACACTATATATATATATAAACTTTTGTGTGAATGATTGAGAAGATTTAGATGAAGAAATATTAGATTACATTAGAATAAAGTACATTCAGTCTCTGCAGATAACAACTTCTGAACAGATTATGAAGAACGAATCTCCTTTGAAGTATAAATATATAAATGTATGAATGTAACGCAGTCTCTAGAGTATGATTTCAATTCAAGTCACGAAACGTATGAAAGATAAGCAAGTAAATTCAAATAAGTTACAGTCATTTTTAATATTCTAGCAATTTTGCATGGCAGTTCCAGAAGCAAAAAATTTTATGGCACATTATTTAGCATAAGCTTACACTAGACTGAACACACAGTTAAATAAAGAGGTTCTGTGTAATTATAAATGTGGTTAGGAAATAATTCATATTGTCTACATCATAAAAGAAAGAAATTTCTTCATCCCTCTTACATAGATATTTCGTTTTAATAAAACAACAGTCTGCAAAAATTGATGTAATGAGAACTAGTTACTTTAGGTGGGATCATGAAAAATTTTTAAACTGTGTAAAATCTGTTAGAGCTTGAATGTATCATACTAAAACCAATGTTGACCTTATCAAAACAATCTTGTACAGAATTCAAATTGTTATACATGCTGTTTAATTCCTGGAAAAGAAGCAAATGCACGTTAGCAGTCAACAATTCTTCTACAGAAGTTCCTGGTACAGAGCCACAATGATTGCAGCAATAGACACTCTGATAACTATGTGTGTATCTTTACAATAAGGTATAACATCTTTAATTAACTTAAACTTGCTCAGTTGTCGAAAACTAAATATAATAAAAATTAATAAATATCAGACAACTATAACACTTTTTAATAGTAAATAATCCTGCTTAACTAACAACATTGTCATTAATTTTTATTTAAAAATTTCGTACCCATGAAAAAATTAGAAATTATAGGTGTTATTTTAAGTTTTGTGAAATATTTACATGTTTTTCTTTGTAATAAAATATTGACATTATTTAATTATTGCAATGGTTGTCATATATATTTAAGATAGCGTTTAAAAACTTGACTTGGTAATCTCACTATTTTGTCAATATTTAATTTCGTTACGTAAGATACTTTGTGTACTTTTACATCTTAATAAAAATATTCCATTTGATATGTAATTATTTTAGGTACGTAAGAACTCTGTTATATAGCAAAAAAGTTAGCATTTCTTTATTGATCTTATTACTTCTGAAGTATTACATTTTGTTAAGAACTTTTGAATGAGTAACATCAAATATTATACCTTCTTTAAAAGGCATTTGTTATGTTTATGGCTTATGCCATTAAAACGACTACTGTATCATATACCTCACACCACCTTCGGTTACAATGAAACGTATTTTAAAACTATGAAGTTTAAAACACTGATGCGTTATAGGGTATGAGCATATTTTATTTATAACTTATATTCAAAAAACTGTTAGGGCCTTATGGCTGATACTTGCCCACCTGCAAGCACATTTTGTAATTAAATTTCCTGAAAAAAATTTGGACTTTCTATTGATGATGCTTTTTTGCCTGAAAGCACATCTTATTAACTAATACTTTGAAAAATTGTTAGGTTAGTAAGAGCTCATTCTTGCTTGCCTAAAAGCATATCTTACTATTAAACAACTTGTAAAATAGTAATGTTTCTAAGAAATGTTGCTTCCTCACCTAAGAAAACACTTTATGAGTTAGAAATCTAAAAAATTGTTAAGTTCTTATCCACTGATTATTGTCTATCTGAATCTTTATTCTTTAGATAATAATACTAAAACACTATTGAGATCTTAATTACTAATGGTAGCTCGCCTAATAGCACGATTAATTTATAAGTATTACTAAGAAACTGTTCCAATACTAATCACCAATGTGTGCTTAATAGAAAACACATTTTATTAGGAAGAATTAAAAAAAAAACTGTTGGTTTTCTAACTGTTAATGAAAGAGTCACTTTACATATACTCATAATTCTTACAAAAAATTTAAATTAAGCTTTTAAACCACTATTTAAGCAGCATACACAAAAATACTGACAAAATTTTTTTGGACTCAATTCTGTGAAGCATTATATGTGTTTTTTATGTTTTTTGTAAGTTATTTGCAATACATATAATACATGCAACATCCATAAACGTATCACATCTACATAACTCACCTAGTGTAGTGTCCTGTACTTGAATCTTTGTGTTGGTTATTACTGATTCTGATAATTCAGTCATTTGATGTTTGTCTTTCTTCTCGTTGGATAATGGAAAAGATAAATGCTGGGGCTGAGTATACTGGTTAACCAAAATGAGTGGCGCAATTTCGTTTAAATCAGACGTGTTTTTATACGGAGATACTTTTGTTGTTGATGTAAATGATGAACAACTTGTGTGAGAACTTGTCATCCGCTTTTCGTGCCTGGTATGATTAAAAATAAAAAATTATTACTTAACAAAACTTGAAAAAAAAAACTTTTTTGATAATGTCGAGTAGAAAAAATTGAAAACACAGAAAAAAAATTTTTCATAAAATTGGTTACTCATACTTTTTAACATTTTGTAGCTATAAATTAATACAAATAACTATACCAAAGACTCCTCTATTAATAGTAAAAAAGTATTAAGAATAATTTTTATTCTGAATAGGATATTTTACATTTTCTTGCTTCTACCCTCAAGCTTAAGCTCATAGCAATGAGTAAACCATGAAACAAAAAGAGTATAAAACACCACTTTTATAAGGGTACAATGTATATTTCTTAAAACTCTTGTGAAACTTTTTACGTGGTCTAGTACATAAAAAAAATCAAGACAATAAAGAACAAAAGTGAGGCTGCCTTTTTTTTTATAACAATTAATATCTCTTTCCGTAAAAATATAAGTAGTAGCCACTGTCTTCATTTGTAGTGTGTAACCAGGAATCCTACTTAACGCTAGTTGGATCTCATTCTTCTCAGTCATTGGATCTAAATACTGGATTTTTAGCGTTACTCTTTTCTCATCCTCCTTAACAAATATTAGCCCTTCTACGATCTTAGCGACACTACAATCAAGGGCCTTTAAACAACCATCAGCTTGTTCTAGGAGGTTTTTTTATCTTTTTTCTTGTTGTTTTACGACTATCCCTTAGCTTATACATTAGATTTAATGCCACTTTTATGTCTTTTTTTATTGGCATTGTTCTTTTTGTGCACGTCATTGTTGCTGCTTCCACTAAATTTTAAATTATTTTTTTAAGGTCTGTAAAAACTGACACCTTTTTTGTCTGCTCAACAGTTAGCTCTTATCTTAAAATACTGGTATATTCTAGGTCTACCTCTACGTTGTTACTAAGAAATCTGACAGCACTGACGTCACGTTTTCTACTTTCAGTGCTTAGCTGCTTATTGCATCCATAGCTGATCCAGAATGTAAGGTCGTTATGTGAGTGTCTTTTATACAAGGTTGCCTCCTCTTGCCTTCCAGGTGCAGCACTTTAACAGGTATCGTAGTTTCCCTTCAGCTCTGAGCAGTTGCATAATGATAATGCCTGTTATGCTGCCCAATGAGGCATAGTGCTACCCTTTTTTGTTCAAACTAAGACCTGGAAAAAGTCTCAACAAGCACAGCAGCCTACGTATTGCTAAGAAGATGATGACAATAATGAAGATTTGAATAATGATGATGATAAAGGTAATGATAAATAAAATAATAATTATAGTAATACTAAAAAAATGATGATTATTATCAAAGTAATAAGAATTATAATGATAATAATGATTGTAATGAGGATAGCTATTATAATAATAATAATAAAAATTAGTGATGATAACGGTTATTATTATATAATTATAATAACCATTACATTCACAATATTACTAATGATAGTGATAATAATAATAATAACGATACTCATACAGTTAATGATAATAATAATGGTAATATTGGTGATGAGGACGATAATAGTAATGATGATGATGATAATGCTGATAATGATGATGATAATGATGATGATGATGATAATGATACTGATACTGACAATAAAAATGATGGTTGTCAAAATAATGACATTAATAAGTCTGATAATAATAATTATGATGATGCTAAAGATAATACAAATAATTAAAAAATTTGATAATAGTTATTATCATTTTCTCAGGATGAAACGGAGTTGCCACTCTATCTTCGTTTCACAAGCAACTGCCATGGTGATTTGTAATAAGTGTTTTATAGAAGGTGCATACATATTCTATTTTCATGGTATCTAATTGTGTGCACTTTAGAAAAGGTTGATATATAAACGGACTTCCAGTCAGCTTATAAGAACGGGAGCCCCAGTCACAGCAACAGCTTGTAGTTTTCACAGAGATAGTAAGCAAGGTTTATTGAATCCTCCACGGTTTGATAAATGAGACATTTAGTCTTATAAGATACATATATGTAGCATTACCCAGAATTTATTGTCCAGCTTAACCAGTAACCTAATGTCAGTATAGTGTAAGTGGAGTGAATGCTCTAAGATAAATGTTGTAATTATTAATTACTCCTATTTACAATGAAATGTTATGCTTTTTAGCCTAAAACCCATTTACCTAATTCAATTTACAAGCATCGCCATTTTTTGTATTATCTTTTATGTTGTAGAAGTTGAGGTTGATTTTTGATATTATTTTAACTGTGATTATTATTTTTATTATTATTATTTTTATTATTTTGATCCTCATTATTTTAACTATTAACGTTATTATTACTGTTTTTATCTCCATAGTTATTAATAATAATATGAGTATCATAATGATGATAATTATTATTGATTTCATTGTTATCATTACAATTATTATTTCTATTATCATCGTTAGTATTACTGTTATTATTGTTATCATCCTTTTTTATTAGTATGGTTATCATTATCTTTTCTATTATTGTTATTATAGACATTATTATCATTTCTTCTTTTTCCTTATTCGAGGTCCTCAAGGATGCCTTAATGCACGATAAAAAAAGGGACAAACTCCTTTCCTGTGTATGACTCATGGTCAGCATAGAAGTGCATATTTTTTGTTACGATATTCTTAGCGATATTGACCTAATACCCACTAAACAGGTAGGATAACTCCTGGAATACCTTGCTTTCACTTTTGCATCAATACTTCATGCTGGGGCCACGGACCATTTCCGTAGTTTTTTTTTAGGATTGCCGTCACTGTCATGATGTTTTTATGTTATAATGATGTTGCTTTCCCACTATTTCATCTGGTCATCTGCTGTTTTACCCAAACATTAATTCTCGTTGCTTTTTCTTTTGCCTAAAAGTGTCTCGTTTGCCGCTGTCGCTGCCACTGATTATTATTTTGTGCATAAACTCTTGATTTTCCCAGAACTTTTTTGTGTCACTATGCTATTATTGTAAACGTTGTTGTTCCTGCTTCCATCGTATCTTATATAATTATTTCGAGCTCTGTAAATACAAGATTCTGCTTTGTCTGTTCCATAGTCATTTCTATTTTTAAGGTGCTATTATATTTCAGATCTATCTTTGAATTGTTACTGAAAAATCTGGCGGCACTAGCGTCACTCACTCCGCTTTTCGTGCTTAGCAGCTTGTCTCTTCCATGGCTGGGCAGAAATGTTAAGTCCTTATTTGAGTGTTCCTAATAAAAGATTGTCTTCTCGCTTTTGTTCTAAATGTCTTTGTGGCCTCCCCCCAAAATTCATGAGGCCAACATTAGTCACCCAGGCTTTCACCAGTTCGGAACTGGTGGTGGATTTTCTTGGAGAGGTCACTGCCAGGGGTACTAAATTCTTATTAGCGTCACTCATTGTAGATTTCACTTGGTAACCTACGTTTTATTTTTTACAAGGTATTCTCCTCGTCATTTTGGTCTATGGGACTATTTTATTTCCTTTCAATCACCAACAGGCATGAGCTCTGATCACCTTAGAAACCAAAAACCATACACCCACGGAAGGTCTCTTTTGTTATGATAAGACTTGTTTAAAGTAACATGGTAACCAGTTTATTTTAGTGTTATTCGTGGGTCTTTTAGAATTTAGATCGCAAGCTTAATTTGTTTTTTTTAGTATATTAAAGATTTTGTGTGAATCCTTAAAATGAACAAAACAACACGAATGAAATCGTGGCCAGTAAGATGTTGCAGTTTTGGCTTTCTCTGCTATTGCTGCATCTACTTTTGGCAGATGTTTTTCATTGTATCTTACTTCTTTGTAAAGTCCGATTCTATTAATGCTTTCGAAATGGGCCTGAGTGGCTGTAGCCAACACGTTATGACGTACGTGTGTAAGGTAGTCGCAAGTCGCAGGCGTCAAGAGTAGACTACAACCTGAGAGGACAGGTGAAAAACATAAAAAGAGCGATTTTTTTATAATGGTGGGTTTCTACATCATTAGAGCTAGTAAAAGAAGTTATATGTTCTGATTTTATGTATAAGTAAGTAACAATACCTACCGCAGTACTAATCGTATTTCTCTGACAAGTGTGATTGAGTATTTTGGATCAGTGATGACGAAAGCTTGCATCAGCTATGAAAGATCGCCAAATATAAGTTCAAGTGTGACAAATAAGTTCAAAAATCAAGCAATTAATCCTTTCGTGGAATTTACAATCAATTTTAAGTATAACAAAACAATGTAATTTAAGTTAAAATGCAAGTTAAAATTTCCAAACTGCTAAACATTATGAGTAATGGACAACCAATGCGCAAGTTTAACTTTTCATACATTTAGTATGATTGATGCATTTGTACATGTAATATAAAATTTTAATACATACATTAATTATTACAATAAGGCTAGCCATATTATATGTTAGCATATAATGAAACATTCACCTTAAAGCTATTACACACATACACGCATATAAGTGACATATAAGCTCCACTTGCCATATAAGCTTACTGTATATACACAACACATTTTGTATGAATTTCACAGATAAATTACGTTTTTACTTATAATATGATTTGTCTGTATCAACTCAGGATGTAACACCCTCTTTCTAAGATTGTTACCACCCTAGACAACTACAGATCAATCGAGAATTTACACGAGTTGATGAGATAAATTGTTACAATATCGTTTTGGAAGTGAATTCACTACTTTTCCGTGTGTTAAAAAACGAATTTTCCAATTATTCTACACTACTGCTCTTATCGGGAAGCAGTGAGGGTATTAAGTTAATAAATAAAAATTAGTGCATCAGGTGTTAATTACGTTGTATAATTTTTCAGTGTGTAGTTTGTTTTGTTTTGATTGTTTTATGATTAAACTATTAAAATAACCTCGTGGTTACAATCTTTAAGAGTAACATGTAGTAAATAAAACAGTGAAAACGTTTGCTAATACTGTAAGGTTGTGGTTCATGCAACACTAAAGAAAAGGTAGAGGAAGAGGAGAAGAGCGACACGATCAATTTTTTGTTGCTAATTTTCTTGTGGATTTTTTTGGCTTTTGATTAGATATTTTAAATAGTTCTGGGAACTAAAGCTAATGTTATTTACATATAGAATAACTGAATGTGTGAGTAATACCACTTTTTTTTATCTCAGGTAGCAACGTCTTACTTTATTTATATGTTGGTTCGTTATTCTTCCATTTTTTAATTTTAATATGACGTTATTATAAGTATTTTTTCCTCTAATTTTTAAAATTCCATCATAGAATCTACTCAGTCTTACTTTCCAATGTTTTTTAAGCACATCAACTGTCAGTACAACTACTAAGATTTGTGGCTTTGACTAATCGTCATAACGTGATTTAGTATTCTGCTTTAATATTTCAAGTCTACTACGAGCTATTTCTTGGATTGTACGTGAACAGTGGGCAAGGTCACTAGCATATGAGATATACGTTACTTGTTCGAATTAATCTGAAAGTAGATTTAGGGAACGTGCCTGTCTTTTAAAGACAAGTTTCGAATGTGTAAAGCCTACTGCTGAATGAACTGAAATGTTATACTCATGCGTTGAAAAAGAACCATTGTATCCCAGTCATTTTGGTTTTTAGTGCTATTTCTAAAGAAATCGTATAACGTAGTGTGACCTTTTTTCTAGAAAATTATTTGATTGTGGGTGATATGCACTAGTAAGAGCTAAGCAGAATCTATAAATGTTTGATACTTCTTTCAATACTTGATTCATAAAACTTTTTGATCTGCGACTAAGAATAATTCTAGGAATGTCGAAAGTGTAAATGAAATATCTTGATAACACATTGGCAATAGTTATTGCCTGTATTAACGCAACATGAACTGCAATAGAAAATTATGTAACTATTGTATTATTTAAATCTGCTTACTTCCAGACTTAATTTGTGAAAAAGGGCCATCTGCATCTGTGACAAATTTATAAGGTTCTTCTGACGGTGTGTCTGTAACTTCCAGAGGTTCTCTAGTTTTTGTGTGGACTTACTTTTAAACCTGAAAAATTTTATATTTTTGTACGTATTCAGCAATTTCGTTGCGCATTCCCTTCTAATAATGTTTTTTTCTTATTCATTAAAAGATTTCTTCTACTTTTTAAATTACCTCTGTGTAAGCTAGTATGACAATTAACTAATTTTTTCTTTCTGTCTTCTAGGGTAAGATAAGAAAATATAAGATATAAGATTATTACATTTTTTTACAATTTTTCTTATGTCTAAAAGACAAGCTTTGAATTGATGAAGTCTTTTCATCTTATACACTATAAATTTAATGCGATCTCTTACATCGTTTAAATCTTTTTTTAAAATCGATGTTTAAAAAGTCTTAAGACTCCATAACATCAAATAGCTCAAGTCATTGTGCAGGAATTCCTATTTTTGTTGGCTCATCTCTTTTGTTTAAGGCTATTGTATATTTTGTATAAGAGTGTTCTGTTTTGCAAATCTACTTTCGGTTTCCTTATGTACACTCCAGATACTGTAGTATTCCTATAAAAATAAGTGTGGCCAGTGATCTTAGTTATAGTAAATAATTTGTTAGATACACTTGTTCTAGCTTGTATATTTTTTCTATTTGTATTTACTCTTAATCTTTTAAAAATATGATAAATAGTATTGTAAGAAATTGTGAGTATTTCTTCTTCTTCATAAAAGAGAAAAAAAAAATTTTTTAATGTTGATTAGAGATTTTGTTAAGTTTTAGGTCTTAAGGAATTTTCTTGTTCATTAAGCAATTTTATTAAGTAAGTTTTATGGCTTCGATGAAGAAAAGGTAGCTGTTTAATTAGTCATCTTCCTACTATTAATGCGTTGAATTTGTATAATATTCTAGCGTTTTTCTGCGTAAAAAACAGATCTTCTAAAATACATACATAATTTGTTAGCAATTCTAAACACATAACATAAAATTTGTGATCTATTTCAAATTAATTTACCGTAACAATGCCCAAAGTGTACATTTTTTGTGGAGCTTTTCCTTCAAGTTCAATTGTATTATAGCATTTAATTTTCGTGCTATTTTTTGATGCGTTATATTTGATGACATTGACTTTTGCACCTAAATCTAATACAAAAATTTCTGAATTTTTGCGAAATGTTTTATAATGTAAGTTAATTGCAGGTCAATTTCTTATTGCTTTTGCTCAGAATGCTCCGTAAAATTTATTTCCGTAATTAATTTCAGACGTGTCGACAAATTCAAACTCACAGTCGTTAGTAAGGTAACGTAGTTAGGGTCAGAAGTTATTTTATTTATATCTTTTTTTTCGTGGAGGGAGGAAAAATGCATTAAGGCACACCCCAGAGACAGCGGTAGTGTGGAACTCGGTAAATTTTTTTATTAGACCACCCATACCCACTAAACCCCCCCCCCATGCCACGTTGCTTTTAATCCAACTTGGAACCACGTTAGCATTACTTCAGGGTGGAGCCACCAGGGAGACCATCGCGTCTCACAGCATTACCAAGATAACTCGCCACCATATACTAGAGGTACTGATGCTTTCGAGTCTTGAAAAGGACTCGGAGTCCCTGAGGACCAGCACCCTGTCTAGCGCTACATAGTAAGCCGTTGACCGTGCAAGCACCACTATAAGATTGATGCTTTTCTTTGCTAATGGGTAATAGTGACCAGCGCAGTCTGGGTTCACATTAGCCTGCCTTCTAACTCAAGGCCCTTTTGCCTTATTTTCATTCTGACTGAGCCTTTCGTCTGGCCTCTTCAAGGGCTCTTCTAAATAAAAGGCAGCTCCCACTGCCAGCCTGCTTCGTGCTTGCTGTCCATCGTTGAGCAAAGGAAGCATCATGCTGGGCCTGGATATTTTATTTCCAGTGGTTTGAGCTTTCACACCAAAAGCAAAGCAAGGATTTGTTTTCTACTTCACAGTTGCTTGAGAAGTGTCCATATTCCAGGCATTTGTAATATCTTGTTACTTCAATTCTTCTTCAGATTCAGCATTTGGTTTTAAGAGAGCTACTTTTAGTTCCAGGTTCCTAAGTCCAACAGTCTTAGCGAAAACCTCTTTCACCTTATCTTTCTCTACAATAGCATCCAGATCTTGAAACTCTAGCGTCACTTTTTGTTGCTCATTTTGACAGTACACACTGTCTAGCTACCGATTTTTTAATTTGCTGTGAGAATGCAATAGCATTCACTACACCTTTCACCTTCATAAGTATGTCTCCTTTTTTTGTAGTGACAACACTTTGAGCTGCCACTTTAGCCTTATCAGGGTCAAAGTTCGCCATCATCGTCTTCAGCACCTTTGAAAAGGTCTGCCCTTTGGCCATCTTCACTACTACTGTTGTTGTCGCATCTACTTTTTTCTTCTGGCTTGTTTTTTAATTCAAAAAAAATTGTTTTTTTTGCCAATGCTTGTTTTCATTATCTTTAAAGGCATGATGTGCTGGCTTTTCTCAGGGCTGTCCAATGGGCTCCTGTTTCTTTCACTTTGTTCTATTACCTTTAGGGCAGTGTTCAGGGTTCTTTTCTGTCCCTGCCGTCAGAACTTATCTTGCCTTTGTTCCCTACACTGCAGGGATCCGAATGACAACTTCCAAACGCTTGCATCAACTTATTCTTTATAAAGAAGGCCTTTTCTTAGCACCTCTGCCTCTTGAAGGTGTTTTAGCGCGGCTTTCAGCCCACTCTTAACAGCGTTCGCTGTGTTGCTATACTTATCGTAAATTATTTGAAGCGTTTTTGTAATGTCTTCCGTTGCTGATTTAACTTTATCAGCCACTTGCTGTCACTTTACTCTGAGCTTAGCACCACTTTTTTTTTATAAAGCAAGCTTCTCTTGGGTCTAGTAGCTAAATACTGACACGTTGTTGTCCTCGGTGTCATTGGTGCCTATGCTGAACAGCCTTTCTCTTCGTCCTTTTTCCGTTAGAAAGGGCCATGGAACATAAAGCAGTCCCTGATGGCCATGAGACACGTCTCTTTGCCCCCCCCCCCCTCAGATCCATGAGGCCTGCATCAGTCACCTGGGCTTTCACCAGATCGAAACTGCTGGCGGATTTTCTCAGAGAGGTTACCGCCGTGGGTACATTTTTGCATCGACGTTTTTCATATTGGCTTCTTTTTTAATGTCGTACTGACGCGGGAGGGCCAGCACTACCCTTTTTTCTAGAAATAAGTATTTCGAAAAGGTTGAAACCAGAGCAGCAGCCCTCTCTGATCCAGAGAAAACCGCTACTTGCTCGGGCTGGCATGGAGTCACCACTCTCTCTTAGTCTCACCCACGGTGACTGCCCTGGCATTGAGTAACAAGTCTAAAAATGGTGTTCGTGTTTAATGTATGTATAGGTTGGTACACAATGGTCATCCCAGCAAAATAAGCGGCAGGTGTGCACTCAAAGGACCGCACACACAACTCAACAAAACGGGCTGGCGTGAGGCTTTGAGGGGCCAGCGTATAGCCTTCTCAGTGGTAGTAAGCCTAGATTAGTTTACCCACCACGTCTTTTTTGTTTATGAGGCGAACAGCCATGTCAGGTGTGGTTATCCAGACTTACATGGGCCTTATTGTCTGGCTTTACCCGCCGCCAGGCCTCCAACGCAAGCCCAGAAAAGGACCCACCATACGCAACCTGGAACAATCTGTAAGTATCCTTGTGTTTGTTTAATAAGAGTGTGCTGCATGTATCTGAAAAGAAGGTTTTAATCGCCGCTTGCTTCTATACACAATAGGTGCTAGTTTTTGTTGGCCCACATTAAGCAATTGAGTGCCACCTATGGCAGCAGCAAAAAGCGAAGAACAAGGAGCAAAAGCAGAGCCGGCCCATGCATCTACACCGATGGAGGCATGGGGCACTAGTCCCTCGTCAACATCGCCGCAGATACACACGCCAACGCCACACACGCTTCCCGATCCACGCCCTTGACCACCACCACAGAGAGCCACCCCAGCTGCCCATCGTCACCTCATATTTTAAGAGGATGCCCCTATCCGCCACCCGGAGAAGCGCTTAAGCGCCACTTCAAGCTCATTTTTAACAGCGTTTGCTGTGTTGCCGTACTTATCATAAATGAGATGTAGCGTCTCTGCAATGTCATTCGTTGCTGATTGGACTTTATCAGCAACTTGCTGTTGCTTTACTCCGAGCCTAGTGACACTTTCTCCTAAAAAGGCAAGCTCTTCCTGGGTCTGGTGGCTAAATACCGACACGTTGCTAACCGCGGTGTCGTTAGTGCCTATACTCGACAGGCTTCCTCTTCGTCCTTTGTCTGTAAGGAAAGGCCATGGAACATTTAGCAGTCCCTGTTGGCCATGAGACACATCTTTGAGCCCCTCTCTAATATCCGTGGGGCCTGCGTCAGTCACTTGGGCTTTCACTGGATTAGAACTGCCGGCAGATTCCTTCAGAGAGGTTACCGCCTGGGGTACTTGTTTTGCATCGTGGTTTTTCATATTGGCATCTTTTTTAATATTGTTCTGACCCGCGAAGGCCACACTACCTTTTTTTTCTAGAAAAAAGTATTCGGAAAGAGTTAAAACCAGGGCAGCAGCCCTCTCTGTTACCAGAGAAAACAGCTACTTGCTCGGGCCGGCCGGGAGTCACCACTCTCCCTCAGTCACACCCGCGAAGACTGCCCTGGCGTTGAGTAACAAGTGTGAGAAGTGTGTTCGTGTGTAAAGTATGTATTTGTTGGTACACAACAGTCATCCCAGCAAGACGAGCGGCAGGTGTACAGTCCCGAAACCACGCAGACAACCAAACCAAACGGGCTGACGTAAGGCACTAAGGTGCCGCCATATAGCAGTAGTAGACGTAGTAGCAGTAGTAGTAGTAGTAGTAGTAGTTTTTTTTTGGTGGATAGAGGGAAAATGCATTGAGGCACAACGCAGGAACAGTGCTAGTGTGGGAATTGGTAAATTTTTTTTATTAGACCATTTATACCCACTAAAACCACCCTATGCTGCGTGGCTTTCAATCCACCCTGGAACCGCGTTAGCATTACATCAGGCTGAACCCACCAGAAAGACTATCAAGTCTTACAGCATTAACGAGCTAACTGGCAACTATCTGCTACAGGTGCTAATGCTCTTGAGTCCTAGAAAGGACTCGGGTCCCTGAGAACCAGCACCTTGTCTAGCACTCTATAAAACTCTCTACTTGGCTAGCACCACTAAAAGCTTGATGCTTCTCTTTGCTGATAGGAAAAAAGTACCCAGCGCAGCGTAGGTCCACATGAGCCTGTTTTTAACTTAAAGCCTTTTTGCCTCAATTAAATCCTTTTTGGGCCTTATCTATGGCCTTTCTTAGGGCTCTTCTGAATAGAAGGCAGCTCCTGCTGCCTGCTACGTGCTTGTTGTCCGTTGTTGGGCAAAAAAAGCACCGTGCTGGGCCTTGACACTGGTTCTTCTTATGGTTTGAGCTTTCACACTAGAAGCAAAGCTTAGATCTGTTTTCGTTTTCACAGATGCCCGAGACGTGTCTATATCCCAGGAATTTGTAATATTTTGTTACTTCGGTTCTTCTTCAAATTTGGCAGCTTCAAAAGCCAACTCGTGATAAATCTTTCTTTTTTACTTGTCTGGCAGATGCTTTGTCCACCTTTATTAAAGCCAGCCTCTGTCCTCTGGCATTTGGCTTTAAGAGAGCAACTTTCAGCCCCCTGCTCTTATGTCCAAAAGTCCTAGCGGAGATCTCTTTGATCTTATCTTTATCTACAATGGCATTGAGGTCTCATACCTCTAATGTCACTTTTGTGTCGCTCATTTAGACAGTACCCTGTCCGGCTACCGACTTTACAATTTGCTGTAAGAATGCAGTAGCATTTTCTACACCCTTGGCCTTAGTTAGTATGTCTCTTTTTATCGTAGTGACAACACTTTGGACTGCTACTTTAGCCTTATCGGAGTCAAAGTTCGCCTATATAGCCTTCAGCACCGTTAAAAAGGTCTGTCCTTTAGCCATCTTCACTACTACTGTTGTTGTGGCGTCCACTTTTTTCTTCTTGCGTGTTTTGTCATATAGTTGAATTTCTTTTTGTTTGCCACTGCCTGTTTTTTTTTCATTAAAGAGAAAGCCTGCTAGTGTTTCTCAGGGCTGTCTAATGGGCTCTCGTTTCTCTTACTTCGTTATATTTTCTGTAAGGCAGTGTTAAGGCTTCGTTTCTGTACATGCTGTCGAAAATTATTTCGCCTTTTATCCCTCCACTGCAGAGATTAAAATAACGACTTCTAAGCGTTGGTATGCGAATCTTCTTTAATCAAATAGCCTTTTCTTAGCATCTCTGCCTCTTAAAGATGCTTAAGTGCCACTTTAAGCCCATTTTTAACAGCAGTTGCTGTGTTGCCGTACATATCATTAATCAGTTGTAGCGTCTTTGTAATGGGATTCGTTCCTGATTAGACTTTATCAGCAACTTGCTGTCACTTGACAATAAGCCTAGTGAAACTTTCTTTTATAAAAGCACGCTCTTTCTGGGTCTTGTGGCTAAATGTCGGCACGTTGCTAACCTTGGTGTTGTTAGTGCCTGTGCTCGACAGGTTTTCTCTTCGGCCTTTGTGTGTTAGAAAGGGCCATGGAACATTAGGCAGTCCCTGATGGCCATGAGACACGACTTTGTGCCCCCCCCCCTTTAAAATCCATGGGGCCAGTGACAGTCACCCGAACTTTCACTTGATTGAAACTGCCGGCAGATTTCCTCAGAGAGGTTATCACCTGGGGTAAAAGTTTTGCATCAACAATTTTTATATTGGCATCTTTTTTAATGTCATACTAACTCGCGAGGGCCAGCGCTACCCTTTTTTCTAGCAATAAGTATTTGAAATAAGTTAAAACCAGGGCAGCAGCCCTATCTGTTACCAGAGGAGACCGCTCCTTGCTTGGACTGGCCGGAAGTTGCCACTCTCCCTTAGTCCCACCCACGGAGACTGCCCTGGCATTGAGTAACAGGTCTAAAATCGGTGTATGTGTAATGTACGTATATGTTGGTACACAACGGTCATCCCTGCAAGACGAGCAGCACTTTACAGTTCCACGGCTACGCAGACAACCCAACAAAACGGGTTGGCATAAGGGACTAAGGTCCCGCCATATAGCCTCCTCAGTGATAGTTAGCTTATAATAGTCGGTTTACCACGTCTTTTTCGTTTATGAGGCGTACAGCCATATTAGATATGGTTACCCAGACTAACCTGGGCCTCATCGTCCGGTTTCACTCACCGCCAGGCCTACAACGCAAGACTGGAAAAAGACCCGCCACACGCAACCTAGAACAATCCATAAGTGTCCCTGTGTTTGTTTATCGAGAGTGTGTGATGCAAGAATTTAAGAAAAATGTTTTAACCGCTGCTTACTTCTATACACGACGGGTGCTAACTTTTGTTGGCCCGCATCAAGCAATAGAGTGTCACCCACGAAAGCGGCAAAAAGCGAAGAACAAGGAGCACTAGCAGAGCCGGCCCATGCATCCACACCAATAGAGACATGAGGAACTAGTTTTTCGTTTACACAGTTGCAGAAACACACGACAACGCCACACACGCCTTCCGATTAACGCTCCCAATCACTACTACGGAGAGCCACCCTAGCTGCCCATTGTCACCTTATATTTTGAGAGGATGCCCCTATCTGCCACCCGGGAAAGCGCCCGGTATGGAGAAACAAGCAAAAATCCCACCCAGAAGTATTAGTGGTAATAGTGGTAGTAGTTTTTTTTTTTTTTTTAGTGGAGGAAGAAGAAATCTATTTAGGCACAATGCAGAGACAGCGGTAGTGTAAGACTCAGTGTATGTTTTTTATTAGACCACCCATACCCATCAAAATCCCCCCCCCCCATGCAGCGTGGCTTATGATCCACCATATAATTGCGTTATCATTACTTCAGGATGGAGCCACCAGGGAGTCCATCGCGTCTTACAGCATTAACAAGCTAACTTGCCACCATTTGCTAAAGGTTCTTATGCTCTCGAGTCCTGCAAAGGACTCGGGGTTCCTGAGGACCAGCACCTTGTCTAGCGCTTTATAGTAGGCCGCCTACTTAGCCAGCACCACTATAAGCTTAATGCTTTCCCTTGCTGATTGGTAAAAAGTACCCAGTGCAGCGTTGGTCCACATGTGCCTGTCTTTCAACTCAACGCCTTTTTGCCTTATTCTTATCCTGCTTAGGCCTTATTTCTGGCCTCTTTTAGGGCTCTTCCGAATGAAAGGCAGCTCCCGCTGCCTGCTTCGTGCTTGTTGTCCTTTGTTGGGCAAAGAAAGCACCGTGCTGGGCCTGGTCACTCTTTCTTTCGGTGGTTTAAGCTTCCATACCGAAAGCACAGCTTGAAACTGTTGTCGTTATAACAGTAACCTGAGACGTGTCCATATCCCAGACATTTGTAACATCTTGTTACTTCGATTCTTCTTCGAATTTGGCAGCTTAAAAAGCCGACTCGTAAAATATCCTTCTTTTTCACTTGTCTGGCAGATGCTTCGTCAACCTTTATTGAAGCCAGCCTCTGTCCTCTGGCATTTGGCTTTAAGAGAGCAACTTTCAGCTCCTAGCTATTATGTCCAAAAGTCCTAGCGAAGATCTCTTTGACCTCATCTTTATCTTCAATGGCATTGAGGTCTCATACCTCTAATGTCACTTTTGTGTCGATCATTTAGACAGTACCCTGTCTGGCTACCGACTTTACAATTTGCTGTGAGAATGCGGTAGCATTTTCTACACCCTTGGCCTTAGTTAGTATGTCTCTTTTTATCGTAGTGACAACACTTTGAACTGCTACTTTAGCCTTATTGGAGTCAAAGTACGCCTTCATAGTCTTCAGCACCGTTAAAAAGGTCTGTCCTTTAGCCATCTTTACTACTACTGTTGTTGTGGCGTCCACTCTTTTCTTCTTGCGTGTTTTGTCATATAGTTGAATTTCTTTTTGTTTGCCACTGCCTGTTTTTTTTTCTTTAAAGAGAAAGCCTGCTAGTGTTTCTTAGGGCTGTCTAATGTGCTCTTGTTTCTCTTACTTCGTTATATTTTCTTTAAGGCAGTGTTAAGGCTTCGTTTCTGTACATGCTGTCGGAAATTATTTCGCCTTTTATCCCTCCACTGCAGAGATTTAAATAACGACTTCTAAGCGTTGGTATGCAAATCTTCTTTAATAAGACAGCCTTTTCTTAGCACCTCTGCCTCTTGAAGATGCTTAAGTGCCACTTTAAGCCCATTTTTAAAAGCGTTCGCTGTGTTGCCGTACATATTATTAATCAGTTGTAGCGTCTTTGTAATGGGATTCGTTCCTGATTAGACTTTATCAGAAATTTGCTGTCACTTGACAATAAGCAAAGTGACACTTTCTTTTATAAAAGCACGCTCTTTCTGGGTCTTGTGGCTAAATGTCGGCACGTTGCTAACCTTGGTGTTGTTAGTGCCTGTGCTCGACAGGTTTTCTCTTCGGCCTTTGTGTGTTAGGAAGGGCCATGGAACATTAGGCAGTCCCTGATGGCCATGAGACACGACTTTGTGCCCCCCCCCCCTTTAAAATCCATGGGGCCAGTGACAGTCACCCGAACTTTCACTTGATTGAAACTGCCGGCAGATTTCCTCAGAGAGGTTATCACCTGGGGTAAAAGTTTTGCATCAACAACTTTGATATTAGCATCTTTTTAAATGTCATACTAACTCGCGAGGGCCAGCGCTACCCTTTTTTCTAGCAATAATTATTTGAAATAAGTTGAAACCAGGGCAGCAGCCCTTTCTGTTACCAGAGGAGACTGCTCCTTGCTTGGACTGGCCGGAAGTTGCCACTCTCCCTTAGTCCTACCCACGGAGACTGCCCTGGCATTGAGTAACAGGTCTAAAATCGGTGTATGTGTAATGTACGTATATGTTGGTACACAACGGTCATCCCTGCAAGACGAGCAGCACTTTACAGTTCCACGGCTACGCAGACAACCCAACAAAACGGGTTGGCATAAGGGACTAAGGTCCCGCCATATAGCCTCCTCAGTGATAGTTAGCTTATAATATTCGGCTTACCACGTCTTTTTCGTTTATGAGGCGTACAGCCATATTAGATATGGTTACCCAGACTAACCTGGGCCTCATCGTCCGGTTTCACTCACCGCCAGGCCTACAACGCAAGACTGGAAAAAGACCCGCCACACGCAACCTAGAACAATCCATAAGTGTCCCTGTGTTTGTTTATCGAGAGTGTGTGATGCAAGAATTTAAGAAAAATGTTTTAACCGCTGCTTACTTCTATACACGACGGGTGCTAACTTTTGTTGGCCCGCATCAAGCAATAGAGTGTCACCCACGAAAGCGGCAAAAAGCGAAGAACAAGGAGCACTAGCAGAGCCGGCCCATGCATCCACACCAATAGAGACATGAGGAACTAGTTTTTCGTTTACACAGTTGCAGAAACACACGACAACGCCACACACGCCTTCCGATTAACGCTCCCAATCACTACGACGGAGAGCCACCCTAGCTGCCCATTGTCACCTTATATTTTGAGAGGATGCCCCTATCTGCCACCCGGGAAAGCGCCCGGTATGGAGAAACAAGCAAAAATCCCACCCAGAAGTATTAGTGGTAATAGTGGTAGTAGTTTTTTTTTTTTTTTTAGTGGAGGAAGAAGAAATCTATTTAGGCACAATGCAGAGACAGCGGTAGTGTAAGACTCAGTGTATGTTTTTTATTAGACCACCCATACCCATCAAAATCCCCCCCCCCCCTGCAGCGTGGCTTATGATCCACCATATAATTGCGTTATCATTACTTCAGGATGGAGCCACCAGGGAGACCATCGCGTCTTACAGCATTAACAAGCTAACTTGCCACCATTTGCTAAAGGTTCTTATGCTCTCGAGTCCTGCAAAGGACTCGGGGTTCCTGAGGACCAGCACCTCGTCTAGCGCTTTATAGTAGGCCGCCTACTTTGCCAGCACCACTATAAGCTTAATGCTTTCCCTTGCTGATTGGTAAAAAGTACCCAGTGCAGCGTGGGTCCACATGTGCCTGTCTTTCAACTCAACGCCTTTTTGCCTTATTCTTATCCTGCTTGGGCCTTATTTCTGGCCTCTTTTAGGGCTCTTCCGAATGAAAGGCAGCTCCCGCTGCCTGCTTCGTGCTTGTTGTCCTTTGTTGGGCAAAGAAAGCACCGTGCTGGGCCTGGTCACTCTTTCTTTCGGTGGTTTAAGCTTCCATACCGAAAGCACAGCTTGAAACTGTTGTCGTTATAACAGTAACCTGAGACGTGTCCATATCCCAGACATTTGTTATATCTAGTTACTTCGATTCTTCTTTGAATTTGGCAGCTTAAAAAGCCGACTCGTAAAATATCTTTCTTTTTTACTTGTTTGGCAGATGCTTCGTCAACCTTTATTGAAGCTAGCCTCTGTCCTCTGGCATTTGACTTTAAGAGATTAACTTTAGGCTTCTGGCTCTGTTGTCCAAAAGTCCTAGCGAAGACCTCTTAGACCTCGTCTTTCTCTACAATGGCATCCAGGTTTCGGGCCTCTAATGTTACTTTTCTGTCGCTTATTTTGACAGTATCCTGTCCGGCTACCGACTTTTCAATTAGCTCTTCATGCATATGCAGTTGCATTCTCTTCACCTTTGGTTTAATAAGTATGTCTTCTTTTTTAGAAGTGACAACACTTCGGACTGCCACTTTAGCCTTATCGGGGTAAAACTTCGCCTCCATAGTCTTCAGCACCGTTGCAAAGGTCTGCCCTTCAGCCTTTTTTACTACTACTGTTGTTGTGGCGTCAACTCTCTTCTTTCGGCTTGTTTTGTCATTCAGTGAAATTTTTTCTTGTTTGCCACTGCCTGTTTTCTTTTTCTTTGAAAACATAGCCTGATACTGCTTCTTAGGGCTGTCCGATGGGTTCCTGTTGCTCTAACTTCGTTCTATTTCCTTTAAGGCAGTGTTCACGGTTCGTTTCTGTACATGCCATCGAAAATTATCTCGCCTTTTTTCCCTCTACTGCAGGGATTCAAATGACGACTTCGAAGCGTTGGTATACGAATTTTGTTTAACGACACAGCCTTTTCTTAGCACCTCTGCCTCTTGTTGATGCTTATGCGCTGCGTAGAGCTCATTTCAACAGCGTTTGCTGTGTTGCCGTACTTATTATTAATCATTTAAAGGGTCTCTGTAATGTCATTCGTTGCTGATTAAACTTTATTAGCAACTTGCTGTCGCTAAACTCCGAGCCTAGTGACACTTTCTCTTAAAAAGGCAAGCTCTTCCTGGGTCTGGTGGCTAAATACCGACACGTTGCTAACCGCGGTTTCGTTAGTGCCTATACTTGACATGCTTTCTCTTCGTCCTTTGTCTGTAAGGAAAGGCCATGGAACATTTAGCAGTCCCTGTTTGCCATGAGACACGTCTTTGTGCCCCTCTCTAGAATTCGTGGGGCCTGCGTCAGTCACTTGGGCTTTCACTGGATCAGAACTGCCGGCAGATTCCCTCAGAGAGGTAACTGCCTGGGGTACTTGTTTTGCATCGTGGTTTTTCATATTGGCATCTTTTTTAATATTGTTTTGACCCAGGAAGGCCACACTACCCTTTTTTTCTAGAAAAAAGTATTCGGAAAGGGTTAAAACCAGGGCAGCAGCCCTTTATGTTACTAGAGAAAACAGCTACTTTCTTGGGCCGGCCGGAAGTCGCCACTCTC
>NW_019380333.1:647873-663089 GCF_000648655.2 Copidosoma floridanum | reverse complement strand
AACAAGAAATAAAGAAAAAAATAAAACAAGAAATTAAAGAAAAAAAAAACAAATAAAAAAATTATAAAGGAAATCAAAACAACAAACTAGGGGGTATTAATGGGTTGTGGGAGCCATGGTAAGAACAAAGTTCTTTAAATTTTAGATGAGTATAAACACAATTTCTCAGGTAACAAGGGGATCGCCAGACCCACAGGAAAAAGGAAGCTCTGTAAACGTTAGTACTGCATTCATGTTGTTTACTGGAACAAAAACTTGAAAAACGAATAAAAAGAAAAAAAAAAAATAATTTAGAACTGACGGTGGTTGAACTTTGTGAGGACTGTATTTATGCACGACGTTCTTACGAAGTTTAACCATTATGAGTACTAAACTATTGTTTTTTTTTTTTTATTCGTTTTTCAAGTTTTTGTTTTTAGTAAACAACATGAATGCTGTACAAACGTTTACGTTTACGTCTAGCCACCCCCTTGTTACCTGAGAAATTGTGTCTATACTCATCTCATATTTAAAGAACTTCGTTCTTACCGGGGGTCTAATGACCCATTAATACTTTTTTTTTTTTTTTTTTGTGGAGGAAGGGGTAGTGCATTGAGGCACACCGCAGGGACAGCAGTATTGTGGGACTCGGTGGATTATTTTTATTAGAGCAGCCATACCCACTAAAACCCCCCCCCCCATGCCGCGTGGCTTTTGATCCACCCCGGAACCACGTTAGCATTATTTCAGGGTGAAGCCACCAGGGAGACCATCGCAGTAGTAGTAGTAGTAGTAGTAGTAGTAGTAGTAGTAGTAGAAGTAGAAGGAGTAGTAGTAGTAAAAGTAGAAGTAGTAATAGAACTAGTAGTAGTCCCGGGTGGGATTTTTGCTAGTTTATCTATACCGAACGCTTCCCCGGGTGGCGGATAGGGGCATCCTCTTAAAATATGAAGTGACGATGGGCAGCTGTGGTAATTCTCTGTGGTGGTGGTCCGAGGCGTCGACTGGGAGGCGCGTGCAACGTTGGCATGTGTATCTGCGGCAATGTGGACGGGGAAACAGTGCCCCATGTCTTCATCAGTGTGAATGCATGGGCCGGCTCTGCTTGTGCTCCTTATTCTTCCCTTTTTGCAGCTTCCGTAGATAGCACTCCATTGCTTGATGCGGGCCAACAAAAACTAGCACCCGTTGTGTATAGAAGTAAGCGGTGGTTAAATAATTATTTTTAGATACATGCATCACACACTCGCACTATTCAAACACCGGAACACTTACGGATTGTTCTGGGTTGCGTGTGGCGGGTTCTTTCCCGGGCTTGCGTTGGAGGCCTGGCAGTGGGTGAAGCCAATTGATAGGACCCGGGAAAGTCTGAGTAACCACATCTGATATGGCTGTACGCCTCATAAAAAAAAAGGGGGCTGACTAATCTAGGCTTTCTACCACTAAGGAGGCTACGTGGCAGCACCTAAGTGCCTTACAATAGCCAATTTTGTTAGGTTGTCTAAGTGGTCGTGGGACCGTACAACTGCCGCTTGTCTCAATAGGATGACCGTGTGTACAAACATTTACAAACATTAAACACGAACATCATTTTTACACGTGTTACTCAACGCCAGGGCAGTCTCCGCGGGTGGGACTGAGGGAGAGTGGCCTCTCCCGGCCGGCCCGAGCAAGAAGTGGTTTTCTCTGGTAACAGAAAGGGCTGCTGCCCTAGTTTTAACCCTTCCCAAATACTTATTTCTAGAAAAAAAAAGGTAGTGCTGGCCTTCGAGGGTCAGTACGACACTAAAAAAAATTTCACAATGAAAAATGTCAATGCAAAACTAGTACCCTAGGCAGTAACCTCCCTGAGAAAATCAACTGGCAGTTCCGATCCAGTGAAAGCAACAGTGACTGTCTTAGGCCCCACGGATTCTGGGTGCGGGGCACAAATAGGTGTTTCATGGCCAACAGGGACTGCTCTTTGTTCCATGGCCTTTTCTTACAGACAAAGGACGAAGAGGAAGCCTGTCGAGTATAGGCACTAACGACACCGAGGACAGCAACGTGTCAGTATTTAGCAACCAAACCTAGGAGATGCTTGCCTTTAAAGAAGAAAGTAGTGCTAAGCTCAGAGAAAAGCGACAGCAAGTTGCTGATAAAATCCAATCAGCAACGGAAGACATTACAGAGACGCTACGAACAATTAACGATAAGTACGGCAACACAGCAAACAATGTTAAAAATGGGCTCAAAGCGGTGCTTAAGCATCTTTAAAAGGCAAACGTGCTAAGAAAAGGCTGTCTTTTTAAAGAAAATTTGAATACCAACGCTTGGAAGTCGTCATTTGAATCCCTGCAGTAAAGGGAACAAAGGCAAGATAATTTCCGACGGCATGTAAAGAAAAAAATCCTAAATACTGCCCTAAAAAAATAGAACGAAGTAAAAGAAACAGGAGCCCATCGGACAGCCCTAAAAAACGCCAGCAGACTATGTCTTCAAAAAAAAAGAAAAAAGGCAGTGGCCAATAAGAAGAAATTTCACTGAATGTCAAAACAAGCTGAAAGAAAAAAGTGGACGCCACAACAACAGTAGTAGTGAAGATGGCTAACGTACAGACCTCTGCAATGGTTCTAAAGACTTTGAAGGCGAACTTTGACTCCAATGAAGCTAAAGTGGCAGTCCAAAGTATTGTCACTACAAAAAAGGAGACATACTTATTAAGGCACACAGTGTAGAGAATACTACTGCATTTTTACAGCAAATTAAAAAGTCAGTAGCTGAACAGGGTACTGTCAAAATGAGCGACAGAAAAGTGACATTAGATGTCCGAGACCTGGATGCCATTGTAGAGGAAAATAAGATCAAAGAGGCTTTTGCTAGGACTTGTGGACATCAGAGCCAGGAGGCAAAAGTTTCTTTCTTAAAGCCAAATGCCAGAGGACAGAGGCTTGCTTTAATAAAGGTGGACAAAGCATCTGTCACACATGTAAGAAACGAAGGCAGGTTACAAGTTGGCTTTTTAAGCTGCCAAATTCGAAGAAGAATAAAAGTAACAAGATGTTATAAATGCCTGAAATATGGACACGTCTTTGGCAACTGTTAGAACAAAAACAGATCGAAGCTTTGCTTCCGGTGTGGAAGCTTAAACCACCGGAAGTAAGACTGTCCAGGCCCAGCACGGTGCTTTCTTTGCTTAATAACTGACAACAAACACGAAGTAGGTAGCGGAAGCTGCCCTACATTTA
The DNA here is from genome assembly GCF_000648655.2 of Copidosoma floridanum. The sequence continues at coordinate 659,883 of NW_019380333.1, read as the reverse complement.
GGAGAGCCCTAAAAGAGGCCAGGGATAATGCCCAAGCAGGATCAAAATAAGGCAAAAAGGCTCTGAGTTAAAAGACAAGCTTATGTGGACCCACGCTGCGCTGGGTACTTTTTACCTATCAGCAACCGAAAGGATTAAGCTTATGGTGGTGCTGGCTCAGTAGGCGGCCTACTATGAAGCGCTAGACAAGGTGCTGGTCTCCAGGGACCCTGAGTTCTTTTCAGGACTCGAGAGCATCAGCACCTCAAGCAAATGGTAGTTAGTTAGCTTCTTAATGCTGTGAGATGCGATGGACTTCCTGGTGGCTCCACCCTGAAGTAATGCTAAATCGGTTCCGGGGTGGATCAAAAGCCACGTTGCAAGAGAAGGGCTATTAGTGTGTTTGGCTGGTCTGATGAAAAAAAATCCACTGAGTCCCACACTACCGCTGTCCCTGCGTTGTGCCTTAATGCATTTTTCCTCCGTCCAAAAAAAAAAAAAAANTGATGCAAGAATTTAAGAAAAATGTTTTAACCGCTGCTTACTTCTATACACGACGGGTGCTAACTTTTGTTGGCCCGCATCAAGCAATAGAGTGTCACCCACGAAAGCGGCAAAAAGCGAAGAACAAGGAGCACTAGCAGAGCCGGCCCATGCATCCACACCAATAGAGACATGAGGAACTAGTTTTTCGTTTACACAGTTGCAGAAACACACGACAACGCCACACACGCCTTCCGATTAACGCTCCCAATCACTACTACGGAGAGCCACCCTAGCTGCCCATTGTCACCTTATATTTTGAGAGGATGCCCCTATCTGCCACCCGGGAAAGCGCCCGGTATGGAGAAACAAGCAAAAATCCCACCCAGAAGTATTAGTGGTAATAGTGGTAGTAGTTTTTTTTTTTTTTTTTAGTGGAGGAAGAAGAAATCTATTTAGGCACACCGCAGAGACAGCGGTAGTGTGAGACTCAGTGTATGTTTTTTATTAGACCACCCATACCCATCAAAATCCCCCCCCCCCATGCAGCGTGGCTTATGATCCACCATATAATTGCGTTATCATTACTTCAGGATGGAGCCACCAGGGAGACCATCGCGTCTTACAGCATTAACAAGCTAACTTGCCACCATTTGCTAAAGGTTCTTATGCTCTCGAGTCCTGCAAAGGACTCGGGGTTCCTGAGGACCAGCACCTTGTCTAGCGCTTTATAGTAGGCCGCCTACTTAGCCAGCACCACTATAAGCTTAATGCTTTCCCTTGCTGATTGGTAAAAAGTACCCAGTGCAGCGTGGGTCCACATGTGCCTGTCTTTCAACTCAACGCCTTTTTGCCTTATTCTTATCCTGCTTAGGCCTTATTTCTGGCCTCTTTCAGGGCTCTTCCGAATGAAAGGCAGCTCCCGCTGCCTGCTTCGTGCTCGTTGTCCTTTGTTGGGCAAAGAAAGCACCGTGCTGGGCCTGGTCACTCTTTCTTTCGGTGGTTTAAGCTTCCATACCGAAAGCACAGCTTGAAACTGTTGTCGTTATAACAGTAACCTGAGACGTGTCCATATTCCAGGCATTTGTTATATCTAGTTACTTCGATTCTTCTTTGAATTTGGCAGCTTAAAAAGCCGACTCGTAAAATATCTTTCTTTTTTACTTGTTTGGCAGATGCTTCGTCAACCTTTATTGAAGCTAGCCTCTGTCCTCTGGCATTTGACTTTAAGAGATTAACTTTAGGCTTCTGGCTCTGTTGTCCAAAAGTCCTAGCGAAGACCTCTTTGACCTCATCTTCCTCTACAATGGCATCCAGGTTTCGGGCCTCTAATGTTACTTTTCTGTCGCTTATTTTGACAGTATCCTGTCCGGCTACCGACTTTTCAATTAGCTCTTCATGCATATGCAGTTGCATTCTCTTCACCTTTGGTTTAATAAGTATGTCTTCTTTTTTAGAAGTGACAACACTTCGGACTGCCACTTTAGCCTTATCGGGGTAAAACTTCGCCTCCATAGTCTTCAGCACCGTTGCAAAGGTCTGCCCTTCAGCCTTTTTTACTACTACTGTTGTTGTGGCGTCAACTCTCTTCTTTCGGCTTGTTTTGTCATTCAGTGAAATTTTTTCTTGTTTGCCACTGCCTGTTTTCTTTTTCTTTGAAAACATAGCCTGATACTGCTTCTTAGGGCTGTCCGATGGGTTCCTGTTGCTCTAACTTCGTTCTATTTCCTTTAAGGCAGTGTTCACGGTTCGTTTCTGTACATGCCATCGAAAATTATCTCGCCTTTTTTCCCTCTACTGCAGGGATTCAAATGACGACTTCGAAGCGTTGGTATACGAATTTTGTTTAACGACACAGCCTTTTCTTAGCACCTCTGCCTCTTGTTGATGCTTATGCGCTGCGTAGAGCTCATTTCAACAGCGTTTGCTGTGTTGCCGTACTTATTATTAATCATTTAAAGGGTCTCTGTAATGTCATTCGTTGCTGATTAAACTTTATTAGCAACTTGCTGTCGCTAAACTCCGAGCCTAGTGACACTTTCTCTTAAAAAGGCAAGCTCTTCCTGGGTCTGGTGGCTAAATACCGACACGTTGCTAACCGCGGTTTCGTTAGTGCCTATACTTGACATGCTTTCTCTTCGTCCTTTGTCTGTAAGGAAAGGCCATGGAACATTTAGCAGTCCCTGTTTGCCATGAGACACGTCTTTGTGCCCCTCTCTAGAATTCGTGGGGCCTGCGTCAGTCACTTGGGCTTTCACTGGATCAGAACTGCCGGCAGATTCCCTCAGAGAGGTAACTGCCTGGGGTACTTGTTTTGCATCGTGGTTTTTCATATTGGCATCTTTTTTAATATTGTTTTGACCCAGGAAGGCCACACTACCCTTTTTTTCTAGAAAAAAGTATTCGGAAAGGGTTAAAACCAGGGCAGCAGCCCTTTATGTTACTAGAGAAAACAGCTACTTTCTTGGGCCGGCCGGAAGTCGCCACTCTCCCTCAGTTCCACCCACGGAGACTGCCCTGGCGTTGAGAAACAAGTGTTAGAAGGGTGTTCGTGTGTAATGTATGTATTTGTTGGTACACGACGGTCATCCTAGCAAGACGAGCGGCTGGTGTACAGTCTCGAGACCGCACAGATAACCCAACTAAACGGGCTGGCGTAACATACTAAGGTGCTGCCATCTAGCCTCCTTAGTGGTAGTAAGCCTAGATTAGTCGGCTTACCACGTCTTTTTTGTTTATACGGCGTACACCTACATCAGATGTGGTTACCCAGACTCACCTGGGCCTCATTATACAGCTTCCCCCGTCGCCAGGCCTCTAACGCAAGCCCGGAAAAGGACCCGCCACACGCAACCCTGGATAATCCGTAAGTGTCTCTGTGTTAGTTTAGGGAGAGTGTGTGATGCATGTATCTGAGAAGAACATTTTAACCGCCGCTTACTTCAATACACGACGGGTGCTAGTTTTTGTTGGCCTGCATCAAGCAATAAAGTGCCACTTACGGAAGCAGCAAAAAGCGAAGAACAAGGAGCAAAAGCAGAGCCGGCCCATGCATCTACACCGATGGAGGCATGGGGCACTAGTCCCTCGTCAACATCGCCGCAGATACACACGCCAACGCCACACACGCTTCCCGATCCACGCCCTTGACCACCACCACAGAGAGCCACCCCAGCTGCCCATCGTCACCTCATATTTTAAGAGGATGCCCCTATCCGCCACCCGGAGAAGCGCCCGGTATGGAGAAACTAGCGGAAACCCCACCCGGGCCAGTGGTAGTAGTAGTAGTAGCAGTCTTAGTAGTAGTAGTAGTATTAGTGGTGGTAGTGGTAGTAGTAGTAGTAGTAGTAGTAGTAGTAGTAGTAGTAGTAGTAGTTTTTTTAACGATGTTCTTAATGTCGCGTTACTTGGGGACTTAAATTTCAAAACCAACAGATTTTTTTTTTGAACTGAAAGTGATTTACTCTTCCTCTCAAGCTTCCCCCCTTACCCCTTTCCCCTTACTGACCGTTTTTTATACACTTTCCCTCTCCCCACTATATATGTATATCTGCTAACCTTGCCGTGTTACTCTTCTGCACACCTTTACCCACCATTACCCCTTACACTTCCAAGCAATGAATTTTTAAACAAATTTCAATTTTTTTTCCTTGCACAATAATTTTCATTTTTTTTTAAATTTTTTTCTTTTTTAATTCTGAAAAAAAAAAAAAAAAAAAATTGTAGTAGTAGTAGAAGTCGTTGTAGTGGTAGCAGCAGTAGTTTTTTTTTTTTTTTTTTGTTGAGGGAGGGAAAATGCACTGAGGCACACCGCAGGAAGAGCAGTAGTGTGGGACTTAGTGAATTTTTTTTAATGAGACCACTCATATCCACTAAGCCCCCCCCCCCATGCTGCTTGGCTTTTGATCCATCCCGGAACCGCATTAGCATTACTTCAGGGTAGAGCTACCAGGGAGACCATTGCGTCTCACAGCATTAACGAGCTAACTCGCCACCATTTACTAGAGGTTCTGGTGCTCATGAGTCCTGAAAAGGACTTGTGGTCTCTGAGAACCAGCACCTTGTCTAGCGCTTCATAGTAGGCCGCCTACTCAGCCAGCACCACAATAAGCTTAAAGCTTTTCCTTGCTGATAGGTCAAAAGTACTCAGCGCAGCGTGGGTCCACATAAGCCTGTCTTTAAACTCAAGGCCTTTTTGCTATAATTTAATCCTGCTTGGGCCTTCTCCATGGCTTGTTTTAGGGCTCTTTTGAATAGGGGGCAGCATTCGCTGCCTGCTTCGTGTGTTGTCCGTTGTTGGGCAAAAGAAGCACCGTGCTGGGCCTGGACACTCTTTCTTTCGGTAGTTTGAGCTTCCACACCGGAAGCAGTGCTTGGATCTGTTTTCGTTCTCACAGTTGCCTAAGATGTGTCCATATCCCAGGCATTTGTAACATCTTGTTACTTCCATTCTTCTTCGAATTCGGCAGCTTAAAAAGCCAACTTGTTACCTGCCTTCGTTTCTTACATGTGTGACAGATGCTTTATCCACCTTTATAAAAGCAAGCCTCTGTCCTCTGGCATTTGGCTTTAAGTGAGAAACTTCTGCCTCCTGGCTCTGATGTCCACAAGTCCTAGCGAAAGCCTCTTTGACCTTATTTTTCTCTACAATGGCATCCAGGTCTCGGACATCTACTGTCACTTTTCTGTCGCTCATTTTGACAGTACTCTGCCTGGCTACCATCTTTTCAATTTGCTGTGAGAAAGCAGTAGCATTCTTTACACCTTTGGCCTGAATAAGTATGTCTCTTTTTTTTGTAGTGACAACATTCTGGACTGCCACTTTAGCCTTATCGGGATCAAAGTTCGCCTTTATAGTCTTCAGCACTGTTACAAAGGTCTGTCCTTCAGCCATCTTTACTACTACTGTTGTTGAGGCGTCCACTTTTTTCTTCTGGTTTGTTTTGTCATTCAGTAGAATGTGTTCTTGTTTGCCACTGCCTGTTTTTTTTTTACTTAGAAGACATAGCCTGCTGGCGTTTTTGAGGGCTGTCCAATGAGCACCTGTTTTCCAAATTTTGTTCTATTTCCTTTAAGGCAGTGTTCAGGGTTCGTTTCTGTACATGCCGTCGAAAATTATCTCGCCTTTTTTTCTCTACTGCAGGGATCCAAATGACGACTTCCAAGCGTTGGTATACGAATCTTGTTTAATGAGACAGCCTTTTCTTAGCACCTCTGCCTCTTGAAGATGCTTAAGCGCTGCTTTGAGCCTAATTTCAACAGCGTTCGCTGTGTTGCCGTACTTATTATTAATTAGTTGTAGCGTCTTTGTAATGTCATTCGTTGCTGATTGGACTTCATCAGCAACTTGCTGTCGCTTCACTCCGAGCTTAGTGACACTTCCTTCTAAAAAGGCAAGCTCTTCCTGGGTCTGATGGCTCAATACTGACATGTTGCTAACCTCTGTGTCGTTAGTGCCTATACTAGACAGGCTTCCTCTTCGTCTTTCGTTTGTAAGGAAAGGCCATGGAACATTTAGCAGTCCCTGTTGGCCATGAGTCACGTCTTTGTGGCCTCCCCCAAAATCCGTGAGGCCTGCGTCAGTCACCCGGGCTTACACCAGATTGGAACTGCTGGCGGATTTCCTCAGAGAGGTTACCGCCTGGGGTACTTATTTTACATCGATGTTTTTTATTTCAACATATTTTTAGTGTCGTACTGACCCGCGAAGGCTAGCACTACATTTTTTTCTAGAAATAAGTATTTGAAAAGGGTTCAAACCAGGGTAGCAGCCCTCTGTGTTACCAGAGAAAACCGAGTAGCAGCAGTAGTAGTAGTAGTAATAGTAGGTGCATTTTAATAGTAGTAGTAGTAGTAGTAGTAGTAGTAGATGTAGTAGTAAGGTTTATGTTTACTATACTTAATTTTTTTTTGTATAACTTTCGTAAATGGTTTGTTCTTTAATTTTTTTTAAACAGAATTGCAATTTAAAGAGCACACGAGGAATGTCACTTTGTTATGACCGGACTTGTTTAGAGTATTGTCTTAACTGTTTTATTTTAGTGTCATTTATAAGTCTTGTAGGGTTTAGCTCGTAAGCTTTGTTAAGTTTTCTTAGTTGGTTGAAAGTTGTATTTAAATGATAGAGATATTTTATTGTTTTATTATCTAGGTATTTTAACACAACCACTTGATGATGCTACGAGGCATTACTGCTGCAAGTAAAAATTAGAGCCGTGCAAATTTTTCGCGTTGATCCAGCCTAACTTTTCGACCAGCAGATTCACGCCCTACTACGTACGTTGAGCACGCGTCACTGTCTTTCGCAGTGATTTCACACTTTATCTGTGATTTAATCACGTAAATGTTATGTGTACCAATAAATATTATGTGCACGCCCTGCATTCAGCATGCGTCTGCTTGTGTTTTTTTACCCTAAACTCCAAAATTAGAAGAATTCAAAATAATTTGTTTTTTAAAATACAATTCACTCGAGTTACCTTAACACGGTTTAGTGTTTATTATTTAACTAATAAACAACCTACGTTTATTACTGATTGTTGTTACTGCTGCTCTGGAGTTCTCTAGTGCTTTGTCTAGTAATTTTTAGTATTTTCTTAAACTACACGAATGAGTTTGAGGCCAGTAAGATGTTGCGGTTTCTGCTTTCTTTGCTATTGTTCAAACTACTTCAGGTGGGCCTTCTTCGTTGTATTTTACTTTTTAGCGTAGACCAATACTATTGATGTTCTTGAAATTTGCCTGAAAATCCTTTAACAACATGAGTCAAGAGGTATAGTATAACTATACTACAACTCTAGAGAACAGGTGGTAGACGTAAAAAGAGCGATCCTTTCTCTTGATGGTACGTTTTTGTAGCATCAGAGCAAGATAAAGAGGACTTTAATTGAATTAGGTCATTTAATAAGTGCTGTTTTTGCAGACTATTAATAAAAAACTAACAGTTAACAAGTAACATCCTTCATTAAAAAAATACATCTGTTAGTTTTGAAATTTAATTTTAAGTGCTATAAAATATAATGAGCGAATTAATATTTGGAGCAGTCATTAGCATATATACATCTGAGCAGTGATCAGTGATCCCTTATTAAGTGCTTGAAGTCAAAAGCGTAATGTTGTGTTGTCAGTGCTCAGGGTTCCCAGCCTTATGACGAACTACCCTTCGTGACATTTGCTAGTGAATGACTTGTAGTAAGTAAACCGTTGCTGCAAATGATGGTATAAATGTATTAACTGATGAGGCAGTTTAACGTTATATTGCCCTTGAGAAAGAGTCATGAAAGGGCCAATGAGATCCATGGTTAACTAGGAGACCTGATTATTTATGATGGCCTTGAAAGGGCCAGTGGTAATACTTTTTGTTATTCTTCATTATTAATTTTGATGACGGAAAAACGGCTGTGGGTAGCTTGACTCTTACCCTTAGAGTCTCTGTACATGGAGACAGTGCTGAATTAAGGTACACTACTAGTCAAATAATATCTCCTCTTCGCAACGTTTCCTGGATACTTAACTGTATACTGTTGGTCAGGGAAGCAATCCTGGAGCATACTTCCCCTGTGGGTATGACATTGGGACAAATGACTGGGAAGTAGGCCTATAAAATGCATAGCCGATATGGCTGCCTCAACTCTTCTGGGTTTTGTCTCTTTGCTTGTTGTTGTAGCAAAATCTGCTCTAGTAGCACAAGGTTAGTTTAAGGAATAGCAACAAAACCCTAAATTTTTAGTGCAGATTGTGCTCTGCATAGACATTTCCTAGTGTTATGCTAGGAATGGTGGCATTCAAAACTTCTTTTATCCATGGGACTGGTTTATCTTGTTGATTTGGAATAGAATTTTATGTAAGTAGCTTGTTTATTAGAAAATAGTGTTGGTGGTAGCTAGAATATCCAGCTACACGACCCACAACTTAACTCTTGATGCACTACCGGTGAGCGACTATAGTATATAATAATTCGCTTGGGGATATTATAAACATATCAACTTGCTTTTATTGCAGGTAGCTTCAATTTAACTGTTACGCCACCAAGTGGATCCTACTGAACTAAAGTGAAAAGCTGGCGTATTTGTGCATAACTTTGAGCCTATTTACTGCGATTATTATGTGTATATAAAAGACTTTTCAAAGTATTTTTACTTAGAAAGCAAAACTAGTTTTAAGAAAGAGAGGGTTAAAAATTACTTTTAAAAAACTCTCAAAGCATTTAATTTAAAATTATTAATTTCTTACCCCAACTTAGATTGGTTATATGGGCATATCTATGGAAGTTTTGATATTTGCTAGAAAAAAACCAAAATTTCAAAATAGCAGACACACTTTTTTTACAAGTTTTTTCCATTGTTTGAAGGTCCCTTAATAAGAAAATGCCTATATAACTCATTTTTTTTAATGCTGAAGAAGTTATAAGCAAATGTATTGTCAAATAAATATAAACTGAATAAACGGGTACAATCCAAGAGGACAGAGTCCTCAGCCGTAGGTATTGAAAGGTTTTTGAAGTCGCTTATTCTTAATCTGCTGATAGATTTGTCAAACTAATTTTTTTAATAAATTGCTTAAGCGATTTGTTGCAAGATTATATTTTTTAGCTTATTTAATGCCAGAATAGGATTCTACGGAAAAAATTACGGAAATATCATACATGCATATCTCATGAAATTTATTTGTTCGGAATATAAGTTATTATTAACAACTCGAAAAATACTACTTAGTATACGTAGGGTCTTACCATGGTGGGTATGACAATATTTTCAAGTACTTCATGTTTGTTGACGAGTTTTTTGAGTCACTGATAAATATTTAGCTCAATTATTGCAAAAATAAAATGTTTTTAACAAAAAAATAAAAAGCAAATTGTCTTCACGAATTGACGCATAAATACACTTTTACGTAGAGAAAAATATTAATTCGTGCTCCAGGAGAAATTATCTTAAACATGTTTAATGTATATCGTACAATACCATGCAGGCTTATTTATTGACTGTAATCATTATTAACTGCTAGGGTATCACCTTATACGTGAAGCATATTTATTATATATATTATTATCTTTTAGTCAAGCTAGGCTAGGAAAATTTCGAGATCCAATGAGATATCGTGTATTATTTGTTTATTAAATATTGAAGTATGAATTGCACGGTCATTATAAATATACATAAATTATAACAATACAAAAATAATAACATCAAAAACTTATTTTTTGACGCTAGATTTTTTCACGAAACGTGTGGAAGTTTTAGCAGTTGTATTGCTATTTTACTTAGATTTTACATTTTTTTTTTTTTTTCATATTTATTGCTATTTCTTTTTGTAACTTTCTTTGAACTCTTTGTCTTAAAGTTTTGTGACCTACTTTGATTCTAAAAATCAGTTATTTCGTTCTACTGCAAAGTGAGTGCTCGGTAGGTCATATAATCCGTTACAAAGACAATAGAAACATGAAAAGTGATTTGAATATAACATTTAAGGCTAATGTTTCTTAAAAATAAAGGATATTCAGATAATTTTGGTGAATTTTTAGTACAAGCTGTTCGAGCCACATATACAATATTTTACATACATTTAAAAAGTTCATCCTATTTTTATGAAATGATACAATTTGGTGCAGCTGATTACTGTATCCGAAGCTCAAAATAAAAATCAAACATCTATGTGCTAAGTGAAAATGTACCAGTTAATCATTACGTAAATACACTGTTCTGTGCATTTTTTTCATACAGTTTATTCTTATAATTCTTGATAAAAGTATGATTTGTTAACAAATTGTTTAAATGTATCTTAAAATAATGCAGCAGCTTCAGTGTACCACTATTAGGCAGGATAATGGTGACAAATTTCGTGATACATAAATATTTTTGTCAGTTCGTGTCTAGATTATTTTGCGCAATTTTGCTTGTAAAAAACGATGCCACCATAATTTTAACACGCGTAACAAATTTTGGACAAATTTAGCAAAACAAATTGCTCAAACGAATATATTCAGAAAAAATAACATTTAATTTAGAATCAGCTACGGTCAAGCACACTTATCAGTAATTATTTGGTTAGTTCCTTAGCTTTTTATCTGAAATAAAACATGCTTATAATTTACCTAAATGTTATGTCAACAAAAAAAGTATCATGATCATATAATATTATCCAAGCATATCTTAGCGTTCTTTTACATCATTTCTTGTGATAAAATTCATTGATCACACCACTAAACAACTGATTTCAGTAAAATCTTTTCGTGTGCCATAGAAAAATATCACTTTTTAGATTGACTGTGAGTTACGCGAGCAGAGGTTATTATTTCGGCCTTCATTGTTACCTTGTATCCACAGGTACAATAACTTGCCAAGCGTAGATTTGTTCATTTTCAGTAAACAAAGACGCCTTTAAGTTATATTTCGAAGGATGCTGAAACGGGTGGAGTTTAAAAACTGCAAAAATTTCCAATCGACAAGAAGTAGGTTGGAAGACTTTAAGTGTCCGCCATTTTATTTTTTTTAGGTGGCACAAACTTTTAAACCAATGTTTTTTGTTAAGCTTGATATAAGCTAATATTGTACAAATTTTCAGATCGATTAATTGAATGCTGAAAAAGTTATAGCGTAGAGGGTAAGAAAATCGTTTATAGTCAAGCTTTACATGTTGACAATTTTGCATGATCTTATTCGGATAATGATTAGTAATTCCAAAAGGATACTGGGAATGACTATTTAACTATGCTATTTAATCTTCTATGTAATTTTCTGATGATTTGACGCCAGGTAAACCTTAGTTGCTTCTATAGTAACAAAGATATGGGTGAGTCACGCAAATGTTAAAATTTCGGTAGACATGCCTATACATTATTCCTTTATTGCTTCTAATACTTCATTCTTAAGAATTGCAAAATAGAACTCATTGTTTAATCATTGATTTGTCTTTTCAATCATTAGATATACGGCTATTCACCTTGTAAAAAAATGTTTAACTTAAGTATTCCTTTCTTTTTATTTTGTCTCTTCTAATCTTACAAGAGGTAATAGCAATAATAAAGTAATAAAGTCAAGAAAGAAAATTTTGTTGACATTTTATAGTAAGTTTATTTTCTTATGACGTACTGAAGCATTGCATTATAAAGAAAAGTAGCATGAACATTTAATTTATCATAGTTCTTTATTTTAATTGTATGTATTTTTCTGACTAACTTTCATTTTTTTGTTATTTGCAAGAGTTGTTTGAAGTCCTTGCTTATTTTTTTTTTGTAATTTAATTTTTGTATATTTTCCGCAGCATGTCCAGGAGCCACAAACAAATGGAAAATACTACTGTTTTTTTTTACTTATACACGTATGTTTTTGTATTCCGGCATTCTATATAGTACAACATGAATTTATTTGTTCAATTATAATTATATTTAGTATAACTTTTACTGTTACTCTTTTTATTGATATCTCTACATTTCACCACGTCATCATTATTACTGCTAGTTTTTTTATTATTATTATTACCATGATTTTTTTTATAATTATCATTATTATTACTATCGTTATTATTATTATCATTATTCGCCACCAAG
>NW_019380333.1:622289-639997 GCF_000648655.2 Copidosoma floridanum | reverse complement strand
GTAGTAACCACTCTATTAAATTTTATATAAATGTACTAACAATGAAAAAAATTAATTAAAAAAGCTATTAACGTAATGAAAACTAAACCATAAATAAAAAAAAATTGAGTGACTATTCATTTTCACATAGAGTAACTGTTACGTAAAAAAAGTTTAAAAAGTAATTTAATAAACATGGTGGAAAGAATGATTATTTAACACTATTAAAATTTTCTTTACTATCAGTAAATAAATGTTTACATTAAAAGTAAGGTACAAAGGACACTATAAAAAGAAATAAAAGGTTTTACATTATTAAGATCGCTCGTAAAAAAATGAGTAGCATACTTGGGCCATCTGCTAAAAAGCATTGGTTCTGTTTTAAAAAAAAATTGTTTTCTCTCTCTTCCTTGAGAAAAATCAAGTAAGAAATAAAAAAATGAGATTTAATAAATATTGTAACTTGCTTTTTTGACATATGCGCTCTTATAGAATGACATGGGATGGTTTGGCATATTAATGATATACGAAAAGAAGATGAAGTAGGCCAAGTCAGGGTTGGATGCAGGGAAAATGATACGCAAAATAGACTTTCGTTACGTATTTTTTTAAAGCCACGAGTGTCAAGTCGTTGGTGAACTCTGTCGCTTTGATTGCGTGTAAAAAAGTATGGCTTAAAAGATAATTTATATTCACACAACTCAACGTCAACTTTTTTCAAAGGAGATGAGCTCGTCTTCTAAATTGGCCTAATACCCTTTTTGTTACAAACACTTTATTCGTGATTATTTGTTTAAAGATTTTTTTATAATAATGTATTGAGCACATAGCATATTTATGAGATACACTTTTATAATTGAAAGACCTAATAATTTACCAAAAAAAAGTGTCATGTTCTGTACAAAGCAAAATGCTACTTTACATTACGTTGATGCATTTCTCTTATTAAAGACAAATATAGAACAGATAATTGAAGTCCACTTAGTAAAAATATTTATTAAAAATTTTTACTTTTTATAAAAATTTATTCTGAAGAAAACTGTACAAACTTATATTCAGATAATACTCCTTACTTAGATTTTCAGTAATATGTCAGTTGGTTAAAATATGTAATTTTACATTTTTCTCCCTAGTAACTTAGAATGATTTAAATAACAAGTTGTTTTCTTGTTAGTTATTGCTACATTAAATTATCTCTCATTTTTAAAAATATTTATTTAAATAATGAGATAAAAATTCGAATAACTAAAATGAAACAAGCAGTTTTAAGAATTCAAAGAAAAATTAACTAGTCATGTACAATGTACATGGAAAGAATGATTCAAACAAAAAATTCAATAATAACAAAGAAGACATAACATTTCTGTTCAACTTTGGATTTTGATCTCATTAAGTATATTCCTCAAAAATACTCTCCAATCATCAAAAGATTATATTCTGAACTCAAACGAAAAATGTTCGATTTTGCCATAAAATGAAAAGTTTTTATAATTTTTTAAAGAAACAATTATCCTACACATAGTTGTATACAGTTACCTAATCTCCCTCTTACGTACGAAGGTCAGTGCTCTCACAATAAAGTATAATAGGCTATAGAAAGCGCTCTGGTACCAAGATTTATTATTAAATTTAGTAAAACGGACTGTCATATTTTTAGTATCGCAATAATTGAAAAAATGACAAAATATACCTTAGTTGCTTTCTTGGCGTTATAGGAGATCCTTGACTGATTTGCCCAAGGTTTAATGTTGAGTTACCATTTATTCTGCAAGTGTCAATACGTTTTTTTGGTGGATCTTCTTGCTGATTTTTTGTAGTTTGTATGCTAGTTCTTAAATCATCTAATTCATCCTCACGTGTAGGTCGCTTACGTTTACGTTCTAGTAGAAGAAAATATATAACCTTCTCGGTATTGTGACTGAAACAAAATATTAATAAGGCAAGTCAGTACAAAAAAACTTATTTTAATGTACAATATAGTAGTAGGTCATTAAATCTCAAGGACAAGAAATTTCAGTTTCCTAAATAAATTTTTATTCTTATGTTTACTAAAATAACGACTCATTATAGAGTAAAGTTTATTAAAAAAAGTAGTAGGTACATAATAAACCTTTTTGTTAGAGAACGGTGTTTATTAACAAAATATATCTTACCATTTTTGTTAGGAATCGAATTTACCAACAAGTAGTACAACAAATTACAGTTTATAAGAGTAGTAAGTGTTGAAAATTTTTTAAACTTTTTTCAGAGTTTTATGTTATTAACAAAATGCTTGAAAACTCTCTTACAATTCAGTATGTTATTACTGCAAAAAAATTTTTACTTTTCTGCATCAAATTGTAATCACTGTTTTTTTGTTCTTTTAATAAATCCTACAAGCGCGTTAATAGGTATAAAATAGTAGTTATTTAAAGTTAGTAAAATTAGCCTTTTTAAACTAAACACGACATTAATAAAATAAAAATACCTTATATTTAATAAGATAAAAGTTTAATTCTTTGTAAAAAAATTTAATTTTATGTTTTACGTGCGTTTTTTTCTGTCTTATTCTGAGAACATATAAGTTTCGCACTCTTTTATGCAGCTCAGTATTTTCTGTTATAATATAATTTCAAAAACAACTAATTACTGAAGTTTTTCATTCAGTTATCACTTTTTATAAGCATATGATAGGACGTATACATTACGTCAAAGCTTATAATTTCTAGACAAGCATGACTAATACTTGCTCATAACTGTATCTAAGTAGTAACCAACTGGAAGTTTTCAAAATAATTTAGAGTTAGTGTGCAAAGCTGCAACCAACATAATTACAAATAATGTAGTTATGTGACTCTAATGCTTGTCAGTAAATAAGAAATCAATACGACCAATGGTATTCAAGCTAATGTTGATACATCTAAATTAATGTATCACGAGGTGCATATGCATAGATGATGGCACTTTCAATACAAGCACTCTATATCTTCTATACATGCCATTTTTCTCAATATCCAATATATTTAAAACTCATAATCACTTAAGATTTTAAAAAGACACTACCTTTTCTTGTTTTGGATTCAAATAAACTCTGTACGTTTTCTTTACTCATAAGTTCTCGATTTTTAGTCTCAATTTTCTTAGATCTTATGAAAAAAGTTAATGTGAATCCATAAAAGTAAGAGTAACATGTCTAGATCACTCAAATCTTTCTAAAAATCTTACACTTCCTGGCAGATGGATCCCTGTATTGGCTGGCTCTTTTCTGCTCTCTCTTTATGCCGCCACGACTACTTTGTCTTTTCTTTTCCTACAAGTGCACGCTTTTTCCTTACACTGTCTGGTTGATGGGCCCCCGTTTCCAACTGTCTTTACACACAAAAAATACACGGGGAGCATATATCCCAACATAACCCGTGATAAAGAACTTTCTTCTAAACAAATTACTTTTTTACACCAATAAAGTCTACATTAAATCATCAGCCAAGAATAAAATTTTTAATGGTTTGCTATATTTCATTAGCACTTTCCGCGTATTTATAATGTTGATCTTTTCTGCTTTGGCGTAAGGTTTAAGTATTTAGGTCATCACTAATAGCTGCCTGAACAATTTTTATCCATGCTACTTTACAAATCACTTTAAGTGATGAGTCTACATCGACATCTATCAGACAAGGTAAAAGTGACAATCATATGACTGGAATCAGTGGAATATTAGGTACAAGTAAGGATGATGACTATACCAAATCAACAATTGAAGATTGAAGCTCCAATGCTAGATCGATAATTGGTATTAGATCAGGTACATATATTGGTAGCAAATTAATAATTGGTATTGGTTCAGACACATCTGCTGATACTAGATCAATGATTAGCGTTGACGACACATATGCTGGTGGTGAGTATATAGTGGTTACTTGTAATGTTGTTACGTCAAAAGCTTTAATCGAATCAAATACTTCTGCAGGTGAAGGACATCGTTATACTATTACGAGTACCTTCAATTTATTCGTATACGGGAGAACTGGTGATCTACTTTTTTTCTGTACTCCAACTGTAGGGCAAAATAGCCCCAGTAGCACACATTTGATATCTTCTTTTAGTTCTGTTGAGAAGAGATAAATTAATTTTTTGTGTAATTTAAGTAGAAAAAAAAGTATAAATAAACAAAGAAAAAAAATACAAAAACTCACAAACAAATGGATCTCATGTGAACAAATTATGTCCAGACTATGCTTGAACGATGCATAAATCATGTCCAGAATAAAATAAGCATGATTAATAAATACTCAAGATATAATCGAAATATAATCAGTACATAAAATGTACATTCTTTTAAACCATGCACGTCTATGACACCATCACTGATGGTGTTCAGGTCATGTGATCTGGGGAGTTAGGGCGAAAACAACCTCTTAATCTTAATTTAAGAGTCTAAATCCATGTAATTGCCAGAGGTGGTGTCTATTTTGTGTGATTCCAGGAGTAGAAATCAAAATAACTTTTAACACCTACTTTACGTGTGCAGGTCCATAGTACTGCCACAGATAGTGTCCAGATTGTGTACTTCAGAGAGTTGAGGCTAGAATAATCTCTCACACCCAATTTAAGTGTTCAGACTTATAGCACTATCAGAGGTCATGTGCAGGATAAGTGCCCTAATAGACCTAGGCTTTTAAATAAAGTGTAAAGGGTTACTTTTGCCCCAACTCCCTGTAGCGCATCATCTGAATATTACCTATGGATCTAGACTTATTAATGAGGAGTTAGAGTTTATTTTGGTCCTAGGTCTCCGTAGCACATGAGCTAGATACCATCTGTGATAGTGTCATGGACGTGCATACTTGTATAAAATATTCATCTTATGTATTTATTTTATCTTGAGTATGTACTAATCATGCTTACTTAATTCTCATCATAATCTTTGCAAAGTCCAAGCATAGCCTAGACATTTTTTTACATGGGATAGCTGTTGACCTTCACTTATTCTGCTACTTGTGGTTGTACTTCACCAACAATGTGGCAAAAGGGTCCTGAAGCTAGACTGAACAGATATCTACCAAGATCTGTTAAAAAAATATTACATATTATTACATAATATCATTCTCCCTTATAGAACACTTATAATGCTGCTGCTTTTGCTTCTGTTAGATATATCTCACTGGGAGCCATAACGTGTCACAAATTCTCAAGCATCTGTTGAAAGTCATCTATTTATAAGTTTGTCAGAGATGGTCGTGAGAATCGCAGCAATGGATCCAGACTCTAAGAGTGAGCCATCGAAATCACGATATTCTCTTTTTCTTCTTCCGTTGCCCCATTATTAATTGTGTCTTAGTCCCTTCTATTTATAACAGGTCCATGTAACAGAAGTGTGGTATCGACCTTGTCCTGGTTATGCTTGTG
The DNA here is from genome assembly GCF_000648655.2 of Copidosoma floridanum. The sequence continues at coordinate 634,633 of NW_019380333.1, read as the reverse complement.
ATATTTTTTCAAACTTAATGTTCTTAATTGAAGACATCATTCATATTGACTTTTGAATAGTTATTCCCAACTGCACATAAAATTAACTGTTTAATTTGTCAATTAGATGCATATCAATTCTAACGGTGAAAGCTTGCAACATTTAATCATACAACTTGTTTCTGAGTAAAAAAGGAGTACTTTGCCCTCCCAAGGACTTTTTCTACGTGAGAAGTGTGGACTTTGGTAGTGTTTAGAAGGATTAGAAAAAGAAAGTTGTGTGTATAGTATTACATTACCATATTGTTTTCTGAACTCTGAAATAAAAAAAATTTTATTAGATGAAAACATAAGAAAAGAATAAATTTATGTTACATTACACTTTGAAATGTTAAAGAGGTCAGGTAATCTTTGCTTAACAACCTAGTTACTTAACAACTTTAGTGTAAGTAAAGCGTCAAAAAATGATTAAATTCAGAGCAAAGGTGCATACAAGTAAAAAGTAAGTACAGACACAGTGGTTGAAGAGCATACCATAGTTTATCAGCATCAACATTCATGAAGTAGAAAAAATTTTTAACCAATTTGTTTATTTTACTTCACTTTTAGGGCTTTAACTATGCCACGACTTTTTTTAAATTCTTTTTTCTTTTACTTTTGGCCTCAGACATGATGCCGAGAGTTTTTTCTTACTTTCAGAGGAAAAATGATAATGAAAGTCATTACCTTTTACCTGACTTTAAGCCCAAAAGTAATAATCAAAATTTTGACTAAGCACACAACTAATACCACGTTTTTTCAAGATATACTTCTACGTTCAGCCCAGAAATAATGCAAATAGCTTTTTCTTCAAACCTTATATTAATAACTCTTAAATTAGAATTTCAATAATGGCTAAGAAGACGGAAGCTTCAGAAATCAGAGAGTACCACAAATGACTCTTTGGACTCTAGCATTTTATGTTGGAGATATTTCTTTATTTCTCTTCCGTCTTAACTAGTACTAATATTATCAGACAACTTGGAAAAAGAATGCTATAAAGATGATACAAATATTTGGATCACAAAAGGGCAATCAGCTTTTAAAAATATAACAAAAAATTCTCATACGAGAATGAAATTAGTAAAAGAGAGAATATAGTAAAAAAAAAATGTCTAAGCTAGAAGCTGCAAAAAAAAATATTTAAAGCGAAGAAAAATAGAATTAAGACTTCAAAAGCATCTCAAAAATAAAAAAAAATGTGAAAGATGAAATTAGCAGAAGTAAATGTACAGTATATTGAATTTATTTAAATTGTTGATTCTTAAATTCCAGAATTCGTAATATGAACTAAGCAATACTAAGCATAGTTTCTACAAACTGTCTCTTTATAATACACAAGTCATAATAGAATGGATTTTGGTAATATGTCTGTTTTAATGTAATATATAATATTAAACTCATTTGTATTAAAATTGTATGATTATCATAAGCAATTTGAAAACATGAAGTTATGAATTATCCATAAAAATGTTATTATCTGTAACTGCTACTTAGTTTACTTCACCAAATGGATCCATTAAGTACAATTATTATGAACAAAATTATTTCCTTACCATTTTTATGAATAGATTGTCCTGTATGTAACGTTTCAAATTTCATACTTTCATTTTTTTTCGATCCATTTTTTTATTGCTACGTAGCATTTTTTTTTTTATCACAGTGTTAACTGCATACTATAGAATAATTTGGGAACTATAATGTTGACGTGATTTATAAGCACTTGTTAATTTTGTAAGAGGTGGACACACATGCTCCTTTGTATAACTATTAAATTAAAATTATACAATATTTTACGTAATACTTAAAGCATTTTTTATTCGTTAGTGATTTCGAAGTACATACTTGCATGATTGTATTCTTTGTAGCCATTTTTTTTTTCAACTACCCTTAAGTTAAACCTCTGTAATATCAACCAGCATGCATTATGAAGTATAAAGTTCTCACTTGTAAGAAATATTGCCAATTAATTTTAGTAATACAAAGAAAATAGCCTTTAACCAGTACCTTCAGATCTCTATTTTTTTTTTACAAATATTCTACTAAATAAGGTGGCTTGAGCACTACAACTGCAGGTAAAGCATCCTTCTTTAACTAAATAAAAAAAATCTTCTTTCAAATAAAAATACTGTACAAAGCTTTGAAGGCCTGACAGTAAACATGGTACTTTATTTAAATAAAAAGAAGCCCCTGTTGCTCCGTTCAGCACACTTGACTGAAAGAATTTGTCTCTATAGAATCATATTATATCCTTATGTAAACATTAATGCCATTAAACTCTTCCCTTACCGTTACTTTTCAATAAAAAATATGTCCCTTTCTTTCTCCCACGATATTCCATAAGGATTTTAAAGGATGTATTAGCTCTAGCAGTTAACTTCTACACGAACGTTACACTGATAAGCTTGTACGTGCGAAATTTAATAAGGCTTCTATTTAATATTTTTAAGGTAGGGCTTATTGCATGTAGCAGTCATATCGACAGATGATCAATAATAAAGTTGATACATGTCACAGTCAAAAACTGTTAGATGTTAGTCTCTTAATTCTTAAGGAACCTAATTTATTTATTCAAATTAATTATTATTTGACAACATAAAAATAAAAAAACTATAATCTGTCATGGTTTTACTGAAAAGAGTTATGTGGTTTTTTTACAATCGCTTATAAGTAGAAAAAGCGAGAAAAACATTTAGGAATGAATTAAAAATATTCGTATCAAGCAGTGAGGAAGAGGTGGCAATAGTAAACAATGCTTTCAATAATAAATCATAACTTTTGGTACCAGTGAATTATAGTGTCATTCAGAGTCAAGGCTAAGCAACAGTAGCAGCTATAGTTCCAAATGGTGAGAGCTCAAAATCTGTTAACATGAATAATGTAAATACTTTAATAAATCAAAAGTATATAAATTTTAAGACAAAGAAACATTTGAGTTAATTTATATTTTTATATAAAATTGTAGCACCACAGACATTTCTTCCAATTACTTCACACTAAACAAAACAGAAATCATGTCAATCTCTTATTTGTAGAAAACTTCTATCTGGATCATAAAAAAGACTATAATACATGATAAGTGTTATTATAAATGGATAAGAATTGATCTCGTCTAGTATGAAAACAGTAATCCTGACATTAATATGTAGCAAACATGTAATCAGAGCTTTCACTATTTTTAAAGTTAAATTTTTTAAGGCGAGTTCATCAATTATAAGTGACTTTGAGAAAAAGTATAACGGAAGTTAATTTTACATGTTAGTCCCCCTTCACCGCACCCACCGTGACGTCCTTTTTGTCTTCTCTACACTGCACTCGACGTTTTGACGTTCTTAAATTATATTTTTTTTTCTTTAAAAAAAATCTGTAAAAAAAAAAAAAAATTGTTTCCTGAGAGTTTTGAGCCCCCTCAGCCTCCTGCACACTAGCCAAGGCCCTTACCAACTCTGTTACGAGGAATCCTGATAAACAGAAATCGATTACTTCATGTTATCATACAGTTTGTTAACTTGTTTTTAATGTAAATTTTTATGTAAAACATATTTATTCATTTGGTTTTATTATGAATTATATTAATGGATAATTTATTTAACAAAGTAATTTTTTTTGGTTAAAAGTTTTTTTGGAAACTTAAAAATTAGTGTATTTCAGCAGAGCAGCTTCCATATATACGTATAANAACAAGTAGAAAAGAATGACAAAGATTTTTTAAATTAAAAAAAAATGTTTAGTACTGTACAGAGAAGTAAGAAAAGCGCAAATATATGCAGCAACGCTAGCAAAAGTTTTTTTCATAAGGATGTACTTACATACAAGCCTTAATGCATACTTGATCCATTCTTTCTAAGTTCTGTTTTTGACCAAATCGATAAACTATTTGAAAACTCTACAGATTTATCTAAAAGTAATCTTTTACATTAGAAGAATAGGAAAATTTTTACGGATCATATAAGGGTCATTCTACTAAAAATGGCATATTTCATGTCCCAGTCAATTACAAAGCCGTTTGAAGAGATATTGATATTTAATTTATTTCGAATATTCAAGGAGTGCTTATTTTTAAAGGTACCATATAATTCAGACCATAAATAAGTAATTCTTTGGTATGCAAAAAAGGGCCTAAATTAGCGTTACTGGCTTATGTCTCATTCAAAAATGTACAGTTTTGACTACACCTTTAATCAAAATACAGAGGTTATAATTTTTCTACGGTATGAAATCTTAAACAAATTAATCCAAATAACATTTTGATGCATTTGAGACAGCCAAAAAAAATAGTATCCAGATTTGGCTGCTGTTAAAGTTGCGGGACTAAAATCTTATAAATTTATAATTTCAATAAAAAACACTCTCACAAATTCTCTCAATTGAATATGGACATTCCAACTAGGGCATTTTGTATTTAACAGAAGTTGAAAATATTGCTCAAATTTTCTCTGATTTTTCCTCTCCATTAAGCCAGTTCTACAGGCTTGCGAGTGTGGAGCTTGTGTCTCCCCAAAATAAAAACTAAGAGCCCGTAACGCTAAGGAATGTTATGTAACTTTGTTAAGTATGCAGTTATTGACTTGAAAGGTGGTGGGTTTAAATTAAGCTGTTTTTATATAATATATGTGCATTGGTAAAGGTTAATTTGCCTTAAATGCGTTACAATCTCGTTTTCTCGACGATTCTATTAGAGCCCGTAACGCTCCTTTTTTAGCTATGAGCCCGTAATGCTATCCCGTAACAATACAAAGCGCATTGTATCTTCACTGAGTCTTAGCTTATCGGCTGGAATACATAAGAATATAATATGACATCATGTCTTTGTAATCTGTTGAATCGCATCATGTCTTTGTTATCTGTTATATTATTGATTTGGATAATGCAGTATATAATAGTAAGAACTCCGTACATTTTAAACGTGTAAAGATACAGATAAACTTTTACTGCAAGTGGTATTATTATGATTTTAAGATAATTTTTTTCACCTATAACGCCACTATTTAAAAAAAATACAATAAATAAGTCTAAAAAAAAAATTTGGTACAGGTCTAGCAGGGCTCATAAAAATTAAGCTTATTGTTGTCACAAAAGTTTTAACAAAAATTAATAACCCGTTTTAAGCGTTTGTTCATTCCAGCCCTCTGAATAAACCATTTCCAGTAGAATGACCGATTAATGCAGTTTTATGTATTTTTCCATTAGGATACATGTTTAATGGTAATTTTTAAAAATTAAATTTATAAAAAAAGGATCAGTTAAACTATTTGCATTTTTTTTAAGTGAAAAAATTTTTAACGAGGTTTGGATTTCCGCTTAGGAAGTGAGAATTTTCAAAGCGTAACACTTTTCCTGACTCGTCTATTAAGATATACTAATTCCGTTCTCTCTCTCTCTCTTTTTCTACTGAGGAGCGCTGAGTTCGCGCTGCTGCCAGCCAAAATATATAGATTTACTACATCATATTTGTCTACGAGCGGTTAAGTGGGCATGCGCAAGCGCGAGCGCGCGCACACACACACACACACATTCTGTGCGTGGCTGCTGGACAATAAGTGGCCAGTCCAGCCTGTTTACACCGCCACTTGCAAGAATATTAGTCTGTCTAATTCAAAGGTGAGGTGAGTAGTCTACAAGCCACAGGGAGAGACTGAGAGAGATGGCAATTGCCGTTCATCCGTGCGTGTCTATTAAATTGCGTCTTTCGGTTACAATTGCCGCGTATGACTATAACCTTACTTTTTAAGCACGTTGTTGTTAATATGTTTCACCAAATACTAACATTAATGAGATTATTTTCATTTTGTGGCTTTATTTGCTACCATATTCAGGTACTGGTTCTATTGCATTGCAAGAAAGTTATAATTCTTTGCCGATGGTTGTTTTTTGCGATTTGAATGTTAATTCTTATAATGCAAATTCGCAGCCTTTGATAGACTTTTTTTACGATTTTTTGCATTTGCATATTTATAATAATTGACATCAATCTACTACCATAGGTTCTACGACTGTAGACAAAATTTTTTAGAGATTTTCAAACAAAATTACATCGACAACATTTATTTCTTATTATAGCTACCACAAACCAATTGTTATTTTACTATTATACAGAGCGATAAACAACACACTTTGCAATGAATAATCATGTAAATATTTTTTAGTCTGATTTTTTTGGTACTTTTTTTAGATTCATAAATATTTTTAATCATGAAAAATATGGTATGCAGTTTAGCATTTTTATTTACTGAGGATACAATTACTATTTGTAAGGTCAACTTTTTCAAAATTTCAAGAAATAAAATTTTTTTATGTTGGACACGTCCGTATCCATGTTTTCACATCCTTGTAGGGTCAAATGCGACACCACGATTGGTTTTGAGATATTGCTTATACTATGCGGAATAAATACTTTATGTAAATAATACCTGTCTAAAAAAATTTATGTGTAATCAATGACTTGAAGAATTATTTACTAGCATGTAAAAGGCATTTCTCAAGAAAGCGGTAGTTCAAAATGGTTTTTCCTAATTTTTTAGATAACTTATATTTTTGGCATTTAGTATGGACTAGGATTCAGTGTGTGACCGTATGTGACAAACGTTAACGGGACGTTAGAGATGTAATCAGCGTAGACAGTAGGAAGTAACTTTGAAATCATTAAAAGATTCGATGAAAGTGCACAGTCTTGTACTGGCTAGCCTACATGTTGTTGGTATTATATTGCGCCATGATGTATTGTTTATAATTGTTAATCTGTTTGATATTAAAATTTAAGTTGAAATCATTCCCAGTCAACGTAGGTATACTTACTCTCACGATCATTTCACCACCTTCGTACATTACATTGTTTTATAGAAGGTACTTTTTTACTCATAATCATATTATTGGCCATGTAATTTTATAGCAGTATAACTTCATACGTAAGTATGAACTTGTCTCAGCAAAAGTTAAAAGCACATGAAATGAATGGTAAAAACTTTAACAAGAGAGAAACTGCATTACCTGACAGAAATAGTAGTAAGTTTATACTTAAGGTTAAAAGTTTTGCACACAAGAAACATTTATCCTTTTTTGTATATGCAGACTTTGAATGCTTGTTAGAACCTTTAAGGAATGCTTGAGAATATCAATGTCACAAGCCATTAGGTATTGGTTGTTTTATTAAGTGCTCCTGTGACGATGGTAAATTAGAGTATAAATGCTACCAAAAAACCAAAAAAGGCGACGAAGCACTTGCTCAGTGGTTTGTTTGAGCTACATATTTTTTTATACTACAACTACAATAATTATGAAAAAATCCACCTAAAATAATTGATTGGACTGTTAAAAAAATAAAAATAAAAATAACAAAGAGTTTCACACCACGAATGAGACCAATCGTTACACTTCAACTATGTAAAATTTCAAGATCAGTGTCATTTTACTGAAAATAACATGTTAATTATTTTAATAATTATGTTTTAGCTGGTCATGCATGATTTTTTATTTCTATATATCACGATTCCAACCACAACAAGTGTAATAATAGCCATTAAGCCTTGTGAATAATATCAGCTAAGGTTTTTAACTTAAGCGGTTATGATTCACATTTATTTATAAGTAAGTCGGAGTATGAAAGCTGTAAAACAAGTAGAAAAGAATGACAAAGCACTTGTTTCGTGGTGTGCTTAGGCTTTTATTTTATTACACTAAGACTACAACAATTTTAAAAAAATCCTCGTAAAAAAGTTGACTTCACTCTTGAAGAATAAACAAAATATGACTAAGCATCTTTGTTTCATATTTGTTACCAACCATTTAACTTTAATAACTTAAGAGTCCAAGATCATTATTATTTAAAAAAAAAGAACAGTGTAATTCATTATAACAACAGTTTCGAGCTAATAATGTGCGATTTGTTCTTTGTTCTTAGACATTGTAGCCCCACTCACAACAAAAGCAGCATTAGCTACTAAGATGCAAGAACGATACCTGTAACTTTTTATAACTTGTATGGTTATGATTTACGTAGAGGGTTATAAAATACGTAGAGGGTATGGATATTAGTTTTGGTTTATTGATGCATTTAAATGTATAGCCTCATTTTTTGACAAATCATTACCATATTGAGACGAACTGAAAATATTAGAAAACGTATTTTGTAGAGATGATCAGGATACAACAGTGCAGATCACCTTGCTGAAAAGAAGAAGCATACATCCGTATGATTATATTCTTTCTCTTGGAAAGTTAATCGAAAATAAATTTTTATTAAGTCTTAGCAGCTTATACGACACTCAAATAACTGATAAAGAGTGCAAGAATCCTAATAATATTAGGAATACTTTCAACATAAATACTCTTGCGTATTATTCCAATTTATACTTATAGACTGATTTCCTTCTTCTTGACTAGATATTGAAAAGTTTTCGTAGTAATTTTGTTAAGATGTAGGAATTTAACCCACCTTTTTGATACACAAAACCCGGCTTAAGTTGGGATGCTATACTAAAATGTAAAAAGGTTAATAATTAATACTTTTTTTCAGTCATAATGTATATAGTCATCGTTTGTAATTTTTTTTCTTAAAATTAACATCTTATTCTAACAATCAGTCAAACAAGAACTGTTGACTGAAGTAGTCAATATTTTATTTATAAAGTGAAGCACACAAGGGGACATTAGCCAATGCTGTAATCGATACACCAAAGCTTATGACCTCTAAATAAAAGAAAGCTATAAAGCGAACAGGGATGTAAGATATTCCATGAATTTTGATATTAATAATTGACATCGATGGGCTATGACACCACCATTACCTTCTGTAGGTTTGTTAGATATTTTGAACGTGGCAGATGAAATGCTGAAATTGGCCCCATACTTGTGTTGATCTTGACTATCCTGAAACTCTCTACAATACTCATAAGAATTAATCATTTTGTTCCAACTATATGACACCCCCTCGATAAAAACAAGAAAAAACCAGCAGGCAGCCTCGGGAGTACCGACAAAAGTGAAAACTTAAAACTATGGGTTATATTTTCTCTTAAGTTGTAAAACAAATTGGTAGCTATTCAAGTTAATTACTATTTTTTCAAATAAAGAATCTAAAATTATAAAATTTATACATTTATCTGGGTCATGATGATACGTATGTTAACATGTTTACCTCTTTATTATACATATTCCAAATAATGAGCTATAAAGTTGATAGTACAGGTATTCATTAAGCTGGAAATTCTGAAAAATATGGGATTTCTCAGGAAAATATTCGTTTTGAATTTTACTACAACAGATACTGAGGAGTAAGAGAAAATTTATAAAAGAACTTAGACAATTTACGTCTGATTTAGACTTATTATCGTTTTTTAATAAATTTATTTGGAGTCTTCAACTGGCCATTTGTAAATAATCAAATTAATTTTATAGCAAAAACCCTAAAAACTGACGAAAAAGAAAGTGTTATCACGATTTTTTTGCTAATAAATAAATGAGTTTTCTGAGAAAGCTATTAAATAATTTGTAGAATAATTGTTAATCACTACTAATAAATTTGTTCAAGGAAGAGATTAAGTTAATTTAACTTAAAATTAAATATTAAGTTATACCTTAAAAAGTAAAAATAATTTTACTACAATGTAAGATATTATACAGCATAATTTAGTTAAAAATTATTAACAGTAGCCTCGTCATCACATTTGTTGGTGTTTCAAAGGAATTTAAGCGCGAACTATGCACACTGCGCACTGGCTGCCGTTAGACAAGGAAAGAGTTCTTAGCTTTTGTTGGCATGGCAGAGTGCGGCAGGGTATGGTAGTATGAGTATGTATACAGCCATACCCTGCTGCACTCAACCGCGCCTCCAAGCTCCTCTCTCCTTCTCTACTGCTAGCCAGAACGGGCTCCCCCTCTTCTTCCACCCCACCACCATTTTATTCTTTTGTGCTCACACGCGATTCTCTGCAAGAATCTCCTTGCTTTTAAATGAGAGCGATATAACGCGAAACCAAGAGTTTTTTCAAATCCCAGATCATCTAACGCGTCTAAAGAAGTTTTTACTTTGAAAAATTACTGGCTTCACTTAATGGTAAGAAAACAAAAGTAATGTATCATCATTTCCTTAGGCAAGCCTAAAATTATGGGGTCTGCATAACAAAAATTCATGGATCAAGACGGCTTATTCAAAGCTTATGGCTCAAAAAATCCATAGATTTGAGCAACTAAAAGCATAAAAACGCGAAGAATAAGTTTAAAAAGATGATCTGTAATTTATTCGACAATACTGGTCATAAAAAACGATAAAAATTAACCGAAAACGCATTTATGTTAAACTTTATAATAAGTGAAATGGTTAATATGGTACTAAGGCTTATATCAAACGACGAAACTTTTAAGTTATAATATATTCGACACAAAGCGAGTAGCTTTACAATTTTTGTGAACTGATATGTGCATTAAAAACAAACGATGTATGAGACTTACGTATATTAGATTCATTAAAGAAACCAAAATATAAATTTTATAATGATTTTATACAAAGTAAAACGAATATTCATTGTAAACTTTATTACACAGATAGAGATAGTTTTGTGTATGAAATAACGAGCCAAAATATTTAGACAGTTATGCATAAAGATATCGGGGTATTTGAAATTGTTGGTCTAATATAAGATGCATATAATGAACAGATATGTTAAAATTCGTAGGAGTAGGGAATAAAATGTACTGTATCAAAATCCAAAAACAAGATTCATCAAAAAAAGCCAATGGCGTTAATAATTTTGTTGGGGCAGCTACGATAACTTTTCGTGTCCATATAACGTGCTCTTGTAAAAATGCTCATATGACGCGTAAACAAACAATATTATATCCTGCTTTCATTAGCTTTTAATGAAAAAAAAAAAGAATCGCGTTTAATGCACATGATAGCAAACGCAATTGCAGCATCACTTTAATGATACCCTGCTGTTAGATCTTGTTAGAGTGATAGAGGTGAAAGCAACCATTTAGAGAGAACATTTAAGAGAAAGGGTAACCGATAAGGTAGGGAAAGCAGCAATAGTAGTTACTATATCAATTGCCAAAAAAAACAGAATACTAGCAAATCAGCCGACAGTAAAGAGGTCAGTGCCATAAAGCAGATGTTGCGAACAGGCAAGCTCACTCTACTTTCCATTAGGAATTTAAGTAAGGTTTAAGTAATTTAAGGCAAGCTAACATTACTTTTAAGTAAAACGCTAACTTAATACCTAGATATAGAAAGAGCTGTACGTATACATCAATATCTCCCTATATTATATAGTTATTTGTGTGGGGCATTCCACACATCCCCCCCAAAGCCCCCCACAGATCCCTCACAGACCCCCTACTTGAATCAACCACAGCCCCAACACAAATAAGCTGAAATTCGACCACTTTCATCGCTAATTTAACATTTTCTAACTTTTCCTTAGACCCTCCACAGCCCCCTTACAGCCCCCCACACAATTTTGCCTGTCCCTCCACAGACCCCCACAGCCCCTTCACAGGACCCCCACACCATTTTTATACATCATATCATGTGTACTTATTAAATGATAAAACATTAATAAGTGACTTTCAATTTATTACGAAAAATATTGCCGATTCATCTATGAAAGTCATCAAGTAAAGTCAACAAGTTATGTAAAAATCTATTTTTAAACAATATTTTCTATTTCTGTATTTTTTTGTCTTTGTACTTGAATAAATGAATTATTTTTATCTTTGCATATTGATCAAGCCAAATATAATAAACCATAAGAAAATAACGGTTTTTTCAAAAATCAAACGTTCATTATCAAAGCTTTAACCTTGGGATTTGCTTATTGTCATAGCAAATGCCACAACGATTGGAAATTGCTTACGATACAAAATGAACAGTAATGTTGAGAAGTTTCCTGTGTCTTAAGTTATTCTTGAAATGAAGACTCTACATCCAATTTTTTCTTTAGTTATTATTTCTCTAATTTTCTAATTTTTTCTAATTTTTAACAATAATTTTGAAAATCCTTTATTGTCAGACCGAATATTAATTTCTAATTTTAAAGTTTAGAATGAGTTCCACAAAAATAAAGATTTAATAGTTTATTCAAGTATAATATTTTTATTACCGTTTTATATCACTAAGAGAATCTAACGAAAATCAATTTCTAAAATAATTAGTTTACTTTCAAAATATTTTTCAGCATTACATAAATCTCTTAACGTTCCGTCTACTATTTTCAAAGCTCTTTTTAAAATCAATGAAGCCTCATCCCAAATAATTAAATCAACTTCTCTTAATTTTGTTTCATCTGACTTAAATTGTAAAAAAACACTCTCTATATTATTAAGATCTAAAG
>NW_019380333.1:587202-619723 GCF_000648655.2 Copidosoma floridanum | reverse complement strand
TAAAAAAATAATGTATACCTTTTTTCTCTAAACATAACGGAAAGTTCTAAAAAAAACTCTTAATGTACCACAATAGTACATCCTGGGTGGTGTGGAAATTTTCTGATCAATATATAACTAATGCTTAACGATGTAAATCGAAAACTTTTCTTCCTCACGAAATTCTGGCCACCAACCGCTCCCCACTAACAGATGAAATTTAAAGACTCTCCTTTTAAGTTAGAACAGTAGGGGTTGGCGTACGGAGCGCACAGGGGGGCCAAGCCTGTGTACATACACACACACACACATGTATATATATATGAAGAGTAAATATTTGCTTATATTTGTGCGTATTTACATGGAGTATATGTAATACTAACTTTCATTTTTTTGTTTTGTTAAAAATTCCAACAAGGAAATTTCGCGGACTGATTCCTGATCAAAACTTCATAGTGCCAAAACTGAGGAAAATGTAAACGAAATTTGTACCTAAGGTAGTCACTTATCTATTACTTAAGATACAGCTTGATGATGAAATTTTATTTTTCTACAGTCTAGAGAAATTTAGGCTCTCTCCAAAAATAAAAAGTTTTATAATGAATTACTAGATGCTGTCAGTTAATTATAATTATTCATTATACATATAAAATATTTTGGCAAAAAAATCTAATTTATTAATCCGAGTATTATGAGTGTTGTCAAAGCTTAACCGTTAAAAGAAAGTGATTGCCACCCCTTTGGAGGACCTTTTTTATTTGGCATACATCAGAATGCTTTATTTACTGCAGTTCTTGATTGTAAAAATCTCTAGTTAATTTTGGAAAATATAGTACGTTCTTGGATTTTTCTGTCACTTGTGTGTTGGTAAACATATCTGTTGGCTAATTGAGCATGAATACTTTTTTGAATGCTTGTTTTGTTCTACTCACTTCTTTTATTACCAATTTTTGAATGGAGGCTTAGACGAATTGCTATTTAAACATTTTTGTTTTAACTTTCACAGGATTTGAACTGCATTTGGGAAGTTATACTGCTGTAGGCGCATTCTGCCTTACAGAGTAAATAAACGATTTCAGATTGGTGACCTTGAGACAAAGTATAACGGAAGTGGATTTTGCTTTGATTCTCCTCCTTTGCCCCGCCCCTCTTGACATACTTTTGGTCCCTAGTACTACACCACACAAGCGTTACACCACACAACATTATCCCACCTCACCAGACCATACATTTAAAATTTTTCTTATTCTTTCTTTTAACCGATTAAAAAAAAAAAAATAATAAAAAAAAAACAACAGTTTTTAGAGAGATTTAAGCCCCCATCCATCCTATTCCACACTAAGCAAGCTCCTTACCCACTCTGCTAAGGGCAGGCCCATTAATGGAAAACCGATTACTTCACTTCATCTTACAGTTCGTAATATATTTTTAATATAAATTTTCATTTACTTTTGGCTTAGTGATACATTAAATGAATAAATAATTAAACTATTAAAACATTTATTTTCGTACCAATTTTTTTCAAAAACTTGGAAGTCAGTATATTTTAGCAGAGCAGCTATTATATGTATTATTAAACATTAATTTAATTATCATTAATTTATCTCTTTTCAAATAAGTAAATAATTGTTTATACAATTTTTAACATTTTTTCATGATTTACATATTTAAAAAACAAAATTTTTCGTCACTGTATATTTATAACTATTGATTTTTTTGCATTTTCTTCTTTTACAAAATTTCCTTTGTGATTGAGAAAAAAATTTGGAGAGGTGGGAGAAGCACAAATGTATGCAACAATGCTAAAAATAATTTTCCTTTTATTGATCAGCTTATGTACATGCTTTTACAAGTACTTGTCCCTTTTTTTCTTGTGTTATTGAACAAAAAAAAAATAAAAAATACAGATATATTTAAATATTAAACAGAATTATTCAAAAGTAATCTTCTATACCAAGAAAATTGGGGAGTTTTAACCTTATCATTGTTAGTTTAAGTGATTTTTTCGTAAGGTTACATGTTACATTAAAAATTTTCAAAATTAAACATGTAAAAGAGGGTACAGTTAAATTAACTGCAATTTTATTTGTATTTCTTATGGTATTTTTAGTATACTTTTAATGCTTGAATAAAATCTGTCAAAAAAAGCTATGTATGATAATTTTCCTGAAGGGACATTGTTTATACTGTATCGTGCCATAGTATTTTGCTTATAATGTTTAAGTTATTAAATATTAGAATATTTATTGAAACCACATCCAACTGACAATGGTATACTCATTCCAACGATAACTGCACCTCCTTTGTACACAATATCGTTTTATGGAATGAATATTTATATTTATCATTATTTTATCTGCTACATGATTTTATAGAAGTATAACTTCTTATTTGGGTATCCAAGCACCCACTGTCTACTGGTTAATAATATCCCTTGATTTAAAACAAATCGTTCGATGTTTTTTATTGTTATTGAATTGGAACAACCTTTTTTAACAAATTTAGTCGATTTTAATTTTCCTGCAAAATAAATTTTTTGCAATCGTGCATTTTTAAATGTTTAATGCATTGCTACAGTTACTTTTTTTCCAGCTTTTTTTTGACAGGTACAGACCATGCATTTTTTGAGAAATCATCAGTGACAGTAAGCGTACTATGACTGTCGCAAGAATAAAGTATTTTTTGGTAATGTCTTGTGTCAGAAGTCAAGATGATATCGAGGCCAGATGTATGTAGTAACATTTAAGAAAAGTACAAGAAATGGCTATCAAAATTTTTGAATCGTCATGATGAGTTACTCAAGATCCTGAATATCTTGATCTTGAATATCATTTAAATTACCTGCAGCACTAAAATAATCCAAAATTTCATGGGAATAAATACGGTAAGAAGGTAAAAACATAAAGAATACAGCAAACATATAGCATTAACGTATGGGTATGTGGTTTTCATCTCTTATAAATGTATTGAATCAATTCTAAAAATATCGCAAGGTCCAAAATATTCAAGAGAATATAATGCATATTGAATAAATACGAAAAAAAGCCCACATTTTTAAGATCCAACGAAAAAAATTACAGCAAATAAGTTTAGGTAAAAAAAAAGCACAGGCCGCAGGTATAGGGTAAAAAAAATATAACTTTACTATATTTGAGTCAAAAAAGCACAAAACATCTTGTACTTGCTATATGAATGCAACTTCCTTATATATTAAAAAAAAAAAACAGTTATGCTTATTAAAAAGAAAAGAAAAGAAAAGTGCCATACCTTTAGCGAAAAAAATCAAACAGGCGATTGAGCATCCAAAATGGACCCACGTGACTTTGTTTTGATTTACAGTAGTGTGAATTACTTTCACGAGATAGTATTGCATGAACCAAGCAATAAAAAAATTTGTTATCTACCATATAAAATTTAAAACAACACCTTACGAACATTATAGAACATTAAAACCTGAGAAAATACAACAGGAGACAAGGTTTTGCTTATTAATTTGTTTAGTCGTTTTATTTATTCCCTGATGTATTTAATTAATATCAATATTACATTTTATTTCTGAAGTGAAACGTTTTATGGGGAGTTTGGGATCTTGGCTTAGAAAGTGACTTTGTAACAACTAATAAGGTTTTGCAACATAGTCTCGTGGTCTCTGTCTCTCATACCTTTCGCAGCTGTGAATTGTACCTATAAATATCTAGTACAGTGCTGTTGCTGGTGCTGACTAGCAAGCAGCTCGCCAAGTTGGCCTCTAAAATATATTTTTCATACACGAAAATTAATAATTCAATTGACGCCTGCTTGCACGTATACTTATGCATGCAGCAACAACTACTGCAGGTATTGCTTTCTCTTACTAGTAACAAGTTCATGTCTACACAGAGAGGATTTCGTAGCAGCATCAAATACTGAAAAAGAATATTTCGATGTGTCATCAAACGTGTGTATGCACTGATAGTCACATACAAATGTATCCATAGTATCCGTTCAATAGCATGTTTCGCCGTACAGTGTTCGCTATTCTGCGCAACTGCGTAGCAGCTATCACGTTTAGTGACGTCTAGCTACTTTCAGTAATAAATACCATATGGTATTCATCACTTACCTACCACATCCGTAAATCGATACCAACGCTCGCTCAGTCGATCGCGGGCTCACCAGCCATTCCTGCTCCCTAACCACACCCCTACTAAATTCTACAATTGGCTTACATCTGCAGCTGCACCTTTTATTCCAAGAATATCTTCATTAAATTGACCTCGACTCCTTGACTCACCACCAGTCCTACCCCTGATTATCGATCTGATTTCAAGTTTAAATAAAACCGTGCCCTGCAAGCTCGTCCTCTTTCCTGGAAAATCCATCGACCAACAAACAAGTAGCCGTTATTAACTACATTGACTTATACTATAAGACTTCCAATTGTCTAAATTGCCATCATAATATTTGTGATTCAACAAAGCAAGTTTTGCTGAAAATTTAATTGAGCTTTTCCTTTCTCATAATATATTACCGGCTAAACAAGCAATTTACTTCACAGGCCAATCCACGAAAGCTTTCAGCTGCTAATTATATATTACTTGTAAAGGTATTGGTAAATAATTTTCAATACTTCAATTTAATTACAAACACTGCTAAACACAAACGCATTTGCTATCCACGTACTGCACGTTACACTTAACATCTCCCCCGCTAAAGTTACGTCGAAGAGCCACGACGTAACAATTGGGGGCGCGTCCTACAAAACCATTACTTTTTACACATTTAAAATGGACAACCGCAACTCTGACGCACTTTAAATTTTACTCACTTACATTGGCAGAGTTGAACCTACTTTAACTGCGAAGAGACAACCGACTTTATCACATTGTTCGACTTTTTTACAAATGAGACAAAAAGACTTACCTGACAGTATAAATCTTGCAAACACTCCTAAAATTACAAAATAAGTCGCATTCTTATCAGAAATAATAGACAGGGAAATTGTCACAAGTGTTTGTCAAGATGAGTTAGTGAATAATATTTTAAAAGATTTGCTTACTCAAAATATTGATCCTTTAAAAATAATAACTGCGATTCAGCCAAAAAAAAGCCATCGCCGACGTCGACCAAGAAATTAGTAACCTTTTAACGAATGAGAAGAAAATAACCAAGGATCTTTTAAAACTATATCTCAATACCCCACTCAATCCATTTATGAGAGCATCACAGTTCACCAACCCTGATAGAACAAACCATGAATCTCAATTTTTACTAGGCAATAATACAACTACGACAACGAAAAATAAAATCACTAACACATCAGTCACTGGCACACTTCCCAGGCTGCAGAGAAGTATGCCACGTAATTTCAAAAATAAACGAACCCGATCTAGCAAAATTAATTAAAATGCGACTTTTAGAAAAAAACATTACAATTTACCAAAAATAAATTTTTTGACACCGTCCAAGAAATAATAATATTTTTTACAAACATTTTTAGATCTGAAAAAACATGGCATCAAATAATGGGTGAAGTAGCAGTGTTAAAACAAAAAAAAAAACGAAAAGAGCGTTAGGAATTCTGTACACAACTACAACAGGATAAAGTTAAATATTTCATAAGAGTGTTGCACTAAGTAATAAAAGAACATATAGGCCACACAAACAACCTAGAAACTGCCACAACCCAAGCGATAAAAATCGAAAGAGACTTCGCGTGTTATGAACCCGAACAGCTGCAAGAAACAGCAAAAATAATTATCAATAGACAAAGTCAAGGCGCACGAACAAACTTAATCCGAACTTAAGAAACATGCCAAATTTGTGAAAGATAAGGGCACACAACAGGCAATTGCTGGTATCGCTATAATACCAGTAATGCCTACACTAACCAAGCCATGCTCATGTACAATGCTACACTATCCACCCCAAACGTTGTCCTAGCCACTGCCCTATACTTTTAACTCTACCTTACCAAATACAATTAACCTCGGAAATTTAAATGCTGCAGAGTTACTAGTGACGCGATTTAATCTAGATGCTTATAGATATTCGCTTACCATTGGAGCTACTAATAAATGGAATGCACTGTCTGCTCACCTACAATCCATTTAATTTCCAGCATTGTTTAAAAGCAGATTATTTAAATGTATCATTAGTAAAGATCTTGGACTTAAGTAATGAAGTTCTACATTATTTTATATTTTGTTACATATGCAACTAAGTTAGCCTATATTTAAAAATTTTAAGAATACTGTAACCATCAGGCATAATAATGATTAAAATAATCAAAAAACGTGTAACTATTGCAAAAAATTAGATCACTGAAAAAATGAATGTTAAAAAAGGGCCTACAACCTAATGCCTGACTATAATCATCCCATACCAAACATAGGAGATATTCTTGACGAAATTGACGCATCTCAATATTTTACAGTTTTTGATTTGAAAGCTGGTTATCAAAAAATAGAAATTAAAAAAGAAGATGGACATAAAACTGCCTTTATGTGCAATCTAGGACTTTTTTACCTTAAGCGATGCCCTATCCGATTAAAAACAAGTGCACTAACATTTTTAGCACTTATAGCTGCCTTAATTTAAGACATTAAAGGAGCAATTCCTTTTTTCAACGATGTATGAATTTACTTCTAAGAATTTGATAAACACTGTGAAATTATTATTCAATTCTTAAAGCAATTAAGAGGAGCAAATTTAGTCTTGCAGCCAGAAAAATGCGAATTAATAAAACAAGAGATAAAATATCTGAGTAACATAGTTAGTAAAAAAGGGCTGAAACCCAACCCAAAAAGTGAAGAAGCAGTTAAATAATTTGCTTGACCAAAAAATAAAAAAAACGTTTGACAAGTTAAAGGATTAGTAGGCTACTATCGTTGATTTATAAAAAACTTTGCCAAAATAGCAAAACCCTTAAACGTGCTATTAAAAAAGGATCAAGAGTTCTCGTGGAATAAAGAAACTCAAACAGCATTTGAAATCCTGAGAGACAAAATATGCTCTTCTCCAATTTTAATCAACCCTGAAATTAGAAAAACGTTTATACTTACAACAAATGCTTTAGACTACGCTATAGGAGGCGTGCCCTTACAAGGAAAAATTGGGAAAGATAAGTCTATCGCTTTTATCCCGCACCTTGTCTAAAAGTTAAAGCAACTACTAAACATTCTTAAAAGGAGCACTAGCTCTATTATATTACATAAAGCAAATTAAAGTATACCTGTACGGAAGAAAATTCGTATTAGTGACCGACCATCGGCCCCTTGTATGGCTCGATTCGATGAAAGACCCATGTTCCTGGGTCACACGCTAGTGACTTAAACTCACTGATTTTTAATTTGATATAATATACAAACCAGGCCTCCAGAACTTTAACGCAGATGCATTATCTAGAATACCAATCAACGCTCACATACTTTTACTCACCTGCATAAAAGAAGAGCCGCAACAGCTGCTAAATACCATATCAGAAGAAACCCAGAAACATAGCATAATGACACGCCAAAGGGCAGGTAAAAGCATCAGCTCCTGGTACAACAAAGCCCTTTTAGTTTTAGCTCCCAAAAAACAAAACTCGACAACAATAACAATAAAGACCATGTACCCAGCTAAGTTATTTTCAAGCAAGAGCAGGCAATCTCTTCCATGAAAATAAGGCAAACTGAAGAAAACTCGCCAAGCACCTATCACAAAACCAATAAAAGTAGGCAACAAGACCCTCATAATGGCGAAGAAAATTTTTTCCAAACCGTACCCTTATGCAAAGTATCCATTCTAGAAGAACAGAAAGAAAATAATACGCAGTAAAACGATGGTAACAATATTTGCCCATCCACCCTAATCACACAAAAAAATCAAATAATTTCTTCAAAGAAAACGATCTTTATAAGAGAAGACAATTATGTTTACTTTACCAACAACCTTGGCCACTCATTAGATGATGCAGTACAAGATAACCGTACAGTAAGCAAATGACCTAGATTGGAAAAATTAACAATCAGCACACCTAGATTAATTTAAGACAACACCAACTTTCAGATAGTTTTACTCATAAGAGGACAAAACAAAGAAAGCAAAACAAGCATTACAACAGTGCTAAATAAATCGCTTATTAACTTCGATAAAATACAAATAGAAAAAAATATATTGACAGTTAGTATTGGTAGAACCACTAAATTAGAAAATATCGAGTTTTAAATAATATTACAGATTTTACAAAAACATGTGACACAAACCAAAATAATAATTTGCTGGAAATAATACAGCATCCATCGCCACAGAAAAGATATAACATTATAAAGGAAATACACAACTTCATTGTAGGTGTGCATAAAGATGTAAATAAAACTTACAACAAACTAAAATGCAAATATTTTTGGGAACATCAGAAAGAAGACATCTAATCGTACATACACAATTGCCTCGAATATAAACTAAAAAAACTAATACGGGTTAAAACCAAATAAAAAGTAATTATCACCGACACACCTACCGAACCTTTTGCTAAATTTTCTCTAAACATAGTTGGTCCGTTACCAGTAACTCAGAAAAATAACGAGTACATTCTGACGATGCAGTGCTTATTCTCAAAATACGCTATAGTAGTCCCATTAAAAAATCAAACTGCTATATCCATAGCAGACGCTTTTGTTCAGAAATTCATTTGCATTTACAAAGCTCCAACAGTTACACTAACGGATCAAGGTACTAACCTTCAACGTAAATTAATTAAGAGGGTAGCTAGTCAATTCAAAATCAAGCAGTTTAAAACAACACTGTTCCACCCCCAATTTAACGGTTCCCTTGAAAGATCACATCCCACCCTTACTGAATACCATAAAATATTTATAACAAGAGAACAACAGTTGGATGAATAAGTAGAATTAACGATATTTATTTTTAATACTAATAAACACAAAAGCACGCAGCACATAATTTCCGAATCAGTTTTTGGTGAAATAGTATGGCTACCTCATAGCAAGCCCCTGTAAGCAAATGATTTATTATCCACATACTCACAGAACATGACAGATCTAGTCACCCAACTAAACACCTTAGAGGAGATCGCTCAAGAAAAATTATACATGGCTTAAAACATAGCAAAAAAAATATACGATGAAGAATCCAATTCTTAAGTAATTAAAATATGCGACAATCTACGGATCCAGCAGGGCCCAAAAGGTTGTAAATTTAACGATCAGTATTCAGCACCCTACTTAGTGCTCGACACATGGGAAAACCGGAAACGTAAAAATCAAGATCAACGAAACACACAGCGAAATAGTACACAGACACCGCTTACACCACTCATACATTTCTTCGAACCCCGAAAAAAAAAATATAATAATTTAAACAAAACTCATGCACGCATACTTACACACTCATGTGCCATCTGTGGATGAGTATATACCCTTTTTTCTTGCTAAGAACTTACGTGTATTGTCGTTATCATGTTTGTTTGATGTCCCGTAAAGACTACACTAAAGCATAAGTTAGTAATAATAATCACAAAAATAAGTTAAAAATAACTCATTTTACAGATAAAAATAAATAATCCTCTGGTTATTTATCTTTTACTAAATAGTCAACCGAACCATAGCAGTCATTGGATATGACTTCGGCCAATCTTTTGCTAATTTTACAACATGTGCTCTAGTCAATAAAGGAGAATGAGACATTCCAGAACCGGTCATAAATTCAACTAGACTATACGAGTCACTCATCCAATTAAATGACTACGCTTCCACACGTGTCATTCATTGCAAAATCAAGCATAATAGAACAATACAACATTACGGAGTGTGGTCACATAACTCGGTAATAAGAAACGGGAAAATAAAATACCTCAGAAAAATAACACAGGATAAAAGCAATAGAATGAATTAAGACAGAAGTACAACTTTGTACAATAACATACTACAAGACATTCCCATGTCTCAGGACCTTTTTCGTGAAATAAGCAGAATCCGCAGGCGCTAATGGCACCTGTAAAAACGCAGGATCACATTCAGACGCATACGGAGAATATGAAAAAGTATTTGTACAGGGTTACGCCATTATCACTTTAAAAGAGCATTGCAATGCTATGGATTTAAACAATAATAAAATAAAACTCGAGTCAGAAATGCCATATATCTTTCCAGACGATCACTACGTTGACAGCCGTTACGGATACGCATTTCAAAACGTCATCCCAATTGACTCATGTGACCGTAATCGCTACACAAATTTGTTTATAGGTACAGAAACAGGGTATTCGAAAGAGAAAATGAGCTTCAATTGCTCTATGCACTCGAATCAGATCATGTGTCATACGCATTTAAATACATGGGCACTGTAAACACATGCTCTTTCACGCTAATTTAAACGAATCACCCAAAAATATTTTCACTGACTGACTCTGAGAAGCAGAATTTTCCAGCTGAAGGAAACGTCGATTAGTTATTATCTATATAGTAGTCTACATAGATATGTTAACATATGTGAATTCTAAATTTATCTTTATAGAAAAGCATCTTAGAAAATAAATGACGGAACTTTAAAGAGACGTACTATTAAAATAATGTGAATTAGAGAGAAATCTAATNATTCTTGTAGCCAACGGAGGACCCATTGAGCAGCTTTTGTAAGCATTAGCCCAAACCATCAGCCCTTTTCAGGGCTAAGAAATTAATGTTAAGGTTCTATTACACTGCAGTAAAATTAAATCACTGTACATATTAAAAAAAAAAAAAAAAAAAAAAAAAAGCTACAAGTTTGCCAATACATCATCTTAGAAAATAAATGTTGGCACTTTAAAGAGACGTACTATTAAAATAATGTGAATTAGAGAGAAATCTAATCGGAAATGCACTTAATATTGCCACCATTTTACTATAATAATATATTTTCACTATAATAATATGTTTTCGGACCATTAAATTTATTCTAGACACAATTATTTACGGTTATGCTCTACACAGCATTAATGGATGGTCAATTTACATTCTCAGAACAATCTGGAATTAACTTACAAACCTGCTACTACATCTGGCTAGATCACCACTCAACGGCAAAAACTCCGGCAACGAAGGAACTTGCACTCCAAAAACCCACCAAGTTATCAGCAAATACCAGTGAAGCAACTCACATAAATCATTTTTATAGACTCTATTGAAGCCAACGCACCTTTAACAAGTGATACATACTTATACCCCATATTACATGAACCCCAAATTTTATTTTCAGCCATTCATACTAAAAACGTAGAATCACAAGTTTATAAAAAAAAAAAACCCTATAACATGGAACAATAAATAAATTAATCTCTTAATAAATTTTAAAACCGAAACTTTTTCAACCACTTAATCAATATCAATGACACAATAATTTGGACAAAATAACGTAGAAATGAGTCAACGACTAATTACTCTTACAGAAATGACCGTGTCTTACAGTTGTATATAAGAGCTGGTAAAATAGGGCCGCACAACTACTCTGAGATAACACGAATACCCCAGGAGCAACAAAAATCAGCAATATCTTATTTTATAAAAAAGGCTTAAGGCCCCAGTAGGTCACTACATGTGCCCACCCGCATACTACGCAACTCTTAAAGAGTGCCGCCAACATGCCAAACGAGCCAACAATCACTTACGAGATCTCAAAAACCTAAAAATTCAATAGTACTTAGATGTAACTATAATATACAAAATGAGACAGAAAAAAATAATTTCCTTTTTTTTATTCAGAATATCTTCATTTCGTTTTCAGATATCAGAAATGTTCTTCAGTTATATCAAAATTACAATCGTGTCAACAACGAGTATCGAGGTAATACCTAAATTTGATTTGTCAAACCTAATCGCTTTTAAATAAATACAAGATATTAGGATGATAAGCAAATTTTGGTCCAGAGTGTCTCACATAGACACTAAACATTTTGAAGAAGCTCATTATGACCTCACCGACATTTTAACTAATCTTAACTCTACCCTTCTGGAAAGGCACATCCACAATAACACCTTGTCTTACACAATAGAAAAATGAGCAATTAAGATTCAAGAACGAGGTAACCTCAATTTTTTGTTCTATGGATTATTAACATCTTACCAAGTTAATAATTCCATAACTTATTCTGAAGATATCAGAATTTTCAAACATATGTATAGCACTCAACAGCAAACCATCGCTAAACATAAAAAATGCACCTACAACATAGAAAATAAAATAAATCAAAGCAAGAAAGCAGCCACAGAGCGACTACAAAACTAACAAGTAAACCTTACTAAATTTAAAAAGAGAGCCAGCACACCCACTAAGGCACACAAGCAAGCAGACGTTGCTACTTGAAATACATCACATCTTTGTCATCTTTAAAAATATCATAGAAAAAATTACCAACTTAATGCAACGAAATAAGTTAACATTTCCAGTAACACTAATTAAATATGTTAGTTATTTTATAATGACCTTTTCTTAACAAGAAATGCCAATTCAAGTCGAAGCAATAAATACTCAATCTTTATGTAAATACAGTCAACTTCGATTTTAGGTGATCGACAGCAAAATCATAATACAATTAATACTTTTGCTTGTACAAATGACGACTTTTAAACCATACAAATGCATATTATGGCCAGTATTTCAAAAAACGAATAGCCGCAATAGCATAATCACTGCTCGCACCCAATATCCACAGTGGATTATTTAGTGCTAACAGATAATCCAATGGTCACTTTTTTAAGTATAGGACTGAATTTAACAAATCCTCACGACAATAGTACCAGAAGTTGTTACATCTCAAATAGCCAAGATCTTTTATTTGCGTACTCCATGCGTACAAACATTTATTCCATTCTGACCCCCCCTGGAACAACCGCTTGGTGTACGTGTGTAGGTACACAAACTACAGTTTTTTATTGCATTTAAGGCTAGTAAATTAAGTACAGGTGAACAAATCATTTATTTTTTTAGTCTGAGGAATTCTAAAAATATTAATTTTGCCTTCTCCTATATCCAGTAGCAACAAAAAAAATTTTGTAAACCACCGGAAATTATTATTCTATTTTCAAAATTTGATTACTATTAGATAAATCTTTTTACGTCCTATCAACAATTTCTAACACTTTTTTCGGTATCATAGAAGTTTTATCCTTAATAGTTACTTCGAAATTACGTAATTTTTGTTTATTTGGCTCAAACTGGAAGAATGCACTTACTATAGTGCTTGAGTCTAAAGAAAGTCTGAAAGTTCTGTGAGTGGTCATTTCCTTTGGAAGCAGAATAGAAGCAATATCTGTTCAAGCCATTGTAAAAAAGTTCTCTGTAGATGTAAAAGGGATAATTTTTTTTTTTTTTTTCGCAACTTGGGAGTCTGATGTACTGCCACATTTTTGTTTAGACATTTTGCAACTTTTGAAAACGAATTAAATGAAGAAAAAGTAAACAAAGAAATAACGATAAAATACAAATCGGTTGAAATTTTAGTTATAAAAAATGGGAAGAAAAAAATTAATCAAGTAATGATACTGTTAAAACAAAATTAATTTGTGATTCGGAAAATATCGTAATTGTTTAATTTCTGACGATGTTCGAAAGCTTTCAATACTCTGTCTTTTAAAATACATTAAAATTAGGCATTAGTCAGGGAAACTAAAAAATAATTGTTAAAAATTTATGTTATTGATTAAAATGAGTATACATTTCTTATATGTATCAATTTTAAGTAACAATTAATATAATTCGGATTTTTTTCCATACTTCGTAAATCTATATGTGCAATTAGGAGGGTTGGTGCGCAGAGTGCGCAGGGGGCAGATATAGTTATAAAAATTTAGAACGAGGTTTTAGAAATATCTATTGACACATACAGAATAGACAGCTCATTTAAAAAAGGGGGCAACTAGAAAGAGTAANGGGGCACTTTTTTTTTTACATAAACTTTACAACTTTTATTCAGAACTAGTAGCTTGCTATTTATATTTTCTTAAAAGCAGCCCAGTCATCATTCCCCAGCGTAAAACATAAAATATGTTAAAGAATATTTGACGGAACTTGGGAGACTAAGGCACTTTTCGAAAATACTTAAGATTACGTTTCATACAAGTAATTAATTTTATTATTTTTTAAGGCTTTATAAGATATCAATTTAAAGCTTATTTATTAAAAATTAGACTTATAACACAACAAGGGGGGAGTTGGTGCACGGATTGCGTAGGGGGGCGGAGCCCTACCAGTGTATATATAATTTTCTTACTCACACACACACTCTCTTTCTCTCTCACATACACATGCACAAACACACACACACAGCAAGAAGCAATTATTGATTTTATTTAATGAACCATATTTATCTTTCTTTGGATGAGAGCGAGTATTTTCGGAATAATAATTTCTCTTGACTTTTGGTTCAGATTCCTTAACGTGTTTTACTTCTGCTCCGAGGAATTGGATGACCCCATATGTTTTACTTGCGAGGAGGCCCTCGCATTTAACCACTCACCTCTATATAGATGCACATGCATGAAAATGCACATACGCGTACGTGCATGTATAAGTACACGCGCCCGTGCTCATGTTTTTTAAGTGATCATACTCACATCCTTCCAATCGCTCAACGCTTGCCCACTTGCATGCTATTTTTTTTCAACAGCAGGCGCATGGAGTTATGAGCTATCAAATAAATACAAGAATTATATTTTTTAATACATATATTGTATAAGAAACACACATCTTAGAAATAAGCACATATGAGCACGCAAACAAAACTTGATACGTATGTTTTAAGAACACACACACTTATTTAAATACTCTTTTATACATTATGAATTCACCATCCAAGGTGAAAAGTCATCGCACCAGGTGACATAACTCCTCACACTTATCTTTGTCACAATCCAACTCTTTTATCACCCCGTTTTGCAGATAATAGTGGTGACTGATAAATTCTAATTCACGTTTCGACTTTATATGTCCTTTGTCGTTTAAATAATACACAAATGATTACTGTCTCTGCAACAGTAGTTCTAAAAACGACACAAGACCTTTATGAGCTTGTGTAAAACCTTCTGTTGCTTCGGCTTTACCCATCAGTTGATAAGCAGCACATAATGATTTTTTTGATACTCTCGTGTTCCCTACACAATGATGCCTAATAATACCTTGAGTTGTTGCACTGCCTACCTGGACAAGGGGATATTACACAAGCCTCACACAAATATAATTTCTTGAACTTGAGATTTTTTGCGATGTATCTGTTCTCATTTTTTTTTTCTCTTTCTTGAGGTGATATGTGCTTGCGTAAATTGTAGATTGTAACATCGTCATACAATAAATATTTATCCAAAACCTTGTTGCATATATATCCAAATAAATTAAAATAATAACGTAGAGAATACGTTTTCTGAAATTGCGGCTGATACCTCTGCTGTGAAAAAAAAATTTAAAAAATAAAGAAATGACATTCATTTTCAAAAAGTAAGTAGGAGTAAGCAGCTTGCTTTTTCAGAAGATGAATCTTTTTCTGTCCTCCACGCTATATTTTGAAAGTTCACAGCAACGCAAAACAGTGTTAATGTCTTTTTTAAAGTATGAAATCATGTGTTACAGATTTGCGTTACTTTTAGCTTTAATATACACGTTACAAGGTCTCTATACATTCCTGTCAGTTATAATTTCTAATAATATACGATTCAAGTGTCTGACTAAAATGACCAACAATTAAAGAAATTTATAATGATTTTTCCACAATAAAATTTCTACGATCACGTTTTCTCGAACACACTTAAAGGGAAACCGTTGGTGACGTCTTGACCTTAAAAATAGGTGAAATCTAGGATCTACTATTAGTAAAGTCGCACTCTATAATAAGGGTGTAGGAGTATCGTTGGGAACGACTGTTCCCTCTCTCGGAAGCATCTTAACAACTGCAACATTTTTCAGCAGATCTTTTTGTTATCAAATATTTCAAGCTGGTGAAGGGTTGTATGTTCTAACTGTAAATATAAAATAATTACATGAATGTATATTTTTTAACCCTTATCTATAGCTCACTTGCTTATGAAATGACAGTGTAGGGTGATATTCGATATGTCTCAATAATAAGAGAGCAAAAGCATTGTGCGTAATTCATTCTTGAAGATGGCTACACTAAAATAAAAAGTGGGTACATGTTTTGAGACGTGAGTAATATTTACTTATGAGTGTACATATAAGATGTTCATCTCGTATCGTGCGTTTGCCTATTTAGAGAGAGAAATCTCTCTTTTGGTCAGATGAGATAGGACAGATAAAGCGATAAAAGCTAAGCTAATGTGTCGTATAAACAAAAGTGACCTGTTACAGTGGCTTAGTTGCCAAGGTATGAGTATGAATAAAGTGTATCCATCTGCGAAAGAGCAAGTGATAGATCTTGTGAAACAAGGAACGTTCTGCCGAAGTACATTAGCTTACATACGCCCATATACTGATGTGTGATATTCAAATCATACACTCTTACAAAAATTATCAGCATCTTATCTGAAGTAGATGAGTAAAGCTGTTTGAGAAGATGGGAATAAGAAAATCAACACTTATAAATAATTTTTTGTGATCATTTTATTGATGTACATGAACTAATGTCACTTCTCTGAGGCAGTGGTGAACAAAATTCGTTGACTGTATTTTAAATTTCTATAAATTTACTTCATATCGAATATAGCTTATCAATTAGGCCTTGTTCTTTTTAATATACTTGTTTTCATAGCAGAAGCATTCTTAACAGCACAGTAGGCTGGTGAAATGTATGATTTGTACATGTCACATGCATTATGTTTAATTGTTTTAGTGACAAACATTCTTTGAAGTTGTGAATAAACCCAAGAGGGAAAAAATAGTCCTTTAAATTTTATTTATTATCTTTCATTTATTGTAGATTTTTACATTACATTGTATGAATTAAATACCTATTTAGGAGCACTGGACGAAGCCTTTTCGTTTTTTCAAGTTCTTAAACATAAATTACGTCATCCTCTTTAAAAAGAAACTTAAAATAAATTATAAAATCTTTCTAGGGTACTTCTCCAGAGTCCCACAGGAGACCATGGTAATCACGTTCTAACCATAGATTTTTACGTTTATTTTTAAGCCTTAGGTGGCTCCAGGAATGGGGGGGGGGTTGAAAAGAAATACTGTTGGTGTAGAATCTTCTTACTCTAACATAGATATATTAATACTGAAACAAAATATCAATCGTAAATGACTTCGTTATTCTAAGATGCATAAAAGATTAAAATAAATAATAGTCTTCTTACTCTAAAGGAAATATTGCTATCTCTTTAATAATGTATTCGTTGAACATAGTCTTCGAGGGTGACCAAGGACTTGCATATCAATCACGTATTTAACTATCTTCAAGCAAGTACAACTAACAATCAACTAACATAAATGTTCATTTACAACCTCTTTTTATACACTATACGTATATTATATTTTTTTGTTGCCCTATCACTATTAAGCGCATTCATCCATACAACCAGAGATATTGAAACACACGTCAAAGCACCGTTGGAATCATTTGAGGACAATAGCAATCGGTGTCAGCATCATGGAGCGACTTTTTGATAATTCTGCTGATGCTGACTGTATAATAGATTTTGTGATTTTTTGTGAAAAAGTGCAAGTAGAACATCAATGATTGTTGAATGGTGAAAATACAACAAAAATTCAAGATATAGTTGATAATAGTATGGTAGTGCTTGAAAGTATTACTAACTATCAGAAATCTGTGAAATTGTCATCGCACATTAAGAAAAAATTATTAAATATTGAGTGTCTTATAACATTTTTTTAAGAAATTTTTTTTTTTAAAATTGGAAATTCAAGGACATGGTCTTGGTGCTACATCAAACCATAATGATAATAATGATGATGTTGCTGTGGTCTAGAAAGAACTTAATACTACGTTTCAGAATCACATAAGAACTGTTATTATTGTAAGTAGTAAGCAAGTGTTAGATAAACCAGCACAATTACCATTACTGGGCAGAAAAAATTCTGCGACTAACACGGCCTACAATATTTCAATACCATTGGAATATTAATGTTTGGTCTGGAAACATTGGTGATCGAGTTGCAGGTGCATGATTATTATTTAAGTATATCAATGCTTTAATTTTAGTCCACCTGTCAGTTGCAAGTCCTAATATAGAGCATAACCAATTAAATCCTTGTTTAATTTATACATGGATTGGACCAGCATTCTGGCCACTCAGACTAAAGAAGCGGCTTATTTGCATTTTTTTATGCTAACACTACCATCCTTGATAGAAGATATCCCGCTAAACATTCGATTGGCTATGAAATGACAGCATGACAAAGCTCCCACGCACTTTTTCGCCAACGTCAGGAGGTTCCTGCATAAGCGTTATCCTTACTAATGGATTAGATAAGGAGGTTCAGTTGAATGGCCAGCGTGATCGCCGGATCCAACTCCACTTGATCAATTCTTGTGGGGATGCGTAAAGGAGATTGTGTACAAGACCTAGACTATTGGAAAAGAAGACTGCCGTAGGAGAATTATCAACGCCTTGAACATTGTACAAGAACAGAGTATGGTATAGCGAACCGTCAACAACGTCATTTGTCGTGCCAATCTCAT
Source organism: Copidosoma floridanum (assembly GCF_000648655.2). Next base: position 601,134 of record NW_019380333.1, on the reverse strand, counting down.
TCTTGTAGCCAACGGAGGACCCATTGAGCAGCTTTTGTAAGCATTAGCCCAAACCATCAGCCCTTTTCAGGGCTAAGAAATTAATGTTAAGGTTCTATTACACTGCAGTAAAATTAAATCACTGTACATATTAAAAAAAAAAAAAAAAAAAAAAAAGCTACAAGTTTGCCAATACATATTTGATTTCAGGAAAATTTAATAAATACTTGTAGTCATAACAAAAATGTTCCCTTGCATCTCACAAAGTTAAGATGGTTAGACGTACATCTTCAGATTTTGGTCGTCTGTTCCTTTACCGTCATGAGAGACGTGCTTGAAGTGTAAACAAAGATGCAGGGTTAAAATGTCTATACGGTGGGAGCATTGACACCGTATTTAATTGTCTACCTGAAGGAATATACCGTTTCTGTTATTTGCAGCATGTTAGTAAGCAATACATCAAATAGGGAATTCGTAGTCATGTTTGTGTTTCTGAACCTGAACCTGAAACTAAGATTCAGTAAAAGCCTGATACCTAGCTGGATACGGGCTGCGCCATCACAGCAGCTTGGACCTACATGTAGGCTCATCCTCAGGAGTTATGTGTCATGTTACTGGACATCGTTTAAATAAATCTTGCTACATTAGATATGTATAGTATATGTACAGATATATTTCAATGAAAAGCTCGAAAAGCATAGTTGTTTGTGGATTTTTTTCAGATAATGCAGTACATGCAATACAGTATTACTTTTACCTGGAGAATACCTGATTCACACTTTGGTGTAATTGTGGTGTTCCTGGGGTCCATTCAGTTACGTTCTAAATAAAGCCTTTATTTTGATAGATGTGCTGCTAACGAAGAGATATTCTTGTTTAGTAATGAAGAACACTTGTGCCAAGTACAATTCTGCTAGTGCCAAAAGTATTATATAACCTTTGTCTTTTTTCTTATGCCCTAACTGATAATCTGATTATTTTTTTTTAATTGAGCACTTAACTGACTGGCAAGTAGGTTGCAGTTATGGTAGTATACTGAGGTGTCACCAGTGAGTGTGTGAACAAGTCAAAAGTCTTCCAGGGGAGTGGTACTACAAGTGACAGTGGAACTTAAAGGTTTTGTATTTGCCCTTGCGTGTACTCTGATTACCTTTGTTCTTATTTGTCCAGTGGATTAAGTGGCCAGTTGGTCTAAAGTTAAGGGATCCTTTGTAGATTTTACAAAGTGAGTATGCGAAGGAAATATAAAGCCATAATATGGACTGCTTCTCCTTATAAAACCATCCTCTGGCATTTTACAATTATGGGCTTGCTTCAATTCATACTTTGCTTTGTTTTTAGCTATGCAATAAAACAACTGGTCAGTTAGTTGAAATTTTTGGAGTATACTGAGGTGTCAGCAGTGAGTGTGCGAACAAGTAAAATATCATTTCTTTTTGCTTTTGGTACTTAACCAACAGACAGTTCGAGTAAAGTATTTGTTTCACTTTGCCAGCGTAATTTTTTCTGCTTTCTGCATGTATTTTAAATTTTTTAATCGGTAGAGTTTATTGATAAAGATATGCTAAAATTTTTGAGAAAAGCAATTTGTCGATTTCATAGTGCCAAGAGTATTGTGCTATGGACACGAAATTCATATATGCATTGATTGGCCAGTTAGTCTCAGTTAAACAGTCGTATTTATTTTTTTACTACTTGGTATGCGAGAAAAAAAAAGTTATAAAATGGACTGCTCCTCTTAAAAAAAAAAAAAGTTACAATAATACGATCAAAACTCATTTTTTGTCCTCATCGAACCTGTGAAGTTTTTTGATGTTACAATATTTAACGTAAAAAGTCTTACAAGACTATCTCACTTGACACACAATGTTATAAAGCTTGGTCTCTCAAGATTATCGTGCATTATTTAATTTTACTATTGTTTTATCAACATTCATTTTGGCGGTGTTTGCATTACCTGACAGTTCGATGACTTATTGAATCTCTACAGTTGATAAAGCTGCAATCTGCGTGGCAACCTACTATTCTCATAGGCACTCCCCCTTTGCCACACCTCCATCAAGAGTCGTTACACTACCCACACTGAGTGCCCACCCCTCGACGCTAAGCGTTCTGAGATTGGCCAAAGTTATTAATGTTAATTTGTCAATACCTTGGAAAATACGCATCAGTTACAAATTTTGTAGAGACCCTTTACAGTGTCTTGACGAGCTTTATAGCGTGGTATTATTTTCCTCAATCATTTTTGATACACCGTGTATATCTCTATGAAGAAAGGCAGGTGAACCTACCTACGAAGCTTTTTCGTGCAAATGCGATAAGTGCGAGGAATAAGGAAAAAACCAGAATGAGAGCAAACAATAAGGAAATAACGGGAATGGAAGAAGTAACAGTGGGAACGAAAGGAATAACATACTTATGTACTATACTTTTTTAAAAGTATTAGTTGGGGCAATCACCCTAATGTTTTCGAAAAAGTATAGTACATTAATATTACACTGGGATGTGGGATTTTAGTGCAGAATGCAACGGTAAGGAACATGGATATATTTTTTAGTTTTTTTTATTAATTGTTATATTATTATGGTTTCTTTAATTTATTACAATCATTTTAATATGTACATAACATAGTTAAACACCTCTATTCTCATAAAAAATGTTACTGTAGTACAGAAACCTTCAAGTTATGGTAATTAATGTCAGTTATAGTTGGAATGCTGATTGCTTTTATCGCTTAGAGAGTTTAATCTAAACTTTTCGTATCCCATAACATTAGTTGATAGCATATCAGGCCGTAGAAATTTCTTTTTCTTTCAAGCTGAATTCTAAGTGAAGTGTTTTTCAAAATCTGACGAAATTTTTTAAACTTTTTTTCCACAATTTTCAAGACAGTGAGTTCAGTCAATCTTATGAGAATTTTGGAGAACAACAACTTTACAGATAAGTATTAACATAAAATTGTCTTTATTTACATCAATTGACTCTTAGCAACTCGATTCTCTGTGGTTTTATTATTATTCTTTTTTTTACGGAATATAAAAATTTTAATGATTATTCCCTGATATTTACCATCATTAAAACATTATAACACATTATACATTTGATTTAAATCAGAAGTATAAAACAGGAAAACTAAGATTTGATCAAGGAAGAACCAACCAATGACTTAAGCAATCTACTGACTGCAAATGCTTCTACGTGTCAGATTGCAGCTCGTGTATCATTCAAATTTTCTTTAGTAGCAAGAGTTATTGTTTTTAAAGTTTGACTATGTTCTTGATACCATTAACAGCAAAACCATCTTAAAGTAACCAAAATTAAGGTATACTATAGTACATGTTTATATTCAATTAATAATTGTTAAAATATCCATTCTTGACATTTGATAAATTATTTGCATGAAAAATTTATAATACATCAAGACAAAACTGCTAATAATTACCATCTTTCTTAGATACTAAATTACTGAAAGACTTGGATTTATACAGGTTATGATTAAGAGAAGAAGAAAGCTCAATGGCATTAAGGAAAGATCCAGTCGCTTATGCACACCAATGATTGATGTTTTCGCAAACTTAGTCTCTATTAACACAAAAATCAATCCAAAACCTCTATTCTACTTCATTTTACTTCCTATCTCTTGATGAAAAAAAAAAAATTGTAAGGCCAAGAAATCATAAAAAAATAATACCTTTGCCTTCATCTATCGTTGGAGTGTACATGAGTGATCGCACTTTTAAAGAATACCATCTATGTAATACACATGAATTGAAAAAGACAGTTGTTTCTTATTCTTTTTTAAAAAACATAATAATCAATGAAATGTTACTTGATATATTTATTTTTTAACTAAATCATTACGTATTATAATATTTTTAACTCTATACATGTATTCACTCTGAAACAAAATATCAATCGTAAATGACTTTGTTATTCTAAGATGCATAAAAGATTAAAATAAATAATAGTCGTAAAATTTAATTACAGTTCTCACTAATAAAAGATTGTACTAGAAAACAAATTTATTTTACTAGTTATTTTGGTAATTTTTGACCATTTATAATTAAGATGTTCAGTTTCGTGATTTAGTTCTTTGTTGCTGTCCACGTCTTTGATGCTACTGATTTTGAATATATATTCCGTTCACAATGTTTCGATTTGAATAGTATGTAAAAAAAAACCTTTGTTGGCATAACGTGGGTCGAAATTAATATACTTTGGTGTTGATATGAGTTGTGAAGTTCTTCTGAACTTATTATGCAAATTATAAGTTGTCAATTCACTCGAGTCAGCAAGAAATCAACTTTAAATTTTAGATTTACTGGGCTGCTTCAAGTCTCTGTTTCTAACATAGAGTCCAGCACGTTTATGACGATAAGATCGTACTACAAACAATATTTTTGATGCAGTTAATTAAAAATGCATCTCCTTTTTTTGGTATAGTGTATAAACGCCTCATATTTTATGTAACTAAACTGTTAACATACCTAAGTTATTAAAACAGTTTAGAGAATTCTTGTAAATCGTGTTACTCCAACTTTGATAATTGTCCCTTCGATCATTAACCAGTTGTTGTGTTTGGAAGCCTTTGTATGACAAAAAACTATCATAAGATTGTTGGTTTCTAACATTGTATTCTCCATATCTATTATTACTTATAGCTTCATAAGTATTTACAAAAGTATTTGGTACTATAAGAAATACATATATTTATATTTGACTCGCTTTTTGTTGTTATTTATTTAACTTACCCGTTGTGTTCGGATGATGATTATTTTTAAAATAGCTTGAATTAACTGGACAATCATTAGCAACATCAATTGCTTTGATTTCAGAATCTGTAAATTAAAATGTTTAAAGATGTGGTATTATTGACATCATAATTTATGTTCGCGATAATTATTAACACATAACAATTCAGTCAACTTCTTGAACCTCAAAATGACAACAAAAGTATTTTTATGGCTATTCAAACTAAAAATAATTGATATTAAATAAAATTAAAATTGTAACGAGGAAAAATGGCCTTTATATTCCAAAATGCTCTCGCTAATGCAACGTGTATACAAAGAGCATTAATTTGACGCTTCTCCGAACTATTTGTTTTTCGGGAGCTGTATACACGCTGAGAGGAGGGGACGAGGACGCCAACGGACAAACAGTCGAGATGCAGAGACACAGCAGCGCTGGCAGAAAAGGACAAGGAAAGTGCGAACGCGACTACCGAGACACAGCAGCTGCGAAGTATGAGAGTGACTGCGACAGGAGATACGTGGTGGCAGCAGTGGTGGCGGCCATTGCTTGAGCAAGAGGTCGTGAGTGAGTCTGGAGTAGAGCCTCGAGCTGTACGCTTAAGTGCGAGCAGTGAAAGCTTCGATGGTTTACGGGATTTTCGTGGCGAGAGTTGAGAGAGAGAGTTTTCGAGAAGGTGCGTTGAGTGTTAAGAGAAGAGAGAGGAGTGTACGTGCGAGACGAGAAGCTGCTGTGCTCTCCCAGGACGACGAGGTCTCCAGGTCGAGGACTACGGTCGCTGTGAGAAGAAGAAGAAAGAGAAGTGGGAGAGGGAGAGAGAGAGAAGAGTTTGGGTGAAGTCGCAGAACGAACGACCCGCTCGAGGACGCCGGACAACATCACACCGGGTTGGACTCGTGGACGTTTGACCAGGAGGTGAGGCTAGGGAGAGAGAGAAATATTAAGAGAGAGAGAGAAGTAGTGTGTAGCGTAGACAGTGTGAGAGAGAGAGAGAGAGAGAGATTGTAGTGTAGACAGTGTGAATGAGAGAGAGAGAGAGAGTTTGGGTTGACAAGACGAGGTGTACGAGAGACCGCGAGGTGCATGAAAGTGCCGCCATTTTTCGTGCGTGTTGTCGCGTATTAGGGTAGATAGTAGAGAAAGAGAGAGAGAGTGTATAGCAGTGTGAGAGATTGGGGACGGAGTGTGAGAGTGTGTGTAGTAGTGAGGGTCGAGGACGAGCAGCAGCCCCTCCTGGTCCCGGACCAGCAGGACGTGGTGGACGAGCGCTCGCGGCTCGCAGGTGGTGAGGCGGAGTCGCTATAGTGCCGTCCAGAGGTCGAAGTGAAGCATTGTGTCGTGTATTGTGAAGAGAGGGAGACTGTAAATAAGTGTTAAGTGTTTAATAAAAGAAACAGTGAAAGGTATTTGTTGTGTGTAAATTAATAGTTCTTCCCGTAGAACGGGAGAACTCCCGCGCCTATCCCCTTTTTTCAGGAGCAGAAACCCAAGAGGTGAGAGGGACAACGGTGACGAACGCGATCGAGATTTGCTTACGCTGCGTCGGCGCCTCGTTTTATTTCAGGTCAAGAAGCAGTGTTACAAAATGTATGAATTTGAAAAACAATAAATGCTCATACATAGGTACCTGTTTTTTATAAAGGTTATTTAGGTATCTTTTTACTTACATGGCTGTTCATTATAACCTGGCAACAAAACAGTTTTAAATGATCGTAACAGTTCTTTTCTATGCATCTCAAAATCTTTATTCTTACTTCAAGCCATCCTTAATACTTATAAAACAATTGTAATAGAGCAACTAATAAGGCTTGTACATTAATTAATAACTGTAAAAAAGGTACAACTTATGTTTTTCTTTTAATTACCCTTTTGCAAAGATACGATTCTTGATATTACTTTTCACACCAACGAAAGTTTGAGGTTTTAGGTTCCGTAGATGTACTGTGAGAATTCTTAGAGTACATAAGAAAGATAAGTGTATACTTTACCTTGTTGACTTCTGAAAATAATAGTAACGATATTTATTTATAGGTACACTCACCGTACCTTGATTCGCACATTGTTCAATAGTTGTTAATATGATAGTTGTTTATCGTTATATTTTTATTTTATGGTTATGGTTGTTCTTCATATTTTATTACGATAAATTACTTCAAGAATTCAGACTTCGTGGTTTGTGAATTAAGGTACAGTGAGTGTACAACGTATTGTGCACTCCTCACATATGTGTGGGTTCCAGTCCCGCACAGGCAAGGCTGTGTTTCCACAAGAAAAGGAGCACGAGGAAAAATGAGCACTCACGATAGCTTTTATTGAAGAGAAATTCAATAAGGCTTTTTATTGAGTTAATACAATGAAATTTCTCTGCTCACGTCAAGAGCTATACGAAGCGTCTGGTGGCACGCGACTCTTCTTCTTCAGCTGTAGTGCACCAGCAATGTATGCGTGAGTTGACTTGCGTATGTGAAGGAAAAGATAATTCTTGGAACGAGGGTCTGCTTGCGTCTTGAATGTGAAGTTGGTCACTGTGGCCAAGACACAACATTTACTCTCTCCCCAGTGACCGGTGTAAGAGCCAGGAACGAGACATGGTGAGTTGATGAAGACTGGGCAGTTTGGGCAGTTATGATAGGCTTTGGTTGTGGTGAGAGCTGATCAGCGGCGCTTGGCGCTTTCGGTTAATCAGCGGTGTTGGGCGCAGAGGGCAGAGGTTGCAGTGGTGGATGAGCAGTGGCGCTTGGCACTGTGGGCTGCTCGAGGACAAAGTTGACTTGCTCTATGTATGCTGGCTTGAGCGTATCCATGGATACCACCTCTTCTTTGCTGTTGATGTCGAGGACGTAGTTGCGCTCATTGAGATGGCGAACAACGCGATGTGGACCAGTGTAGGGTGATTCCAGTGGCTTTCAGATTCTGTTGACACGCTTGAGAGCAGGTTAGCAGATCTTTAAAACAGAACGGGTGCTGAATCCAGTGACTTGAGGCAGGCACTGGTCTGATGGCTCTGAGGAGTTGTCGCAAGCTGCACGCGAACATAGACTGGTTTTCCTGGACTGAATCGGTGGTGAAGAAGTACCCTGGAATTCTGGATGAGAATTCGAGAAGCATTTCAGCTGAAGAGGCTTGCAGGTCCTCTTTGCAGACTGTGCGGGATCCCAGAAGCACAGTTAGGAGGACGTCTAGCCAAAAATTTGGGCAGTAGCACAGGGCTGCTTTAAGGGTCCTGTGAAGCCTCTCCACCATGCCATTAGACTGCAAGTGATATGAAGTAGCCTGACACAGCTTTGGGTCACTTATCTGGGCTAGTTCCTTGAAGAGGTTCGTCTCAAACTTGGCTCCATGGTCTGAAGTGATGAAGAGCGGGGTTCCAAAGGATCTGATCCAGTGGTCAAAGAAGGCTTTGGCAATGGTAGGTGCCTGGATGTTGGATAACGCGATCGCTTGTGGCTAGTGTATGAACCGATCAATGATCGTGAGGCATTATTGCATGCCTGCGACTACAGACATCTTGATTATGTCAATGTGGACATGTTCCAGGTGGTTGTTGGGCTTAGTGAATCTGCCCATCGCTGACCGTTTGTAGTGACTGACTTTGGGGCGCTGACAGGCTTCTCACGCTATGACCCGGGCTAAGGCGTCTCTGCCCACTCCTGGCCAGACAAACTTCTGACTCAAAGTGGGGGCCGTGGCTTTGCTGCTGAGGAGTGAAAGACGATGCACCACGTCGAAAGCTATGTTCTGGAGAGCAACCGGTAAGTACGGCCGCACCACGCCCTGCGTGATGTCTCCATAGATAAAGTGGCCCTCAATGTTGAGCAACTGGAACACCAGGTTGTTCGATGGGTGGTTAAGCAGGTCAAGGAGCTCTGTATCGTACGCTTGAGCTTGGGCGATGACTGGGCTCAGGATCGAGAGCATTAAAACGGTGGCAACTGGTGTCTCTGGCTGAGTCGTTGGTGCAAAGAATGTGGTTGCTATCTCGATGGGCTTCGCAGCTTGTGTCGAAGCTTTGGGGTGTAGCGTCTCGGGCTCGTCTTCCGACCGGAAGAAAGCATCAGCCACAAAGTTATCTTCATCTTTGGCGTAGACCAGGCATGAGTTGAACCTAAAAACAAATTTGAGGTAACGAGCCTGTCTAGGTTAATTCTTGGCTGCTGGTTGGAAGGCAGTGAAGGTAATGGGCTAGTGAACCGTGAATATAGTGAATGGGTGGCCCTCTAGAATCCTCTCAAAGTGCTTGACAGAGGCGTAGATCGCTAAAAGCTTTCTGTCGTGGGTGCGGTACCTGGCCTGCGTGGAATCTAGCTTGTGCGAGAAGAACCCCTAGGGCGCCACGAACCATACGGTTAAAGCTGCTCTAAAGCAGTGCCAATGGCTGTGCTCGAAGCTTCCGTGCAGAGTGCTAATGGGGCGTCCAGGGCCAGGAACGTCGTGCAAGCAGCGTCAATGACGTTGGCCTCATATCTGTCGAGCGCCTGGGATGCAGGTGTGATCCACTTGAGCCTAGCTTTCTTGGGTAGGCCTTTGAGCAGCTCGTTAAGAGGTGCCTGTAGCTCGGTGGCATGGGGAACACATGTGTGGTAATAGTTAATTACTCTCAAGAAACGTCAAAGCTCAGACGCTTTAGTCGGCTTAGGAAAAGCTTTGATGGCATCCACTTTCGCTGTTGGTGGTCAACAGTCTTCCACGAAACCTGGAAGTCCAAGTAGATGACCTGAGGTTTGCCGAATGTGAGCTTTGCCAAGTTAACCTTGAAGCCTGCCTACTTCAAGACGGTAAATAGCTGACAGAGATGATAAAGGTACTTCTCGTGCGTCTGTGACATGACGAGGACATCGTTGATGTAGGCCTAAGTGAAGTAAAGCTTGTGCAGCAGCTGGTCCAGGGCGCGCTGCATGATCTGTGCAGCGTTTCTGAGGCAAAGTGAAGTGCCAAGGAACTTGAAGAGACCTAAGGGTGTCGTGAGGGCCGTCTTCTTTACGTCTCCGCTGGTGATGGGCACCTGGTAAAAAGATTTGTGTAGGTCGATGACCATAAAAGCAGGACCTTGGCTCTCTTGCAGCATGTCCTCGATGATCGGGAGGGGGTACCTGTCTGGAACAGTGATGCTGTTGAGGCAGCGATAGTTGCCGGTGACGCGCCAGGAGTTGTTGGCTTTGGGCATGTGGTGCAGTGGACTACCTCACTGATTGCTGGACGGCCTGACGACCCCTTGGTCTTGAAGCTCAGTGACAGCAGCTTTGGCCGCTGCTAATCACTCACCGATGAGTCATCGAGGACGGTCGAGGACTGGTTGGCCGCAGGTGATAATCCGATGTTGGACTGGAAGGCTGCTGATGACCACTGGTGCACTGTTGTACGCAGATTTCGGCGAACTCGTGCAGCAAGAACGAGTAGTGGCTGGCAACGTTAGGACCGTCAGGTCCGAGTTGTTCGGTTGTTGCAATCGAGTGCATGTTGGTGTTGCACAGGATGCCCTGGACAGCCAAACCTGTGAGCGGATCGATGAGCCATCTGTGTTTGAGGTCTGAAAGTACACCCTGTTCTGCCAGGAAGTCGGCTCTGATGATAGCCTGGGTAACGTTGGCGATGATGAGCTCCCATTAGAAGTCGCGACACAGGCCCTGGATGAGGTTGACCTTTCGGCTGCTGTAGGTGTGGATGGGCGAATGGTTGACTGCATACAGGGTCAATGCTTCCCGTTGGGCCTGGTTTAAATTCGGCGGGCAGGGCAAAATCGATACTACGGCGCCAGGGTCGAGCTGGAGGTCGATCTTGAGGTGTTGGTCTCTGATGAGCAGATGGGTTTCCACCGGTGGAAGGGTGACCTCGACCGTCTGCGTTGGAGGCAGTCCTAAGCGTTTTCCAATGGTCGAGTAGCCTGTATAACGAAGGTGTGGGGCTGTGCAGGAGTAGGCGTTGATATCAAACTTCCTATGGAAGTAGCACTAGACGTGGGTGCCTGGGGACTGGGCACGTCGTCTGCTGTGCGACCTGTTCCAGCTTCTGGCATCTCCGTTGCCCCTGTTGCTTTCGAGTAGCTCGAACAGCTGTTTGTTGGTGGCGGAGAGCTACGCGATCATCGCCTTGAGCGTGACGATCTCCTGGAGTAGCATCTCGTTGTGCAGTTGGTGTGGCGGGGAAGGCGAGGCCAAACCTGAGAAGACAGGCAAGATACTTGCGAAGGTTGGATTTATTTGCAGGAACGAAGAGTTACAGACAATTCCATTCGTAGCCTGCAACAGCTCATCAAGTGACGTGGATTTAAAAATGTTCAGGAAAAGTTGCACTTCTGCAGGTAGCTGGTCTAGCCACTTGACTCTTAAGCTGTCGTCTGTGAGGCTGTTACTGGCGAAGCTTTTTATCTCGCAGTGTAGCTTTGAGGGCTTCCTATTGCCCAGTAAAAACCCGGAGAACAGATTGTGCAGTTGTTGGTCCTTGGAGTCAGAGAACCTCGCAAGGACGTGCTTCTTGAGGTCTTTGTACCTGTTTTCTGGGGGTAGCGCTGCAAAGATGTTCGACAGCCCGTCAACGATGACTGGCCCTAACGCTTTGACGATCTGAGCATACTCCACGTCATCAGAGGTGATGTTGTTGTTCACGAAGATGAACCCCCCCTCCGTGAACCATTTGGCAGGGTGTTTGGGCCAAAATGAAAAAAGTTCCATGGTAGCCATGGGTCCAGCGCCAGAGTTGGCGCGGGAATCTGAGAGGACCTCCAGGACACTTGATAATAGGTGCCTAGCTCATAAGTTAATTTTGTATTAATTAATAAAGTGGCCAGTAAGTGCTCCAAGTCACTTGGTAATAGGCGCTTCGCTTAGTAGTTTTTTTTCTAATGGCTTAGAAAGTGTCCAGTAAGTGACCTAGGTTACTTGATGATGAGGGCTTGTGTTATGAATAAATAATTTTTTTTAACTAATAACGCAGCCCGTAAGCGCTCTGGGTCGTTTTATGATAGGCGCTAGTGTTATTAATTAATTATTTTATAAATTAATAAAGTGGGCAGAAAGCACCCCAAGTCACTTTGTTGCAGGCGCTTGTGTTACTGATTAATTATTTTAGTTATTAATAAAGTAGCTAGTAAGTGATCCAGGTCATTTAGTAATAGGCACTTATTAGTTAGTTTTGTATTAATTAATAAAGCGGCCAGTAAGCAATCAGGGATTGAGTTATTACGGGTGATAGGTGATTGTGTTATTAATTTAAGGTTTTAAATTTTTGGACTTTATAATGCACTGCAATTAGAAACACTGAGTAGGGACTGCGTCGCTTATTAACAAAGTAATAATTCTTTGTTTAGTTTATAATTAACTTAGGTGCAGGTAATTTTTAATCGTATGCTACTCACGAGAGACACTCATTGATACATTCTTTCAATTCACCAATTGGTCATTTATAAAAGCGGAATGAAACCATGATTATAAATTTTTTTTTTTAACAAATAAGCCAGTTTTTATCTCAATCACTACATTGCTTAAAACGACACTCACCCTGCACTCTATTCTTTATTAGTATATTAGTAGTGATTGTACAATAATTGTTTATTAGTAATGTACTAATGGAAGTTTTATTACTTATTTCCCAGCACTACAAAAACAAAAAAAAGGATACAAAAACCATACCACCCTTACCCTATTTTTTTTAGGTCACTAAACACGAATCTGATCTCAAAAGTTGTCTATCAGCTCGTATTTACTCCCCAACCTCAAATAATTGTCTAAATCTGTAAGCAAAAACGAAAAAGACGTTAAAGAAATTAAAAAATTAATTTAAATACATATTAACATATTTAATCATGTATTAGTTTACAAATGATTCGTAAGCTTATTTAAAAACGCTATCCTAAAAATTCACTTGGTCAGAGACCCAACGTAACCTTAAAATGTTTCAAAATTACACAATGCAAACCTCTTAGATCAATAACTTTTTGAAAATACAAGAAGGTCCTTGCTACTTTATACATAATTACTTCAACTCTCTGAATTTTTGAGCCATTACACGACCCTCAGGACACGCCACATAACCTAAAAAAATTCCGTAATCCAATGGAGGAAATCTTTGAACCAGTGCTTTCGCGAACCAAAGTTTGTAAGCTTAGTACTTCTTTGGACATGTGCTCCCCCACTTCTTAAACTGTTGAGCCAATCCAATGACCTCTTGGACACCAAACATAACTCAAAAAACTCCAGTGACCCCCTCACGCAAAATTTTAAAACTTTAGCATCCATTCTTCTTAAGCTAAGCCTTTGAACTTAAAAATACATAACAGAAACCCGATAAAACTCCACAATCTTGCTACACTATCTTACAGCATGTTAACTGCTCAAGACCTTTACTGTAAGCGTAGATAAATTCTTATCATTTTTATACGCTTTTTTTTAAATGGCTTTGGTGACATAGAAAAAAAATTAAATATTATTTGTCTTATGCAACGCGCATATCATCGTATTTTCTAGGTCAGGTGTAATAAACACATTCATTTTTAATTAAACTCTAATTGTACTGAAATTTATGTACTACAAAAAAGTTTTGAAAAATGTCTCACATATTTAGGAATTAAAAAATTTTTACAGATAATTTGGTTACGGAGTACAATAACAAAAGATTACAAATTATTATAATTTAAAACTTTAATGAGATATTTTTTTTTTACGAATGAAGTATAATTAAGAATACCTTTATTTGTATGAACACATACAGTATTCAAATTTTCCTCGTATTTTAAATAGGAAAAACGTTGTTCTACATTTTTTCTGTACTTTTTTTAGTGGAATGAGGTTCATAACCAATATTTTTTCCGTGTTTTATGTAAAAAAAGAAAAATAATAAACAATTTGTTACACATGAAATAATTTTTTTTCCTAAAACAGGTTGATTCTTCACTTTAGCCTGCACTGTTTGAATACGAAATAATATTTTTACTTAGGATACTTACATTCAATGTATTTTTTTAAGGTAGAAGAACGATAACAATTGAAGTTTTGATTTAAAATACATCACCTATAAAATCATGAAAGATAAAAGTAATAAAAGGTCGAATATCTGTTTTTCTTTTGTAGATTGAATGGAAAAATTTATGACATTGTTAGCAAAATCAATTTTTTTCAGCAATCTTTGTAACTAAAGATATGATTGATTAGGGCATCCGAAACTTACCTAAATTCTCAGATTTTTTTGTAAATAACAGGAATACATTGT
>NW_019380333.1:547631-586290 GCF_000648655.2 Copidosoma floridanum | reverse complement strand
CTACTAGGTTTTAAATGGTAAAATATTTTTTAATAAAAAATAATACTTATCTTTTTATAAAATTTAGAATGTATGTGAATTTTCCGAAACACTTGAAATTTTAAGCATATAAGTAATTATTATATAATAAATGCAAATTAATTAGACATTGCTGTGCGTATTAAAAACTACTTCATAAAAATTTCAAGTTAAATTGAAAATTTGTTTCAATTTTAAAAAACATTACAAATGTTAAGTAATGCTTATTTCATTTGAATTATCTGTATTAATTGTGTATTAAATCCTTTTTTTGCACGGAAACAATAGGCTGAGCTGTTTTCGCTAGAGCTTAGCAGATCTATATTCATGTAACTTAAGATCAAAAATTATCAAAAAAGTTGACTACAATCTAAGACAAAAGTGATATTACTCATTTCAAAAACAACCCAAGAACAATACGATATCTGATATTAATGTTTTTCGAGAAACAAGACAAGATTGAGTAAAATATCGTATCATCTTGTCTTGTGACAGCCCTATAGCATTTATCAGTGTCGTTTGTTTTTACAAGCGTAAGGCTGCATCCTTGAAAATCTGCTTACCAAGTCTTACGTAAACCATGTATGTTGAATTTTTGGTGAGAAAGATTACGTTGCTGACATATGGCGTTTCTTAACAATTTCCTGCGTGTATTAATTATATAGGTTAAGGTTTACGAAGTGAACTTAAATAAATGGAAATTTTTTTGTAAGTTGTACATAAAAATTTCAAAGCTATGTATCTTTCTCCTAAGCCTTTTAATATGTTTTATCAAGTTAGCATAATTTATTGCATTTAGAGGGTGTTCTGGTGTTTCAACATTGCACAGTCTTTTTTTAAACTGTATAGAATTGAATTCGACGTCTTGCTAAAGCTTTAGGCTAGAAAAAATAGGAGAAAAAAAAATTTTCTTGAAATGTTTTTTTCTTGTGGCGTATAAATTAAAAACAATTAACCTTCTGACAGTCCATGGTTTTGTTGAGCAGCTATCGTAAATCCTAATAATAAGAATGGATCTGAAACTTACTAGGTGGCTTATCGAGAATGTGGTGATAATGTTGTGTACTTCGATACTTTTAGAGCCCTGTAGTCACCGACTGACGGAATATTGTATCTAGAAGTTAGTAAGGTGAATTACAACCATACGCTATGTGAAAAATTTAACTTTTACAACTATGGTCAATCTATGTCAAATTTCTTTTAAAAGAAATATAAATTTCTTACATAACGAGAAACTTCTCAGATTCTCTTTGATAACCTTGAAGGAGACATTAACATTTAGCTTCTCTGGTACTTTTTCTGTTTACGAAGCAAAGTATTTTCTACTGATTATGTTATTGCTAATACACAGCTATATTCTTGGCTTAGAAGAACTATTGTTATTTAATTTAATCCCAAGTATCGATGAAAAATGTCAAAAAATTAATGTTGTCAATCAAATTATTGTATGACTAACAGTTAGTTATGAGATAAAATATTTCAGGTTATTTTTAATCAAGACTTCACAACCTCACAACAAAAATCTTGATATTAAGCCAAACAATCAAACGCTTTAGAGTGTTATCAAGTGCAGTCATATTATTGATTTGAGACCTAAGCATTCCATAGACCGTCTATTCAGTCTTATTAGAAGTATCGAAAAATAGTACCACTTATATTTTTGACTTACCTGTCGGAATTGTTAAGATAATTGCACTAAGAGTTGAATGTAACATCATGAGTGAAGATGACAAAAACAGTCACAAAGCACACACGATTCTGAATTTTTTTTTTTTAGCTGTACCACCTGTATATAAAATTATTAAAACTTCCTTAGAAATAATTAATTAACTTATTTTTGGATGTAGTAGCTCAGGATAGTGATTGAGTCAGGTTTTGTGGGGAAGTCATAACTATACGATAGTACATAAATCCATCTCCATAATGAGTGTTGTTAATAATCAAACAAACTATATAGGCAGCTAAATATATACTCCAGCATTGAGTTAACATCAAGCTCTTAAAGGGTTGCAACGTCAGTGAAAAAAGTCCATGAAAGCATCAAGACATCCAAGAAAATGATTCACACGTCAATAAATAACTCATTAAAACATCCAGTTTCGAAAAAGTCTTGGCCTAAAAAGAAAAAGCCCTAGTAAATACTGAATGAAATACTTTTTGTTGTACACAGAATGGAGAAGATTCCTAGTATTAAGTCTCCAGTCAAATTTCACGAATCTACTACGCACTATGGGATTTATGCTGATTAGTCGTATGCATTATCGGCAACAGCAATGAAATTCGTCATTTAATTAAACGCTTAGATTTCTGTCTTTTACCATCCAGAAGTTCTTAACACATTCATGGAGGATTGTTCACAGCAAATGAAAATGTAGCATTAACTTATACTACATTGATAATCAAAGCCATCTGTTATTTAGTCAAAGAAATAATATACGAGAGAAATGCTATAATGCATGCCTGATAGGTGCTGGAAGACACGATCCTGCACTGAAAAGAGGGTGGAACTTTCAGGGTAAGGACGCAGAGAATAAAACAAACATCTATGCACAAATTGGAGCTTGACTATAACTTTTTTGAATAAGCTTTATTTTCTTAGGTATATAATTACATGAGAAAGAATGAACGGATCAGCGTAGAACAACTATCTCTCATACTTATTGTAGACAGACTGCTTGCAGCTATGTGAGGCATGAAGTTTGGACCCACACTCTCTTAATCGCTTTAGCGTGGTGCATGCGCTTCTAACACATAGTACACGTGTGGAGCACTAGGCTTAAGTTGCTTTCGACACACACACAAGCGCACACATGACATACAGTGTTTGCTAGTATACATGCTTCTGAATTTGAGATACAGAAAGCCGTCCAAATGAATTTCAAAATAGTTTGAGAATTAAGTCCTAGCATACGTTTACAAACAAGTTCACTTACAATCTGTTAGTATACTTAATATAAAGAACAACAGCGAAACGCTTTTTACTTACAATCAGAAATGAACTAGAGGTAGACTTCACTTTAAAGTATATTTAGATATGATAAAACTCCCCTTTCTCACGAAACACTAAGGGCATGGACCCCAAGTTATATAGTTTCTCCCAAATACATGTGAATGGTGAATCTTTTAACGGGATTATAAACAAAAATAATCTAGTTAAACTTTAACAGTACTCTTACAAATAGTTCAAAACTCATTTTAATTCTAGCTGTATTAAGTAAAGTATATAACATGTATTAGAAATATGTTACGTGAAAGCTCCAATCAAAAAAAAACTTGAGGTAGACCTTTCACAATATAAAAGATTAAACCACCGTACGATGATAAAGTTTGCGAAATCTCTTAGCTAGAAAAAGAAAAAATGTATACGCCTGTCAAATTCAGAAAAAGGTGTAAAATAAAAAAAAGGTCACATGATTCTTTGTTTGAAATTTTCTAATTAAAAACTACTAACTCTGAAGTATGATTTGATCACCACATGAATAAAATAAAGAGAAAAATAAACTTCTTATTTTTTCTTTTCACTTGATAATTCAAATCTCATCATTGTTATCAACTACACAATGGAAAAAGGTAGCCAGGTAATACCGCGAATACAAAATTGCACCTCTTTGCTTGTTACAAGAAGTTTAAAGATTGTCGTTTATTACGATCTTGGATACGGTGCAAGGTAATATTAATTTATGGATAGGTCTGGTTGAGAGAATATAGTAGGTTTTAAACTTCACGAATCACACCAAGCATTTTTAGATCATAGAAGACATTGGCAACTCTCACAAGGAGGTGTCTACCAGGAAAAGTGAACTCATTTCTTACAAAGTATAGGTCCTCTACTTAAATCAAACATGAAGCAGAGTCCCACTTCTCCGAAGTTTGAAGAAAATTAAGATACTTCAAGAATCATCTGTTTCAAAAATACTGCACGGCTCAGGACATTAGCTTTCACCAGTGCAGTGGCGATGTTTTCTTTGTAGAGAAGTCCGGCTCTAGGATTGAATAAGATGGTCGAAACAGGCCGAGGGGTCGTCAGCCAAGGGAACCAGAGGCATTGAGTTTAGCCACGACTCAATCTAGGAGAGCAGTGTGTAAAGTTTGATAAAAGTAAGGACTTAGTCTCCAAATAATCTCTTGAAGTGAAATTGAGTTGACTTGGCAGCAGCTTCTTATAATCCTCCAAAGTAAGGAGCCAAACATCTGTCCACGATGAATACAAGCCACTTGGATGGTAAAGCGTTAAGCCAGTGAAGGACGTTAAAGGATTCCGTTCACAAGTGGGTAGAAATACCATCACAGGGGCAGCTGTCAACAAAGTGTTTAATGACTTTGGCCATCAGATGAGCAACACAATTCAAGCTGAGAAATGCTTAGCAACTTTAAGGATGCGACTTGAGTCTTGGCTATTTGGAGTGATACATGAATGTTAGAACCATTGCTAAGGCAGACATAGACAATATAGGCAAAGGTTGACAACAAGATACTAACCGATTGGGTTTTAAGGCTCAATATATCGCCGAAGAAATGAGATATTTATGAACTTTAAGAGCCCTAATAAAATAAGGCTCTTGCAAATATTTGAGCATCATCCAAGCCACAAACATAAATTTACGCAGTAGTTAAAAGAACTCTAGGTGCCTAAGGTCAATCGTAGCCAGGTGCCAAGCTAATGGTAACACAGGGACTTTGATCAAACTGAGACCCATAATGCATGTCAGGATTCTTTCTTTGGCCAACAATGGGCTTAATCGATAACAGCGATTCTTTTGCTAGAGTTGTCTGAACCTCCTCTTAATGCGGTAATGTATAGTGCTTCTAACAACAAACCAAACAAGAGAACTCACTCTTGCACTGTTTGACATTATGCAAAACAAGACAGTTGAGGCAGAGTTGCCTATCGTTTACGAGCTACCTCTTTTCGTTCAAAGGTTAATTTTGAAATGGCTGACAAAAATGTAAAGCTACCTCACTTATTAAAGTTCCCCAATAACATTGGAATATTAACGGATGGTAAAGAGGAAAAATTATGTAAAGCAAGGGCTGAAGCAGAGTTAGTAATTACGGTTGGCAGAGTTGTGGGGTTTAAAGGGGATACATAGTCTTAAAATTCACCCACCATAATTCTAGCTGCACCTAACTTTTTGAAATTATAAAAAGAATTATTCATCTTCTTGTACAACGTTATCTGTTGAGTGAAGAGACTATCATGTCAGCCATTTAGGAAAATGTAAGTAAATAGAGACAAGATTGAATCGGGTGCCACGTACAATGCAAAGCGACTAACACCGGCTTTACTACAATAGGTGAATTTAGCTAACATATATCATGAATATTAATCGTATTGCCACTAACTATATAGGCGTATTTGGAAGCTATTATAATGTTAAAATAAAAAATGGCTTACATACATACATACGCAAACGCAATCAAAGGCAAACCTAAATGTCGATTGGCTGTCTTCACGTCACAGAGCAGGAGCATAGAGCTCAAAAAGGACCTGCGGTAGCAGTGACCAGCAAATTCACGGTCTCTGTCAGCACTCAGCCATAGCTTGTAAGATCAGCAGGCGTAGCTATTGGATATCTCGCAGAGAATTGACGCGAGCGCAGCAGCAGCTTTCTGTGTGTAACGTTTGTGCGCAGTGGTGTAGTAGCAACGACGCTGACGTTCTCAGACAGGCTATTCTTCTATGAAGACAAGATGGCCGTACTCAGGCAGAAAGCCCCGATGACGAGGTCCAAAGCCCTGCAGAGAAAAGCCCACTGACCTGCGTGGTGATGTGCACTGGGAGTACACAACAATGGCGCGTACAAGATTGAGCACGTATGCTGGAAGAACGTAAAGGAGGCTGGCACATGGCTCCATCTGTTTCTTCCTGTTAGATTTAGCTTTAAGAACTTCATGTGCCAGATAGCTCATAGGAGACTCGATTCTACTCTAAACATAGGCTGGAACTTGCCTTATCTGAGCCACAACCATCATTGTTCATCTACTCAGTCTGTAATCTGTATATCTATAATACCAATTATTTGAGGATACAGACTTATTTCTAATAGCTCCAAAGTTTCAGAACTTTAAAAATACTCTTTGAGTATTTGCTTTTTTCTTGTTTAGAGAATAAGCTAAGAGATACAGAATTAAGTAATTTGAGGGTATTTTTATTGAAATAAATATAGTATGTTTGCCAAAATTTAAACATATTCCTTACGAGCTTTTTAGTACTAAATTGTTCAAAAAGTTCGTTAAAACTTTTATAAAAAAAGTAAAAACTACAAAAAAATGGATAATAAAGAAATTTAGAAAAAAAGTATCCACCTACACATGTGCAGGGACTATATGGAAATGTGACGCATGCAATGCGCAAAATGCAACAATTCTAATAAATGGATATTCCAACAAACAACAAACTAATTCAAAGAAACCAGACGCAACAAATAAATAGACACAAGCAAAAAAAATTATGCTTGTGCAAAAAAAAGTATAGTTAATAACAAAATATTGTACCTTTTAAAGACAGCTCGTTGCAGGATGCAACACCTACTGAGACCAATGTAATATACAAATGAGTTACCGCCTGAAATTAGGACAAAGTGTAATCATCTACTTTTTTACACGTAAAATCTCCAGTTGCAAAAAATTTTGTTTTAATTAATATGTTATGTCAGTTTAAAATCTTTTATAATACTAGATTCTCGTTGTTCGTGTAAAATTACTCGACAATGTAACTATTATAGACACGTATATTAGGTATCTCAGAAAATTTT
This sequence comes from Copidosoma floridanum, assembly GCF_000648655.2. Next base: position 579,517 of record NW_019380333.1, on the reverse strand, counting down.
TTTCTAACCTCAATTTCCTCTTCGTAAAGCAAGTTTCCAATCTTTTTATCTGTAACTTGTACTTTAGTAAAACAATGTGATTTTCTACTAATACATTTTTTTATTATAAATACAGGTAAATAACTGTGAAGAGTAATTAAATAAGATCAAGGAGAAACCATCTTAAACTACACGCAAGAAGTTTTGAGCCGTTGAAAGCTTTTAACTACTAGGTTTTAAATATCTTTGGGTGACTACAGTACCAACTTTGACAAGTCTTAATCCGAAATTTAAAAAAGGTCGTCAGCCAAGGGAACCAGAGGCATTNAAAAAAAAAAAAAAAAAAAAAAAAATTGTACGAAAGCTAACATCAGCAACGCTCGCCTCGAAGTTGATACAACCACCGTTTAAGTCGTAGGCGAGCTGTGTAGTGTCAAGAGTGGGGATGCCAAGGCTTAAAGTTCGATACATCAGAGGCCAAACATTGGGGTAACAAGAGACTAGTATAGCTTGAACTCTCTAGTGTCAAAAGTAAAGTATAGTAGAGCCGAAAAGTATACTATACCAGTAAGTTTTCATTTTTTACAATATTATGTAGTACTATGCAAATGAGTTAAGGTATAAAAAGTAGCTTTAGTTTACATAAAAATAAAAAAAAAACCTAAATTTGTTGGCTTAAGCTTCTGTGTTAATAATAATATTCAGGTATTAACAAATAAACAAGAAAAAATACCAAATGAGGACTAATTACATAACAGTTATGTATTTAAGCATTCCTATCTTTACTTTCATCAATTCTTTTTTTTTTGTATTATTTTTACTAGTAAGGCATCGCCTCCTGCACATTTTGTGTGCCTATCCCTAAAAAATCATTTAAAACTTTTAAATTTAATCACTACATATCTACAAAATAATGGACTCGTTAGTAACATAGTGTTACTTAACAACAAGTAGTAGTGTTAGTTAGTAACAAGAGTTACTCAGTTTGTCTTACTTTTCTTAATGATGTTTCTTATATTTTAATACACTTAAAATATACATACACCATATTCTAAAGTACAACAGTATCCTATTATATAAACATACATAAAACATTTACTTGGAAGTAAAGTATTCAGAGATAAAGATCTTATTAGAAAAGCTGTTTTGAAAAAGAGAAGTGTACCTATCTGTATCAAAGTATGAATTGAAATATTAATAAATTAATATTTAGTATTATTATGAGATAGTAGCAATATAGTGCTTGGCACAGAAAATTAAATTACGAAATTCTCATAATTATGAAATTGGCATTTGAAAATATACGATAATTTTTGTAATCATAAAATTTCGAGTACGGAATGAAAGGCTATCGTGTTCTTTAATTTTCTACAATTAAATTTTAATCAAAATTTAAGACTCTTAAGATTAAGGTCAAAGTTACTGTTTTGTTTTAAAATTATTTAAAAGCAACGCTTAGTGACTTTTAAAAATCGAGCTTAATACATGTTCCTGCAATCACGTAACGTATAACTGACTTCTTTCAAAATAAGCTACCGTTGCAAAACGCGAACTACGTGAGCAATCTTCAAATAATCTTATAAAGCACTTATCTTACGAGATTAACTTGCACTATTACATCTTAGAAGTCTGAGAACGTAAACAATCAACAATCTTAACACTTTTTACGACGTATATCCTTAATGTATCGTATATTATTTTAACAGTGACGTGTATAAAATATGAAAATTTAAAATAATTGGGTTAAGCTGTGATCGGTCTTTTAGATCCCCAATCTAACGTGTTCTCCTGAAGTGCAAAAGTATAAAAATTCTTTGCACATACTAATACTCGCCTTTCTTTTATTGAAGTGCTCTAAAGTTACTATAAAGGTTGTAGAATAAGTTTGGTTGCGTCTTAAAAGCAAACGTAAGACTTCATTTCGTAGTTAAGCTCGACGTTAGAACTGAGCATTTCCAGCTAATGTACAAGTTAGTTTGGTAACTGAGCTGCATAAAAAGAGCTCAGGCAAACGAAACCACTTTAGGCTCACCTATAAAATAAAAAATAAAAAAAAAGTAAATAAAGGACCCTTTACTTGAATTTGAACGTTAAAGGTAACAGCTTTACTGCTATTATCGCCAAGATTTTTCCCTTGTAGAATTAGAATCATCGTTGGAGTCAACCTAGTAAGATTTGAAACGCAAGCAGTAACTAACGAACGATGCTAAAAGTAATTAAGGTAGACAAAAAGTATGATTTGTGCAAACACTACATCTGCAAAACTCAAAAATTAGTAATTTTTGTTACTTCTCAAAATTGATTACTTTTAGCCTTCTTACGCTCAATATATTACCAACATTCCTTATTCTTAGATGAAACAGGAAAAACTGCTCAAAATTTTCACAAGAAAATGTCCGAGCTCATAAATCAAAGCGTTAGAGCAGCTCAAATAGTAGCTGCTTTCAACAATATTTCTGAATACCAACAGCCTGATTAAAAATTCTATATGGGAAACGTTGGTTGTAAGGCAAGGCATTTGTGCAAAGCTTATCTGATGAACTCAAGGCCAACATGATGTCGTACGTACTAAAGACGTTGCTGGTGCTTTACAGCTAGCATTAGAAGCCAAAGAAATTGAGGCAACTTTATTCCTTGACATTTACGCTCCGATGTACAGTCAAAATTATCATGGTTTCTTTGTTTAGCAGTGATACCCTACAGTAAAATAAAATGTATTAGAATATCCACTAAGTAGACAAAAACTTTGTTTTTATTTTCAGCCCAATCAAAATAATATAGAGAAAATTGAATTTAATTACCTCAAGATATGCAATCGTCATGATGTATCTTATCATTACAATCCTAATGACACGAAAATTTGCCCTACAACGCTTAATTCAGTTAAAAAAGACAGTATCGCACCCAGCTCTCCACCATTAAAGAAGCCAGTAAACTAATCAATCTGTAAGATTCTGACAAAAATTGAATAGAACAAAATTTCAATAGCCTCTGAACGGCTCGTAAAAACGTTATGAAAATTTTGGGCACACATAACGAATATAAACCTAAAATAAATCATGAGCCTATCAAATTTGCTTATTTTACGCAAGCTTACTGCAGTGTGTTTTTGGCAACTCATTTATGTCTCACATAGAAAATTACCCCTGCACATAGAAGAATGTTTAGTCATCCCGAGAATTATGAAAAGATACTTGCTTTTGCTTGAGGCCAGATCCTTTTAATAATTACCAGAGTTTCAGACCAAACTCTTCTTGACTTAGCCATCCTTTCAAAAGAAATCTCGTCATCCAAATAAAACAGTGAGGAATGACCCGAATCAGCATCCACTGACAAATAAATTTTTGCACTTACTTGAGTGTCTGTCGCAAAAATTATCGGAAATGCACCAACAGTGAGGCTAAAAATCTTACAACTAAATGGAAGTAGAAAAACATTTATCATGAATACAGAAGCTGACGTTAATGCCTTAAAAATACCTGCATAATAACTGACTATTATTATTAATACAAATACAAAATTGACTTTATTAAGTGAACCTCTCAAAATATTATAACATAAGAAGCAGAGACATTTAAAATACTTAATAAAAATTATGTCCTTAACGTTACATCACAAAAATACGATTCACTAAGACAGAAACATTAAACTATTGTTTTTGTAGCTGCAAAACAAGCCAAGCTTTGTTATTTCATAAAAGCCTCGATACTTAAAAAAGACTCTTAACTCATATCTTATTTCAATAAAGTATTCTCACGATAAGTAACGAAGAACGCAGACTAAAATTGCTTGATATGAAGACAAAATGTATAAGTAATCAAAATGATTCTTACAAAATTGTAGATGATATATTCATAAATGAATAAATTAAGAATTTCTGCCATCTTCGTAACATTTGACACCTAGAGAGTAACTTTTAGTAAAAAAAGTGTACACAATACATCGGCCAGAATGAGAGTTCCAGTAGAAATTTCTGTAACCCAAACTAACGGTCAGGGCCAATAATACCCTCACTTGACAGAAAAAACTTCTCGTATATTTATAAGCAAGACAGTGGTGATATACAGTAAACTGTTTGACAATCGCTGTTAAAACTAGAGAAGAGCCATTAGATATCCAAATCTCTTTTTAAAATATCGTAATATTCAAGTTTGATAACTAAGAAAATTTTCTTGATTCAGATTCAAGTCATGATGTTTCTATCCTTACAATTAAACAAACCATTTAACACATTACAGAAAAAATTTTTCTGGCATCATCATGCTAAGACAAGTTATAATTAACTTTGCCAAGTAATAACAGAGTATTCTCATCTATTTTATATTAAAAGTGGTGCTGCTCCACGCACATTGTATAAAAAACATAATATACTGACAACTGACGACAAACCTCGGCTCTAATTAAAATAGTTATAAATCAACTAACGAATCAAGAAATAATTAAAAGAAAAAAGCCATTAGTTTCTTTACTATTTGTCTATATAAAAGTCCTAGTTTAGGCACCAGGTCTGGTTCCATGACCTTTTGCTTTAGAACGGATCCACCAAAGTTTTTTGGGTATTTTTTCCTGTTGAACACGATTATCGATAGTGGGTTGCGATCCGGATGGACAATTTTTTTTTAACAAACAAATTTTATAATCAAACATAAATTTTTAATTCATTGTGTAGAATATTTTTATTCTAATTCTTCCGCTTATTTTGAACAAAAAAGTTTACGTACAGTATATACCTAAACCCAATACTGTTCTAGTAAAAAATTTGAGAACTTCAAAAAAATGCTTTTTTTGTTATTTTTAATGGCTTGCTACGGGAAGCCTGATTAATATTTTTCAACTTAACGCCTCTCCAATTCTGTACCCAAATATAGTGTTATACGTAAAGATTAATGAATTTTATTTTGTTGGTTTTATCCAGTGAGCTTAACGGTCCGTGCCTTTTGAAAGTAACTGTACGGCCTCGGTGCTATGCATATTATAGTATCATTAAAGGTTTTCTATCTGGACAGTTCTATATAAACTATTTTTTTATGTTTTACCTGCTTAATACTATTATAGAATCTGTATAGAGCCGTCCAGGTACAAAACATTTAATGACAGCATAATATGCATAGTCCCAAGGCCGTACGGTTCTATTAAAAACGCGAGGACCGTCTAGATCGCAGTATAAATTCAACAAAATAATATTTATTGAATTATCTTTAATTATTACTTCAAATCTATGTTTGGCACAGAGTTTGGAAGGCGTTAAGTTAAAGAACAATTATCGGGCTTCCCATAGTAAGCCCTTAAAAACAGAAAAAAAAAGCATTTTTTTTAAGTTCTCAAATTTTTGACGAAAACAGTATTAGGTATACTGTGTATAACATTTTTCGTTTAAAATAAGCTGAAAAATAAGAAAAAAATTGGCGCTCATTTAATGTCTCATATTACAGAGATATAAGAGCGAATCGTCGGGTGAAATTAATTTTCGTTATTTAATCTAACTCACAGGTATTATTAAATAAAAGTATCTCTAGAAAATCGTCACAAAACAGTTTCAAGCTCTCCATACAAACATTATGAGTACACAGATATTTTATTTACGTTACGCAACGCACCAGATACATATGAATAACTCATGGACTCTATATTGTTGCGCTTACAATGTATGACAGAGTCATTTTTCATATTAGCCCGAAAAACACCAAAACTCGACTCGATGTAAAATTTGAGGTCTTAGGCTCGTTTGAATGCCCCGTGTACGTGTATTTCTGTTTCCTTATATTTCATGCGAGGAAAAAGGAGAGGACGATGGAAACATGTAGCCAGTGAGACGAGCAAAGAGAAGCGTGAGCGGGAAAAGCGAGAATAATGAGAAGAAATGTGTAATTAAAGGACTAAAAGTGATTTTAACGTGAATACTGTATGCGCCGATGTATCTATACGTGTACATTTTAGTGTGAATTAGTAAGTTGATGGGAAAATAGATGGGTTGACAAACTGTAGCAAATATTGTCAATATTGATTGTATTTTGTACGTGTCTTTTGTGAAATTGTAATGCACCTGGAATATAGGGAGTTAGTGTATATACGTGTAGTTAAGGGGAAGAACGAGACGAGTGTGAGCTGAGTCGTATGAGAGAAGTAGGGGAAACAAAGAGATAGAAGAGATTTCGATGCAGTAGGATGCGAGCAGCGAGATTGAGAGGACTCCTTGACGGGCCTTCAAGAGGAAAGGATGTAGAGCGTGTGCACCATCGAGACGTCGTCCAACGTACGTCCGTCACAAGCTTTTGGCGATCTATGGGAGGCATCATCTGCAGCCTGGCTAAAGACTACGCAATCATGAGGAGCAAGATGGCAGTGAGAGACCTCTCGAGGACACGACGCCGACAACTTCCTGGAGATGGTGGCCTGGAGGTGTCCAGGGCGTCTAGTGCGTCTAGTGCGTGGCAAGGGTAGTGACTAGTGGGAAAGTGAGGGAGAGGGACATAGTATGTGGCGCCGAAGTGAGGTTGTGCGAGTGTAGGATGTTTTAAGGGTAAGGGTGAAAAGCGGGCGTGTGGATGAGTGTGTGTGGTTAAAAGTACTGGGGATTGCTTCATGGTTGAGGAGAAGATTAAGAAGTTGTACGAGGGAGTGTTGAACATGCTAAAAGAGTGAGAGCGCGAGAATTAGTTGTTCTAGAGAAAGACGTTCGGGTCGGGGAAGAGAGCTTGGTGGGCGTGATCTCTTGCGTCGTGGGTAAGTCAATGCATTCGAGATGATGAGAACAGTAGCACCGCGTGAGAGAGAGTGTGTGTGTGTATCCAAAGTGAAGTGTTATCCGAGTCTTGGCAGTCAGTGAGGGGCCGGTTGACCGCTGCGGTGGGACGTCGTAGAGTTCGTGTGTGTGTGTTAGTGTTTGCAGCGTTGTCTGAGACTCGGTCAACCAGCTGCTGAAGCCGCCAGTAGGACACCCTGGGGACCAACAGAGGATGCGTGGTGTATGTCCTCATCATCGGGTTGATGCGTAAAGTAGCTCGTGATCGAAGGCGTTTCATTGTAGCCAAGTGCTCTCGTGATCGAACCGGGTTGTCGTAACCTCAGAGCGAGCGATTCTATAGGTCGAGAGTGGGAACTTTGGGTGTGTGCGTGGTAGGTAGGTGTTTCAATTCAGGCTATAAGAGCAAAAGTATGTATGTGTACTGCAAATTGCGAGTTAGCGCAGGAGGTCTCGTCGATTCTTTAGAAGTGTTCATCTATTGTAAATGAAATAAAGAGTAGTCTAAAAGTGAAATTCATGTTAGTGTGTTCATTTATACGAATGTGAGATATTCACATCCTGATCATTTCCTTTGGGAACTGTCCGCCTCTTGACGGACAGTCCGCGGTGGGGCCTCCTCTAGGTAAGGAGTCTACATCGAGAGAGCAGAGCTGAGCCAAGCCAAGGCGTTTGAGAGAGTATTGGGTCGTAGAGTTTAGTTGTTTTAGGTGTCGTATGTGATCTGAGGTGTTTTAGTGCGTTGTATCGGGACCGCTTCGCGTCAACGTGAAAACATCGATTCGGGTTGAAAATGCAACGTTACAAAGGATTGGAACTATTAATATCTTAAGATGATATTATTATATGTGCCAAGACTTTAGAAATACATGAAATAAAAGAAAATGATTTATTAGATAATTTCATGCTAAATTGAAAAAAATAGTTTCATGAGTGCAAATTTTAAACCCCTTAAGTGACATATTTTAGACTTACAATAGGTGGTTACGGAGTTACACTAAATTCTAAGAAACTTGAAGGGCTTAAAACTTTTTTAACAACAAGAAATCGATTGTGAATTTAAAACTTCTTAGGGCTCACAGAGAGTTATAAACAATGTGTTTGAAATCTTACTATAATGAAACCTCAAATAAGCTTAAATCTACAACTACAACGAAACAGATAACGAGAAGAAAAAAAAGCACTCTAAAAGCTGTTCTCTTATCATACCGCCAGGAACAGAAGGAGGACAATAAGATTTCTCACCAGACCATCAATAGCCGAAAGGTTGTGTAAGCACCGAGTTAAAAAAAGAACAAAGCTCCCCTATTTCCAACAGACCTATAGCCACTTTCAACACTGATGATACGAAAATTCTGGATACATTAGAATATAAAGTGAACCAGCAAGTACCAATACCGCAAAAAGATAAATCTCTACTTTTTCGCCTCTTAAATGCAAAGGCAGATTTATGATCTTTTTTAAAGACAACAGTCTAAAACTGAGTCAAAACAAAAAGATAAGACTGAAGCCAGTGGCTTGGAAATAATATTTAACTTCTTTGCACAACCACCAACTGCCAGGATTTCGACAAAAAAAAAAATCAAACTGCCCTTCAAACATCAATTGGTAGGAGATAAATTTGACAGTTATTTATTAAGTACATAAGAAAATGAAATAATTGCTACAATAAAATAAAATTTAAAGCTGTAATTCGCTGCTCGCAAATCAATACATCAGTAAGCTCTGGAATACAGTCGTAACGAAAAAAAAAGTATGGAAAATATTTTAACTTATACTTTGTAAATAACAAATTTTTTTTACCCCTCTTGATATAAGAACTATAACGTACCATTAGAACTGATAAATGCAGTGGGAAAAATAGAAAGCCACGCACTATAGTTTAACAAAGAAAATTTTCAGAATTTAAAAACTTCATCTAATGTTTGTTAAAACTGTTCAAAAGACTCTGAAAATTCTATAGAAAAAAAAGTTTTCCGATAACATTTAAAATATTTAAGTTACTTATTAGATGCTCCAAGGCTGCATCTACGGTAACAGAAGACAATGTCCATATGGTATGAAAATAGTCTAATGTTTCTACCATTAAAAAAAAAGATAGTAAAGAAGCCAGAGATATTTGAAAAAACGCTTTGTAGTATACCTTATCCACCTTCTCCTTGAGTGCTAACCAGTAAGACACATATATGAAACTACATCACACTCTAAATCAGAAGTACTTAAAACCGTCCACTCAACTGAGAGCTGCATTAAAAACATTAGAACAGCAATTTAATGCTTAATGCGATGTGACCTAGCTACTTGTGAAGGAAACGATTTCGTTAAACTAATGATAAGAACATGAATGGATTACCTGAAAATATTGAGTACCCGAAAATTTTTGACGTACACAAAAGATACCATTGCAACGTTTATTTCTGCTGACTTAACATTCATATCTACTAATATTTAAGTATTTTTAAATTTAAATTATACCAAAAAATATAAATTTCATAAAAAATAACCACTAGTAGGCTACGTTATAACGATGACTTATAAAAATAAGTAAGCATTTTGTTCGATTGTAAAAGAAAAGTTAATAGAAGAAATACCTTTTGATTGACACTCTTGGTTGTCAGGTTCAACCAAGGTTATAAAAATTAAAAAAAAAGAAATGTGAAAAATGTCTAGAAAGGATTTAATAGGCAACAATTTGCCGAGAGAAATATTACTCGAAGCAATCAAGGAAGACCTCAGTAAAAAAAACATTGAATAACTGTATGTTTCGATAAATGTGCTTATTTAGTAAGCGAAGTAAAACAAAAAACTCATAGAATGCCTCAACTGTTTATTTATTAGGCATAGGGGTACAAACAAAACTTAGAAATCAATACAAAAAATTTATGACTGAGAAGCTATGCGAAAAAAATTATTACAAATTGTAAAATTAAAATGTCAAAGTTGCCAAAAACAAAATTAAATCGGTTAAAAATAAAAAATTTATGATTATCACTTCTTTTCCACCTTAAGTTTTCTTGAAAAAAGCTATTTTTGCTGTAGGATGGTAAGCAACAAAGACGTGCAGTTATAAACATGTATAATCAATACAAGGCTTAGTTTTAAAGTACTATGTAGCAGTAGCTATACAAGACATTCAAAGTATCACAGTTACAGACACTCTGGCAAGATACATAAGATACATTATTTCTTTGTATAAAAAGCCTAAAATAATACTGAGCAACAACAAAAAGTGTTTTAAACGATAACGAGCAAATTGAGCCCACACTTTCAGTTTCAACCTTAAGACCACTATACCTTACCTTCGCCAATTTAATATTTTACTAAAACGTACCGATTCCGTTGCAAGCTTTCTAAGAACAAAAACTACAGCTAAAAAGGATTAAGGTGACGTTTTATCTTTTGCTATAGATAAATACAATACATCGGCTCATACAGCTATTGGATTTACACCAGATTTAGATCACAGAACTAAGGAGTTGGTATAAAATCTTACACAATAAAAGAACTTTAAATAGAAAAATTAGATAAATATTACAATGGCATTTTTTAAATTGACAATATTAATATACATAATAACAACATAACACTAAAAGCAAAGAATGGAAAAATAATTATCGAGGATTGAGATATAGTGAAATGTTGTTACGAACAAAATTCCTTCTACAATTCTGAAATTTCAGCAATTTACTAAGATTATTCTAGAGTTACCTACAATAAGATTTTTTTTGACAATAAAACCCCAGAGAAAATAACCGTGGGGAAAAATAATGAGATCCTTAAGAATATATCGAAGAATAAGGTTATTAAATGTACGATTTATTAAATTAATGTCGTCAACAACATCATATGAACGAATGCGAAAAACTAATACCTCTGTTATACTTAGAACTACGAAAAATGTCGATGTATTACACTTTCAGCTACAATGACTTTTCTTACCAGCCATTTAAGTTCTTGACTTAACATTAGACAAATTTTGTAGCATAAAGAAAAGGGTTGCCCTTCTTGAATTCTTGAAATGGATGTTTACAACGATTTTTAAAAGATTGAACGCAAATGATAGAGAATAAATTATTTTAACGTTTTCTTTAATTAAGAATAATAAATATTGCAGTTACAAAATGCATTCAGTCCTCGTGCTATAAGACATACATAAAAACTAACAAGCTTACGTCAGTATTAGCCCTAAAATAAATTTTGTATTAATAAATAACCATCGCTGTAATTATTTTCTAGCTAATAAAGATTATCTAGATAAATGTATACACTGTGGTCCATAACTATCCTGTGAACCTACCTGTGCAATAATAGAAGAAATTGATGATGCTTTTTTTGAATCTCTCCTTTTTACCAAACTCAAACAAGAAGCCCTAAAAAATGTAAGAATATTTTATAGAATTAGGAAAATTTTACTGGATGAGGCTAAAAAACAAAAAAACGGTGTTATTTTATAGAAATTTTTCCCACACTTCATTCACCTTGTGATTATAACCATCCTAGACAATTAACACGGAAAGGCATCGGAATTCTCTCATTAAGTGGACAATGAACACTCACTCTCGAAACTTTGCACTATACAGAGTGAACAAAATGAAATTTAACTGTGCTTACATATAAATACCAGAACTAACTGTGAACCTATCAACACTGATGTGTTAAGATGTCATTTGTTGTGCTACAATCGATATACTTGATGTGAAATAAGAAGAACATGTAACTGTTACACAATGGGTTCAATAAAATGATACTCCATAATTATGAAATATAAAACAAAAATTAGGAAAAACTGCAGATTATAAGATCAGAAAAACTTTTACAAAAGATCAACCTTGCTACAGTATTCAGGGGAAAATTAAGTATCATAGTCATCATACTAATAATTCATCAGATATCCATAAACTGGTTACAAAAAATTTAAAACCGAGTACTATGATACATCGAATATTCCTGACAAGACGATAATTATAAGTAACAAACAGATATAAAAAATTAGACAAAAAATAGTTCATGGCCGAAAAGTTTTGATAACCTTAGCAAAACTAATAAAGCATTCTATACCAACTCAAAAAGTGCTTCTTACTTACAGTAAAGACACAATTTACGCTCATATTTCGGAACAAAAAACATTTTTATGAAAGGACACATCAAAGTACCTACACAAAAAATATGATAGACTCACATGCATATAGATAACCACATGCCTATTTTAGTATTCCCTTTTTCTTCTTTTTTTTTCCTAAATTTCCTTATTTTTTACTCTTTGTCTTTTCTTCCGTCTTAGTTTACTAATATGCAAGATTTTGTTCAGAATTTCCATTCATAGCAAGGACTAGTCAGCACTGTTTTATTTATTTCTATCATAATCTAAAAGAATGTTGTTAAAAAGTCATCTATTGCAAATCCTTGTCTTTTTGACGAGAACGTATGGCAGGGCCAACAAGTATAATTACATACATATTTAATTACGACGTGACAGTAATATAATTCGCTACTTGTAGCTTCAATTAAGTTTCAATTGAACAACTTTTCTAATTTACGCTTAGCGTTTCAAAACAAAGGAAGATCCTTTGAAATTAGTAATGGTTGGCATTGAACTTGCCGATCATGAACAGGCTTCGCGTTGATCAAAATGATTCGATTCAAAAAATACAAAATCATACTTCCAGGGAAAAAACACAGAGGCTCGATGTAAGAAAAAAACTACCGATACACACGTCTGAAAATACAATGGCTCTAGATTTACGAGGGAAAATCGCAAAACATACTTATCGAGTATCTTAAAAAGTAAGAGACTCCGTCTACACCACTCAGCTGGCACTAAGGCCACCACACAGTTAGTATATTAAACAACTGGGGTCTTACCACCTAGTCGCCTAAATCAACTCAAGGATGAGTTCAGCGGCTTCGTGGCTCAGGCAAGATATCTACTCACACTGTCCTATAAGTGACGAAGCGTGAATTCATGTAATAGGCATGTTCAAGATGTATTCTTATGTGGTTTTTTATACAACAATAGCCGCCACCCGTCTCCACCGGACCCTCACTAAATAGAACACCGTAGTGTGTTCGAGTATAATGTAAAATATTTTCAATTTAAAATTCTACAATTACTTCTGACACTTCTGAGAACAAAAATCTTCTTATTAAAAACATATTTGTTCGAAATTCAAACAATTTATTCGGTCAAGTAAGAAGCTGTAAAAAGTAAGGAAAATATTATTGAGCTGAAAAGTACCATGCATTTTTTAAGCCATAAAATAATTGTTTGATTTGCAGTTTCTCCGGTACAATCTATAAACAGGGCTATTTTTTAAGCTCTAAAGATTTAAAACTCTCATAAAATATATAATTAAAAAAAAATTTTATCTTCTATTTCACAACTTTACTACCACAGCAATAAAGCCTTGCAGGTTAATTTCTATATTCTTTATCGCCACAAAAATACGAATACATATACAACCTATTTGAAAATCGGAAAAGTTTAAATGATCACTATGAGGATTATAGAAAATAGCTGATCTCTCACTTAATAAATTCTTTATTTATCGATTTTATTGTTGCTTTAATCTCGATACATGTTCAGTAAGATTATGTTAACGCGTCAAATTGTATTCATTCGATGCATTGAGAGTATAACCTTTTGATTTGATTTCTTGCACTTTTTGGCATAGTTAAGACTTTTGTGAGCCGTAAAGGTTATTTCTTTAGGTATTATTAGGTTATTATATATTTGTTGGCAAGATAGTTTGACGTCCAAGCTTCTTAAGTAAACTCCTTTTTGACTGAAGTCTCCAGCAAACGTGATTGCCTCTATATCTTAGGGTAGTCTTATCTGGCTTGTTATTGTAGCACCACACTGATCGGAAAAAAAACTGCAACGTTTGAAGCTTTGCAGCTAGTTGTGGAGCTCTTTCCCAACGTCTCTTAGTATAACGTCAACGACGTTGGTGTCTAAAGCACCTTTTTTTGCAGACTCAGTTGTTTTAGTAATGCAAGGGGGAAAAGTTGGTTTGGAATGCTTGCCCCTTAGAGACTGTCCCGTCGGCTCAAGTTTATTTTTTATTTATAGCTGTTAGGTTCTCCCAGCATAGATCTTAGAGAGGATCAATGATTCCTGATTGAATGCTTGGATTCTAAAGGGTATTATAGCGTTGTCGGTCACCAGGGTTTCCAGCCTTGTGATGAACAACTTCACTCGTTAGGTCTGCCAGTGAATGACTGACTTTGATTATTAGTGGCCAGCCTTACAGTCTTTTAGTCGACCAAGCGTTTCCGGAAATAGTAGTCAAATTCTATTTGTTGGCAAGGTAGTCTTAACTTATGTGGCTTTTAAAAAAACCGATAAGATTTATGGTTAAGTACGGAACGTCAACACTTATAATGACCCTAAAATGGGCCAGTTGTGAAATTTCCAGTTATCCGTAATTATTATTTTTGATGGTGGAGAGCCAGTGTGGAAAGCTTGACTCTCATTCTTTGAGTCTCTGTGTACGGAGACCGTACTGGAGGGAGGTACGCCACTGACTAAAGAATATCTCGTCTTTAGGTAATTCCCCAGATAACCAACCACTTTTTGTTAGTCGGGAAAGTGAGCCTGGAGAATACTTTTTCTGTAGGTATGTCGTTGGTCAGACCACTAAGAAGGAGGCTATATGCTCCCCCTTAGCTGATTGCTGCCCTTGGTAATCATGAGAGCGAAAATATTCGTAGCCATGTCAAGTACTTAAAATACAAACACATTTATGATACATATACATATTTATAGCAGTATAAAGTTTTAAATTTAAAGAATAAGACATAAGAAATTATGCTTTACATATTAATCAATACAATTTATAAAATGAATCATTATTTCTTGAGATTTTGTCGTTTCAAGTCTTCGCTGTTAAACTTATTGTAGGTGATGTTATGCTAAAGTTACAATTGTAGAATAGATTGTCATTTGGAAATGGCAGTTTAATGGTCACATTTTTGCTTAGTTTGGTAGGAATGATGTTTGCACTTGATGTATTATTTAGGTGGTTAAAAGTTGTTGCTGGATTTTTTTTCTTTTTCTCTTTTTTTTTTTTTTTTTCTAAGGCATGGCATGGTGGTGCGCTGTAATCAAAATATAAGATAAGGTTAGCTTATATCTTTTATTCCTTGACTTCAGCTTTAATAGGTAGGTGCAGTAGGCATGGATGCTTTACATTTCACAGAGTATCCTGATGGCGTTGATGTTTTATGTGACTTTTTATGGGATCCGTAATGCTTTATTGAAATCAAGGAAGAGGAGGTACTGCAGTTTTACTGTCACGCCTTTATTATATCGTTTTTAATCCTGTATAAAATTGTGTTAAAATACTATGAGGCTTATTTGCATTGATGTTGTACATGTTTGAAGAGTTTCTTGCGAACTATAAGACATTGATTTCACTGTATATTTCCGTCTAGACTTCACACTGCACTAGTGTTAAATAAAATGTTATTGAAGGTCAGTGGTTAGAAATACATCTTTAAAACCTATAATCTTTCGTTAATGGATGTGCCCGTACACGTATATTTTGTTTTACACATTCGTTAAAGTTGTAAAATTGTACTCGTTCATTGTATTATATACAACTTGTAAACAAAATTTTGTAAAATTTTATTTGACTCTAAAAACTCCCTTTTTTTATTAGGGATTAAAAATCTGAGTATCATTGGTAATAAATTTTGGAAACTTCTTACGTTTAACTATTGTGGAAAGAATTTTAGTTTGAAAACCAATGAATTAAAATTTTTTTATGTACATTTTGTCCACTGAAATTATTTGTGTCTTAACTGTTGGAAAGTGTCTTGCCAGAGCGTCTGTGAGTGTGATAGCTTGAATGTTGGGTATAGCTGCTGCTACACAGTATATTGAAAAGAGTTTGTTAATATATGTTTATTTCCAGATGTTGTTGTTCCTAAAGGTCCTACAGAAGCGATGGTTATTTTTGAGAAAATTTTAGCTGGAGTATTAAATAATATCATAGGTTCTTTTGTTTTCATCCGTGTTAGTTTTTGTTCTTGGCAAATTTAGCATTTTCGTATACAATTAACAATATCTTTTCTCGTACCCTCCCAGTAATACAATTCTCGTATTCTTCTGTTAGTTTTCTTCAAGCCTCTATGCCCACTGAAGAGACTGCTGTGGCATTCTATTTACTTTTGTTCTCATTGTGTTTGCTTTGGCTAAGCCTGCTAAGAGTTAAGATCTTGAAGCAATATTTCATGTCATTCTTTTTCTTTGATAACTAATCAGGATACTAACTTATTTTCATAATTGGTTGTAATCACGTTACCTACTGTCCTGGCAGTCCTTAAAATTTTCGAATTTTGTGTTAAGAGATTTTTAACTGCTTCAAGTTTCTTAGGATCAGGTTTGACTTGATAATTACCTGTTTTACGTCATAAATATGTCACTTCAGACATTTAAAGTTCGTATTCATCTCGCTGTAATTCTAAACCAGCATCTGATAGTCAATTCAATAATTTTTTCACTTTTATTTCATGTTCTTCTTAAGTCTTAGTACATATTATAATATCATCGAAAAATATAAATAGTTCTGTGCCTTGCAATCCCAATAATAAAAAATCCATAAGTCTTTGGAATGTAGCTGATGCATGGCATAATCCAAATGGCATACCTATATACTTGTAATGTCCATACAAAGTACTGAAAGCTGTTGTATGGCGATCTTTTGGGGATACTTTAATTTAATGAAATCCATTAGCTAGATCGAATACTAAGAAAATTTTTGACCCATTAATTTTCTATAATATCTCTGTAGTATTAGGCAATCGGTAAAAATCAGGAATAATTTGAGCGTTTAATCTTCTAAATTTCATCACGAGACGATGTATCTTTTCTTCGTTGGGTCTTGGCTTTTTGAAAACAATTCACAGCAGACTATTGTACGGGCTAGAAAAAAATCTAATGGTTTCTTCTTGTACATATTCATTGATCTGATCTCTTACTTTCGTTGTAGTGCAGGAGGGTATCTATATTGTTTAGTAAAAATATGTTCATCGTTAATTGTTGCTATTTTATGTTATACATACGATGTATGTAGAGCAGCATCACCTTTGATGTAAAATAGACGTGTATACTCTTTTACTATTTGGCCAAGTTGTTTATAGCTTGTCTCATAATGATGATGCTGGCCAAGTTTTTCCAGAATATATTTAATTTTTTCATCTGTTGTTGTATTGGAAACTTTCTTACTAAAATCAGAGTCAAGAAATTATTCTGAATCGTCTATTTCAAAAGGTGCTAGATTTTGCGGAGCAATCCCGATTTCTACCGGCTCCTCACTAGTGTTTACAGCCATCGCAAAACAGCAACTTTTATCGTATGTTACTGCTGTTTTACCTTTAAATATACCAGGACTAGTTGTTATCAAGCGCAAGTATGCTTGCCCGTGGCTGTCAGTTTACAATACAAGAATCTCTACGGGAACTCTCATTCTGGCTAGTATTTTGTATACATGATTTTGATCAAAGGTAACTCCTGTAGGCTCAAAATATAAAAAAGTTTGAGGATAATTCGAGTTCTCTTTATTTTTGCTAATATTATCAATAATTTCTTGAAAATTTTTTTGATAACTTATATATTCTATCGTTGTATTAAGTAATTAAAGTCCACGTTTTTTGTCGCTTCTTGTTACAATTCTTCCTACAAATTGAATGGAACTTATAAATCTTCTTTTTAGTATCAAGGCTCTTGTGTCATAACAAAACCTGGCCCGTTCTTTGGCTAGAAAAAAATATCATATTATTCCTGTCCCACTGAAGGGTGTTGCTTGTGCTAAGACGTGAAAAACATGATTCTTATGAAATATGTTTAACGTTACAGTTTCTAATGTTATGATATTTTGAGGAGTTAATCGAATAAGAGCAATTTTCGTATCAGTATTAATAATAACATTTGGTAGTAATGCAGATATTTTAATATCATTGACATCCGGTCGTATATCTATGATAAAAGTGTCTTCACTTTCATTGAATTGTAAAATTTTAAGTCTTACTGTCGGTGAATTGCAAACATTTCTTCTAAAGAACACTCGGGTGATTGCACAAATTGGTTCGTTAGTGAACGCTGATTTAGGTCTTTGCTCGCCACTGCGTCTGGACAAAGGCACCGTTTCCTTCTGAAGAATGGCCTAGTTTGGACAAACTGGGTCTAAGATTTTGCTGATTATTGTAAGAGTTCGACCTTAAGCGAAAGCTAGTGTCGTTCTGCGATTCACGTGGTATCTGAACGTTTTTACAAGTACAGGGATTACTTTTCATTGAAAAAGTAGACGAGTTATCAAATACACATTGCAATAAGCTTGTGTGAAAGGGGAAATTCAGATAGGCGAATAATTGGTTTTGGTGTTTCGGTGGTTAAATAGGGCCGAAATTTCGATAATTTTTCCACGAATCATTGAAAGGCTGGTAAAATTGTGTTTCATTCAATTTTTGCAACAATTTTACTGATCCATTATCAGAGTCATTATTTCGATATTGAAGAGCTGGGTGTGATACTTTTCTTCCGTTCGAATTAAACGCAGTCGGAAAAATGTTTGTGCCATTAAGGTTTTCATTATAAGATATTTCATCGCGATTGTACATGTTGGGATCGTTATAGTCACTTTGTGTATTGTTTTGATAAGATGGAAAATATGAAAAATTTCCCTGTCTGTTTTGTTGGTGTACTTATAGATTTTGTATTACCGTAAGGTGTAACTGCTAAGCAAGGTACATATGTGAATTTTGATGGTCCATGGTAGCATGAGCATTGGGGTATAACATTTTTTTAACTTTTTCTGATTCTAAAGCTATTTCTAAGACACTGGCAAACGTTTTCAATGTGTTTGACATCATGTTAGCCTTCAATCTATCAGGTAGAACTCGCATGAATAATTTACGGCTAACTATTTGTGGATATAACTTGGAATCAGGCTGTTGGTTTTCAGGAATGTTGTTGGAAACGGGCTTTATTTGAGCTGCTCTAGCACCTTGATTAATGAGTTGGGAAATTCTCTCATAAAAACCACGAACAGTTTCTTCCTGTTTTGTTAGAGAATGATTGATGTCAGTGATTTATTGAGCTCAAGTTTTAGAAGAAGCAAAGTGTGCCTTTCAATAGTTTGTAAGATCGTCTGATATATTTATTGGTTATCCATCTAAACAACTTCTTGCTCTACTCCTTAGCCTGGGAATGACTGCTCTTAAAAATATCGGTTCTTCCACATTTGAGATGAGGGACCTACCATTTTTAACATCTTGCAAGAAATCTCTAAGAATTGTATTTTGACCACAATATATTGGTATTTGCAAGACAGCTTGATTGTTACGTAAAGCTGAACTATTTAGGGTTACGTTCCGTGATAATTCAAGGAATTCAAGTAATTTTTCGGCTTCCCTTGCCCTGTAGTGTTGTTCGAGTAACTGTAATCTTGTAGCTACATTTGCTACCTTGCTTATATTCTAAAGTGTCTGATCAAAGATAAACAAATTTTGAAAATAGATAAAAAAAGACAATAAGGAAAGTAAGAGAAAAAAAATGGAAATGAAAATATGGATTTAGTTATAGCATACTGTAAGTAAAACAAAAGGCTTAGTTTTTCGCAAGGAATGCCGATTTGTTATAGCCCAGCTTCTATAAGAAACGGGAGAAGCTTGTAGATTTGTTTTACAAATAAATATATTTAGTTTTTGTTTGTCAGGATCCAGCTGTCAGCCCAAAGGCCTTACTTGCTTTTTTATTCAACAATGTTTTTTTTTAAATCGTTGACTCAGCGTTGTGGTGTAAGGTTTCACTAAGTGATATGTTTGGTGTGGTGTACGCTGATTTGGCGTTGATTTACTGTTAGAGTTTATGTTTAATGTCATATAGTGTAGCGTATCTTATTCGTATTTTCATTTGACGTCCTTGTAAATATCTTTGTCCTTAAGTTTCTATTTCATTTTTCCTCAATATTCAATGCTTTATTTATGTAAGAATTATGTATTAATCAATTAGAATCGTTAGATCTTGAAATGTTTTTAAATAATTTAGTAATTCAAGTGTTTTTGAATTAAGAAAATTTATTTAATTAACAACCAAGTAATGTCTTGTGTGATGATTCAATAATTTAGAAAAGCCAAAAAAAGTTAATTTTACGAATAGTATGAATAATTAAGTTTCAGATTCACACTTACAATGTTATACAATTAAAAGTTCCCTTAACTTAACTTACCTTCACGATCGTTGCAATCGCAAGATCTTACAAGGTTGACCGCAGGAAGGTTCCAAATCCTACACGAGAGCACTCGTGGCAATGACAATAATTAGGCTTTTGCTTTTAACGTCAAAACCCAAGTTGACGGTCCTTTCTTTATTGTTCCTCCTTGATTCACTATTAGGCGAGTTTACAGTGGCCTGGTTTGCTCGAGCTTTTCTTACACAGTTTAGTCACCGGACTAAGTCTTTCATTTGTTTGAAGTGTACGCTTTTAACACGTAGCTTAATCACCGAACTAAGTTTTACATCCGCTTAAAAGACGCAACAGAACTCACTCTCTAATCTTTATAGCTACTTTGGAGCACTTGATGAAAGAGAAAAGGCAAATATTGTTATGTGTGAGAAGTTCTTATACTCTCTCGTTTAAGGAAGACGCATCAAGTTGGTGATCTGAACTATCAATAAAAGCTTAACCTAATTACACTTGACTGACATGAGCACAGTAGTGGTGCAATAATTTCACAATGATTGATGGTTGAAGCTGCTGATCTCGCGAATCTCACTTTGAGTAGAAGTTGCTGTCAAAAATGTGTATGATATTTCTTGTATACATTCGCAGTAAAGAATGTTAAAATTGTTGATTAATCACATTATTTGGTATACTTGTGCGAATTGATTTTGTAAGATGAGTGTTTTATAAGATTGTTTGGGGTTGCATGCATATTACGAGTTTTGCGATGGTTGCTTATTTCAAAAGAAGTAAGTTCTATATCACGTGATAGCCGAAGCAGGTATACCGCTCATTGGTTCGAGATTGCTGAGTTTTTGCTTTTTATAATATTAAAACAAAACTCTGTGCTCTAAAATTATAAATAATGAGTATATGACATGGGGTATCACACAACCATGAAATTTTATTTTTATTTTTCAAATAATTTCAAGCAAACTACAGTGGCACGACATTATTCACAATAAAATTAAGCAGGAAAGTTTGGAAACAGGTAAATCTTAAAAAATAAGTCTTTATCACAATATCAATTCATCTATAAGCATAGTTTTTGGAACACATTTCCTAGTAAAATGTATTTTATTACTGTAACTATTAACAAATGAGTTAATAAATTAAAAAAAAAAAAAAAAAACCAAAAAAAAGATTCAAGTTCTTGACATAGTTTCACCTGTTTTCGCTTTTAGAATTGCTGAGAACGAAAATCAGCTAAGTAGGGTAGGCGCGTATAACATCTTATATCATATACTCAATATATTTCACTTAAAAATATAGAGTTTCGTTCAAAAATCATAAAAAGCGATTGCTTAACGATCGTCGAAGATCAAGGATTGTACCTGTTTCGGCAATGGCTTGACATATAACGCTCTTTTCTGAAACAAACCATCGTAGTAATACTTGAACTACGCGTGCACTTTTAAACAATCTTAAAAATTGCTCATCTAACAACATGAACTCGCACTACTACATCTAAGGATCTGAGAAATCAAGAATGGTAACTCTCTTTACTACGTATATCTCCAAGTAATATCGTACACAGTTTTGATAGAAACTTGTAGCTAATGTAAAATTTGAGAGATCAGCAGTTTCAACTATTAACTTTTATATGGTTGTTGCTCAGTCACTGTACTCATTTGAACCTAGAGTAATTAGGTTAAGTTCTCATTCTTCGCTCGGATTGCTCGGATCGTCAACCTGATGTGTCCTCCTTAAATTAAAGAGTATAAAAACTCCTTGCACATACTAATGTTTGCTTTTTCTATTTTATGAAGTTCTCTAAAAGAACTGTAAAGGTTGTATAGTGAGTTCAGTTGCACCTTTTAAGTGAACATAAGGCTTTATTCGGTAATTCAGCTGCGTATTTAAAGCGTGAATTTGTAGCAATTGTAAGACTCAGTTTGGCGAATAAGCTGTGTGAGAAGAGCTCTAGCAAACCAGGTCACTGTAGACTTGCCTAATCAGTAAATCAAAGAAAAATAGGGGAGAATGGACCAGTGACTTGGGTCTAAACGTTAGCAGCATCAGCTTTACTATCATTATCATTAAGAATACTCTTGTGTAAGATTATAATCATCGTTGCGATCAATCTTGTAAGATCTGGTGACTGCATGCATCGAAGCAGTGGCTAACCAACGATGATTGGAGTAAGTTTAGTTAGGAAAAACAATAAATTGTTAGAATACTGTAAGTGTGGGCTTAAAAATACATAGTTTAAATTATTTGTTAAAATCGATTATTTCTGGCCTTAATAAATGTGTTAAATTATTAGATATGACATAACTTAGTGGCTACTTAATTTTACTGTCATAAATTAAATATTTAATTATTTACAATTCTAATTTATTCAAACGAAATTCTGGCTTTAATAAGTAAATTAAATACTAAGCAAAAATGAACAGATAACGTATAACAAATACGTTTAATAGGGCATAAATGAAATGACGAATAAAATACCTTACTACTGCATTTCATAAGATAAAAATCGAAACAGTAGGTTGATGAAAATATAAGATTTTTCAATTATTTATTATTCTTACAGTAATAAAAAGGTAAAATATATTAAATCATAAATTAATATAGTATTGCAAGATTTTATGCGTATACAAAACAGTTACTGTAGTATTTCTCTATACACCGCATTTAAATTTTTGCTTCTCTAAAATTGGCAGAATCTTGCAAGGCAGCAGACAACTAAAAAAGTACCGTGGAAAAGGTGCTTTACATTTATTCACATTATTAGCAAGTGTTGTTGCTGTGTAGAATTAAGTGCTTAAACTTTTGCTTATTATTATTTTATATTACAAGCATAAAAATTGCTTTAATTCCTAAAAGTTATCGAAAAGCTAATGTCAAGTATACTGTATGCTTGACATTGTTGATTGGATTAACCCATAATGTTAAATAATCCAAAAAAATTATTTGTACAACAAACAATTTGGTGCCATGTTTTTACGTTAAGATAAACTTACTCTGTTCAAAATTATGGTTAAATATGTCGTTTGCAACTATTAGGGTCAGTTTGCAGGAAAGAAGTAAAAAAAGGAAACTGCTATACTTAACTAAAGATTTTGTATGTTATCTGTTTAAGCATAATTGCAGCTTCGAAACTTTTCTTTATTAGTTTAGAGGTAATTAAAGAAAAAACGCTTATAACATTGTGACTTTTTTACTCTACATTACTGTATCAAAGTTATTTTCCATAAGAAACTTTAAACTTTGTATTATTGAGGAAAAAGTGCAATAAGTATGAAGCTGTTTGGTTGACTGCATGAGCTTAAAATTAAATAAATTATTTACTCGAAGTATTTGATATTAAGTTAAAAATGTTTGTGAAAAATCAGGCAGGTTAGTCAAATCAATGAGCCTGTTTGGGATTGATAACCCAATGATTGTGGACTGTATGATTTGATTTATCGGTTGCGAGGAAAAAGAGTGGGAGCCAAATTGCTTGGTTTTTTCGAACGATTAACACTCACACCTACTATATATAACAAAATAATAAAGTATACAAACAGCAGAAATTACAACACTTGATAAAAAAAATTTAAAAACTGTGGTAAATAACAAAATTCCTTTTTGTGTGCGCTAGTTTAAGGATTTTGAACGAAGTTGAAGAACAGTTATTTTACTAATATAGTTATACTGAAAATGATGTTGTTTGAATTACGTGAGTAAATTACACAAGACTTTTTCTCTTTCTATTTAAAATGGTTTACTCGAGAAAATGTCTGCTTGGTTGGTGTACACAGTGACCACACTGTGGTTTACTGGACGATCGATCAGTGCGGACTGACAAAATGCTCACAGGCAAGCAGTCGTGAGCAGCCAAAGTAACTTAAACGTGGAGCACTGTGATTGGTGGTCATGCAGGACCATCGTACGCACGCTATTAGTTACAAAATACTAAAGTTAATTGCTAGCGCGCGAATATATATAATATCTATATAGTTAATGTTTGTAATACTAATTTGATGTTGATCATACCCAGGTTGATGGACAGCAGTCAGTACGAATGTATATCAAAGAAAAAGAAAAATCAATAAAATAGACAAAGTATAACGTATAAATCGGAATTGGAAAATATTAATGTAGACCACTTGTCTACTTACAATAGCAAACTAAGTAAAAGTATGGTAACTGTTCTTAATTTTACAACTAAATTATCCAAGTGCAAATAATAAGACATTAAAACGTTTAATCCGAATTAATAGCTTTAATTTAAGAGTTTGTTCTTAACAATATTAATTTATGGATCGGTCTCGTCAGAACAGTACTGGACGTTTTGACCTTTACGAATCTGACTAGGGACCTCTGATCTTTAAAAATTTTAATTATACGACCCAGAGGCCACTTGCCAGGTAGAGTCAACTCATTCTTAATAAAGACTAAATCCTCTATCTGCATGGATCTTTGGGGCGTAAGCCACATAGATCGTGCCTGAAAAGTGCTGAGCAGCGCAAAGTTCCAACCATGGAATACTCAAAGTCTTAATTGGGCTTACTTTGGTTTTAGCTAATTGAAGAGTTATATCAACCCCTTGATTCTCGGCAATACGAATGTATACTACTGCAGGATAAGCTGATTTAGATGCGTCTGAAAAACCATGAATTTCAAAGAAATCGAAATCAGGCAAAAAGAAATTCCAGCGAGGTATTGTAATTTGGATCAACTGGGGTAATTCGTCCAACCAACTAATTCATTTAGAGACTATTGGTGGTGGCAAGGGTTGATCTCATTATACTTTAAGCAGCCACAGGGACTGAAAGAAAATTTTTCCCAAAATGATAACAGGCAAAAACCATCCCAAAGAGTCAAAGATCTTCGCCAACTGTCTTAATAATGATCGTCTTGTCCAAGACTGAGGACTAGGATTAACGACTAGTTGAAATTGAAATGCATCATTTTTGGGATTCCAAGACAAGCAAAGAACAGAGACCGTTTGAGCATAGTCTTTGAATTCTTTGGGCTTGCTAATCTTAAATTTATCAGGGATCTTTAAGAGTATTTCTGCCGAGGTAGAAGACCATTTTCTCAGAGGAAAACCGCCTGATTGAGCTAAATCTAGAAGTTCAGTGCCCTTTTGCTGTGCTTCCAAAAGAGAGTGAGTGCCAGAGAGACAATCGTCAACATAGAACTCTTCTGAGATAATTTTGGCGGCTCTTGGATGTGAATGAATACTATCTATTGCCAGCTGTCAAAGAACACGAGTAGCCAAATATGGCAAGCTTACCAGGCCATAAGTGACTGTAGTGAGTAAATAAGTTTTTACTCGATCAGTTGGTTGTGAGCGCCAAAGAATAGCCTGAAATACCTGATTCTCAGGGTGAACCATTATCTGTCTGAACATTTTCTCCACATCAGTAGTGAATACAAAACTACAAAATCTCCATTTAAGAATGATCTCAAACAAATTATGTAATAAATTGGGGCCTGAATGCAAAACGGAATTCAACGAATGGCCTTCACGATTTTTGAATGATCCATTAAATGCAACTCTTAATTTTAGAATTCACCGTTAGTTTTACAAACACCATGATGAAGTAAAAAATATTGAGCACGATTAAATTCATGACCTTTTCTCATATGCCCCAAGGCTGAGTACTCAGTCATGAACTGGTCATAAGCCTTATACAATTCAGGGTCTCTGAGGAATCGTTGCTCTAGCTGCTTGAGCATAGACATTGCAGCCTGATGCCAGAATTTATTAGCAGCTTTGAGGTCGTCTGCCGAAGCTTTAAAGGGCAAACGGACCATATACCGGCCATCTAGTTGTCTGTAATGAGTGTTAGAGAAATGCTCTTCACATTCAGATTCCTCAGGACTTAACGTAGCTTAAGATATGGGCTCCTTTATTGACCAAAACTTATGTACAAGATCAAAAAGATAAGAATTATCTATGATATGTAAAGAAACTGGGTCTGTTAAATTTAACGGCGATGATAAAGATACTGGGCCAGACAGTTGCCAACCTAGTTTGGAAGATGAAGCTATGGGTTGACAAGCTTTACCTCTTTTAACAAAATTATTTATTATTGCAGCATGAACAGATGCGTCAGGTAATAAATCTATTTTATGCGGCCCCAAAAAATTGGGATCAGCCCATTGCAGACCCTTTATATGGCTTAAGTGTATTACCTCATGACAAACTGGAGGTTTATAAGAAGTGATACAAGGCACTACCAAAGCTTCAACTTCCAAACTAAAATTGGATTCAAAATGAGGTTGAATTTTGAATTGAACTGACTGTTTTACATTTACAGTTTGGTTTCCTATACCATACAACGAGATGTTGGTACTGCGACTCTTAAAATTCAAGAAGTCATAAAGAGATTTGGAAACAAGAGATAATTGCGAGCATTGGTTAATTAATGCGCTTACTTTGAGACTCGAACCATAAGAATCAACAATGTATACCACAGCAGTGGCAAGAAGAACTCTAGGTGCTCTGGGAAAGTTCACTTCAGAAGCAATACTGACATTAAGACATGACCTGTTTTTAGGATCAGGACTTTCGTTATTCTTTTCATTACTAGGTTTGCCCTTGTGAGAATCAAACTCATCTTTAAGCATCAATGTGTTATGCCTTTGATGACATTTAAAGCAATTTAATTTTGATGTGCACTTATTGGAACTATGTTTACCAAAAAAATCAAGACAAATTATTTTGCTTTCAACAAAACTCTTTTTTTCTTTCCAAGGTTTTGATTTGAAACTGTCTCATTGGTACAACTTATGAGTTTGATTACAGAACAAGCATTTTGGCGTATTGGTTTCGTTTCAGAATAATGAGCTGCAGTTTGATGCACTACAACTGACTTATTAGGTGTATTTGTTTTAGAAGAATGAGCTGCAGTTTGATGTATTACAATTGACTTATTAGATTTGCTCCTTTGGTCCAGATTGATCGGGGTTTTCCTAGCAAAAGCTTCTAAAGTTATAATTTGGGCTGTTATGAATTTACGTAGCTATTCTAGCGTAGGCGCATTACTACTGCTCCCCAGATGCTTCTGCCAATCTTTATATGTGTGGAAATCAAATTTGCTAGTCACGAGAGCAATGAAAATGTCATTGTTGCCCATGTGTCTTCCCATGGCTGACAAAGAATCAAAGGGACCCAGCATTTCTTTGGAAATGCATTTTATTTCAATGCAAGAAGAGTTTTCCATCGGTTGGGCACTAATAGTATTGCTGGTATATGAGGACACTAATCAATGCTGGTTGTCGTAGAAGGCAAGCAGGGTCTCCCAAGCCTGCGAGTAGTTTTCCTCAGTAAGAGGAATTGTTTTAATTAAATCTGAAGCATCACCAGAAACATGAGTACGTAGGTGCTGGTACTTAATAATACCTGGGAGATCCTGCTTTCTGTGTACCAAAGCTCTGTACACATTTCTAAAATTCTTCCAACAATCGAGGTTACCATTAAAAGCTGGTAAATCAATAGAAGCTAACGAGGCATAACCTTGCACAAAATTTTAAGGTGGGGCAAAGTTGGGAGGTACAGGAGCTGGATTATCGGTTGATAACGAGAACAGGTAGTCCTCAAAGTTCCTAACGGCCGAATAAAAAAGGTCTTCATCACCCTCAAACATGTTAGTTTTAAAATAGTCGTGTTGTTTATCAAGAGGATCCAAAGTCATAATAGTAGTATTAATCGTTTTAAATTGTTGAAACGCATCTTTGATTTGTTGTAGTCGAGCCACAGCTTGACACTTTGTCATTTTGGCCGAGCCAAGTTTTTTAAAATTAATGAAAGCATTCTTTATTTTGGTATAAAGGCCAAGCTGCGTTGAGTAATATGCATGCATAGTGACAATCAAGCTAGCTCTTAACAGTACAAATTGTTTAAACATACTTATATAATTTACGCAAATCAGTACTTCCACTAGTGCTTAAATAAACTGAAATTTTCTAATTTTTATCGCTAAATTAAATCGTGTAATTAATAGTTACTTAAATTTACTAGAAATCGCAATTTAAAACCTGTTGAAGGAGCAGCCGTAGACGACGCAGGCGATCAGCTACCTGCTTAATTGAGTGCAAAGAATGTATGCAGGACCTTGAAAATGACGACTATGTGCACAGTTATTCAGGCCCACGCAATGGGTATCCAGACGTTGACGTGGCTCAATCACAACGACGGCTTACGTTAAACTTTCAGGCAATGGCGGCCTGCCGCTATGGTGAGAAGCACTTTCAAGTGCTATGATTCCCTGCGGTGACAGGCGATCACACCGTAAGTGTTATCCCGCTGCCAATAAAGCCCTTGTTGTTCTGTGGAGCAATAAGGTTTATAAGTACGACACACAAAGGAAATTAAAGAGCGAGGGCACCAATGGCCGACTATGTGCGAGCCACGTGCTTATGAGCACTATGCAAGGAGAGCACTATGTAAATATGGCTACGAAGGCCAAGGCTAAATATAAGTCAATTGTTTTCTATGTAGCTAAAAGCTATTTACCAAGTAGCAAATGAGTAATAGTACTTGAGCTAGTACAGCTTAAAATATGCTGAGCTTTTATATAAAGCTTAAAGCTATTTACCCAAGTAGCAAACGAGTAATAGTACTCGAGCTAGTACAGCTGAAATAAGCTGATCTCCTATATGAAGCTAAAAGCTATTTACCAAAGGTGGCAAACGAGTAATAGTACTCGAGCCAGTGCATGAAACAAAAAAAAAATGAATCTGTCTGCACAACGCAGGAAGGACAAGATGGCCAGCGAGTATGTACTAGGGCCTGTGCACTAAAAGATGGTGACAAATCGCACGAGAAGAGTGTAGCAATAAGCTACGCAACGAAGCCAACGAGTATGTACTCAAGTTTGTGTACGATGAGAAAAAGCACTGAACTTACCACAGGTACCAAGTGTTGTTGAATGCAAGTGTGTGTGAGAGAGAAAGTACGCCCAACGCGCCGGCGCGCTGACCGCATCCGCACGTGGCTCGTGAAGAAAAAGTTGGTTAAGATGGCCGACTTTGTAACTCGCACGTGGCTAATAATAAGCCAAAGCTCTCCACTCACTCCTTTAATCCGGCTCGAAGGACAAATGTTTGGGATTGAAAACCCAATGATTGTGGACTGTATGATTTGATTTACCGGTTGCGAGGGAAAAGAGTGGGAGCCAAATTGCTTGGCTTTGTTGAAAGATTAACACTTACACCTTTTATATATAACAAAATAATAAAGTGTATTAACAGAAGAAATTACAACACTTGATGAGAAAAAAAATTGAAAAACTGTGGTAAGTAACAAAATTACCTTTTATGTGCGCTAGTTTAAGGATATTGAACGAAGTTGAAGAACAGTTATTTTACTAATATAATTAAACTGAAAATAATATTGTTTGAGTCACACGAGTAAATTACACAAGACATTTTCTCTTTCTATTTAAAATGATGTACTCGAGAAAATGTCTGCTTGGTTGGTGTACACAGTGACCACACTCTGGTTCACTAGACGAGCGATCGGTGCGGACTGACTAAATGCTTACAGGCAAGCAGTCGTGAGCAGCCAAAGTAACTTGAACGTGGAGCGCTATGATTGGTGGTCACGCAGGACTGTTGTACGCATGCTATTGGTAACAAAATACTAAAGTTAATTGCTAGCGCGCGAATACATGAGTTCTATATAGTTAATGTTTGTAATACTAATTTGATGTTGAACAGAGCCTTTTGAGGTGACTGCTACTTTTTATTAAAAACTCATGGATCATTGTCACGATAATTAGAACTGCTCATTTTGTATCTATACTTAGGATTTAAATGTGATCCATTTTTTCTACATCTTTTGAATCAATTCATTTAGAAAATTAATTTCTTTCGAGCAAGAGAGAAAGTTTAATAACTTCCTGGAGAGACAAGATGTTGCTAGTCAAAAATTCATGGGAACTTCTGGAGTCACCCTTATAAATCATTAGTAAAATAAAGAGGAATCAACACCATAAATAAAAGTGGTACTCTATTTTTCTAAACTCTCCATTAAAGTATTATACTGTGAGTTGTATTAAAAATAGATTTTTCCTTTAGTAAACTTGCACCGAATGATAAGCTGATTAGTTCTTTGTCTAAACTTTTACGATTAACAAAAATCAAATGTTGAAATTCTACATTTATTCGGAAATGTGCATGAACAAGCAGCCAGTCTTAACAAATATATGGGCCATTCTTAATTAAAGAAAGTGTTGAATTATCCATTGATTAATTTCTTCCACAAACACTGGGAATACTTATATCATTTTGTTCACAGAGGCCTTACAAGTGGCAAGTGTTTTTTAATTTATACCTAAACTTTCGATAAATTTTATTTCAGAGATCAATTTTATTAAAGCGATAGACAAAGACTGGTAAATATGAAAATATGTAAGTTGTCACCAGTTTAAAAGTATAATGGTAACTTCTGGAGTAACCATTATAGATTTTGACTTGAATATAAAAAACCATCACTATTTATTTTATTCTGACCTTATTTTTCTTCATTCTGCATTAAAATGAATTATATGGAAGAAAGATTAAAAATTCTTTTTACCTGCAGCTAACGTGCAATACATGATAAGCTGACTGGTTGACTGTACTTTTTACTACATTACATAACAGCAAAATAGAAAATATCAACATTTATTTGAGAGTTTTTATAAACATTTAGGCGAGTTACATAAATCATACACTCTCCAGCCATTACCAAGTTTCATGGAAAGATATTTTTCAATATACCAGCTAACTTGCTGTACTGATCTTTTTATAACTGGCAGTAACTTTACCTAATGAGCTGATCAGATGAAGGCTTTCCTTTGAAAAGGAAGCCCCTGGAACAAACATCAACAAAAATATCGACTAGTTGTTTTAAAAATTGGATAAATGGTGGTCTAGGGAAAGAGCGAGAAAAAAGTCTCGATGATTCTCGATGGGATTCAAACCAACGAGCCATCGAGTACCTTTGGCTAGGAGGCTAGCATGCTTACCACTGAGCCATCGAAGCTCTTGATATAGTGTTATATACAATAGTGCAATCTTAGATTTAGTTTGTTCTAAGAATGAATTGTATCAGAGTAAAAGAAATTGCTTAATACCTGACAGTGAAAGAAATCTAACTGAATTATCATTTGTGAAATTCTGGCAACTTGTCTGTATAATTCTTTAAGTAGGAGTGCACTTATTGGAACTATGTTTACCAAAAAAATCAAGACAAATTATTTTGCTTTCAACAAAACTCTTTTTTTCTTTCCAAGGTTTTGATTTGAAACTGTCTCATTGGTACAACTTATGAGTTTGATTACAGAACAAGCATTTTGGCGTATTGGTTTCGTTTCAGAATAATGAGCTGCAGTTTGATGCACTACAACTGACTTATTAGGTGTATTTGTTTTAGAAGAATGAGCTGCAGTTTGATGTATTACAATTGACTTATTAGATTTGCTCCTTTGGTCCAGATTGATCGGGGTTTTCCTAGCAAAAGCTTCTAAAGTTATAATTTGGGCTGTTATGAATTTACGTAGCTATTCTAGCGTAGGCGCATTACTACTGCTCCCCAGATGCTTCTGCCAATCTTTATATGTGTGGAAATCAAATTTGCTAGTCACGAGAGCAATGAAAATGTCATTGTTGCCCATGTGTCTTCCCATGGCTGACAAAGAATCAAAGGGACCCAGCATTTCTTTGGAAATGCATTTTATTTCAATGCAAGAAGAGTTTTCCATCGGTTGGGCACTAATAGTATTGCTGGTATATGAGGACACTAATCAATGCTGGTTGTCGTAGAAGGCAAGCAGGGTCTCCCAAGCCTGCGAGTAGTTTTCCTCAGTAAGAGGAATTGTTTTAATTAAATCTGAAGCATCACCAGAAACATGAGTACGTAGGTGCTGGTACTTAATAATACCTGGGAGATCCTGCTTCCTGTGTACCAAAGCTCTATACACATCTCTAAAATTCTCCCAACAATCAAGGTTACCATT
>NW_019380333.1:496557-525933 GCF_000648655.2 Copidosoma floridanum | reverse complement strand
TGATTGTTAAAAATTCATGTAATTAATTATGATTAATATACATTTTCTACATATATAAATTTTAAGTAACAATTAATATAATTCAGGTTTATTTTTATACTTCGTAAATCTAATTTGCAATTCCGGGGGTTGGTGCGTGGAGCACGCAGGGGGCGTATCTTACAAATATATAAAGCAAAGTCGCTAAAACCGTTGTAATCGCCAACTGCGAAAACTACTGAACCGATTTCGCTGAAATTTCGCACACTGATTCATGATACTTCCTAGATGGGTTTATCATAGTTTTTATCCTTAAAAATTAATTAACAATAGCAATAAATGAGCTCAAAGTTTTGCAAAAATACGCTATCTTTTCACTTTAGTTCAGTAAAATCCGCTAGGTGGCGTCGACATAAAATAGAGGCTACCTGTAACAGAATTAAATAAGTGTGGTTATAATATGTCGGAGCGTCTCGATAACTGATGCAACCGTTCTTCAGCAGTTCAACCAGCTACATCGAGAATGAAGATGATAGTATTGCAGCTGGATATCCCGGTTACGGACGACACTCTTCTCCAAGGGGAAAGGGACCTAGGTTTTCATTAACCCTGAATCTCAACGAGTGCGATCCAAAAAAAATAATTCTAACCAATGACGTCTCTGGCATGATACCAGGAGACATATCTAGCCAGAGCTCATTCTGCACCAACTCTTTAAAGTTGTGTGGCAGTTCAACGGAATTCCCTATCCCGCCAGGTGCAGTCAGAAAATTTTCGGCTATAATTGTAAGCCAGGGAAAACACAGCTCTGAGGGGCACGGGCAGCCACAATGGCTACCTTCTTAGTCATCGCAACCCCAACGCGCTTATCCACATGTTTTCGTCTAATGATAAGCGGTTAGTTATCCGGGAAGACCCGAAGACGAGATATTCTTTGGTCAGCGGCGTACCTCCCTCCATCACAGTCTCCGTACACAGAGACTCCTAGCGTAAGAATCAAGCTACCAGTAGCCAGCTTTTCATCATCAGAAATAATGATAAAGAATAGCCTGGAAGTTTCATCACTGGCGCTTTTTAGGGCCATTACACGTATTTACGTTCCCTACTTAACCATCAATTTCATCGGTTCTTTTTAGGGGCCACCTGAGTGTAAACTACCTTGCCAACAAATACATTTTTACTATAATTTCCGGAAGCGATTCGTCGACTAAAAGACTATATTAACTAAAGACGGGCACTATTCAACCAAGTCAGCCATTCACTAGCAGACGTCACCTGCGGAGTTGTTCTTCGCAAGGCTGGAAAACCTGGTGACCGACGACCCTATATTACCCTTTCGACTCTAAGCATTCAAACAGGAATCACTGATTCTATTCAAGGTCTGCACTGGGCAAACCTATAACAGCTATGAAGGAAAAAAAACTTGAGCCAACGGGACAGCCTCCACTGGACAAGTATCACTAACCAATCTCCCTATCTAAGATTACCAAAACAACTGAATCTGCAAATAAAAAAATGGTTGAGACGCCAACGTCTCCGACGTTATACCGGTAGACGTTGAGAAAGAGCACTTTAACTAGCCCCAAAGCTTCGGACTTTGTAATTTTTCTCCCGACCAGTCTGGGTTTTCAACAGCAGGCCAAAGAAGATCACCCTAAGGTATCCAGGCAGTCACAATTGCTGTTAACTGCAGTCAAGAAAGAGTTAACTTAAGAAGCTCACCGGTCTTCTTTAGGACCATCGGACGTCGAACTACCTTGCCAACAAATACATTAGAACTTAACAAAGTTGACAGAAAACAGTCTTTAGGGGTCACAAAAATTTTAAGCATGCCAAAAGTCGCAAGAGAGTAGATTGGAAGAAAAACATTAAATGTTTCTAATAAATACAACTTTACTTAGGCATCAAGAAACTGACGCAGAAATTTTATCGAGCTTGAAACAGCAGCGTCAAAATCGACAAATAAAGAATCCTTTACGTGAGAGATTAGCTTTTCATTGTACCCTCACAGCAATCTCTAAAATCTTTAAAGATCCTACTCAGATTTTTAAATAAGTAGAAAATGTATCTGTGTTTTTGTGGCAATTAAAATGCAGGGTTTAAGGTCCAGGACTTTGTTGCCCTAGTAATAAAGTTGTGAGATATAAGAAAAAAAAACTTTTTTTAATATAAATTTTTTGGAGGTTTGAAATCTTAACAGCTTTAAAAAATAGCCTTTTTTCGTGAATTACACGGGAGAAACTGTAAATAAACGGCTACTTTAAGCCACCGATTATTTTATGGCATTAAAAACGCACGGTACTTTTCAGCATAATTATTTTTTGAATTTTTACACCTTTTTGTTTGACCAAATAAACTATACGGATTCCAAAAAAATATATTTTTAATAGGAATACTTTTGTTCTGTGATGCGTCAGAAATATGTGTGGAATTGCTAACTGAAAACGTTTCACATTACATGTCAACACACTACGGTGTTTTGTTTAGTAAGTCTCGGGTAAAGCTGAGACGGGGGGCTGCTAGTATAGTTATAAAAGCTTAGAAAAATCGATTGACATATACAGGATAGACAGCTCATTTAAAAAAGGGAGGCACTAGAAGAAATAATAAAACTCACCAACAAAAAGTCAAGGGCACATGTCTATGTCTATATAAACTTTACCACTTTTATTTAAAATGAGCCGCTTGTTCTTCATATTTCCTTAAAAGCAGACTAGTAATCATTCTCTAGCGTAAAAAATTTATTCCCGAGTATTTTCGAAAAATGCCATAGTCTTCCGAATTTTGTAAAATATACTTCAATATATTATTTTCATACTAACAATTAATTTTATAATTTTTTAAGGCTTTGAAAAATATTTACACAAACGTTATTTTGAAAAAATTATATTTATTACACAATAAAAGGGGGGGTTGGCGTGCGGAGCCCCACTAGTATATATATACTATGACTAACATACACGTCACACACACACTTACTTGCATACAAACACGTATGATATTTCATTGTTATTTACTTTTCTATATAACTGTATATGAGGTAATTACGCTTTGCAAGCAGAAAGGGATGGGCAGTAAGGGCGTGGAGAAAGAGACAGAAAGCCTAGCCAAGCTGAGCCAACCTGAGTTAAATTGGAGATCGTGCCATTGCACGGTCGCTTCATCGAGGTGGTTGAACCTCCAAGCGTGCCATTAGATGTTTCACATAAAAAAACATGCCTAATCAAGAATATTATTCTAACCCATTTGTGTTAAATTATGTTGGATTTTAAAAGGGCTAAAAAAAAATTTCTAGCAACTAAGTTGATGTCAGCATGTATTTGCCACTGGGGGTACAAAAAATTTAATGTGACGCACACCTCAGAGTTATTAAGTCTCACATCGTCCGTTTGTCATCCTTGGTTTTACCCTGGAAAACAATTTTTTTGTAATCTGAGACATTTTTTACTTATTGTGTCTCAAATTTTTATTTCTTGTAGCTTATAAAAGTAACTGATGTAGGCATATTATTTTTCTTTTTGTTGATCTGCAGTATTTATTCAAAACTGAATTTAAGCTTTTTCATCTTGCTTATGATAAAAAAAAATGTTTCATTTTCTTTTTGCATCTTGGATATTATTATTTTAAAACTCAAACACGTATTAACAAACGTAAAACGAAGACTTACTGTGGGCTAAGTAATCCTTCTATCAACTTTTCTTGTTCTTTGAAGCATCCCAAACTTGTAATTGCTTGTAAAACATCAGGATCAATAACATCTTTGGACGGAATTATATGAGTTTGTACTACATCCATCATGGACATCTCTAATTCTAACTCTCCCTTTCCAGCTGCAGTGATCCACGTATGTCGGTTAATTTCAGCTAACTAGAAAAATTTTTTTAAAATGAACGTCATCTTAACAATAAAGAATGTAAAGTTATAAATAGTAAACTTGTAGGTAGTGGAAGTTTGAAAATGCAAGATAAATAATAAAGTTCATTTTACTAAAGGATCAGAAAAATCTAATAGGATGTGCCATAATCCTTGAAGAACCTCATTAAAAACTGGTATAAAATCCTTATAAGTATAATACATCGATGCCCTGGACGAAGGCTATGCCCTTCTTTGAAGCCTCGACAAAGATTATGCCTTTTTTTTTAGTCCAAATAAAAACTATGCCCGTTTGGGATCTAGGATGAAGACTATGCCTTTTTCCGGAGTTTGGAAGAAAATTATGCCCTTTTCTATAGTCTGGATGTGAACTAAACCTTTTTTTTTAGTCTGGGTGAAGATTATTTCACTTTCTCTGAGTCTGGACAAATATGTTGAACTTTTCTGGAGCCTAGATAAACTAAAATACTTTCAAGCTGACCTTACATTTCTGTTTGTTATTATATATATAGTCGAATAAATATTCGTGTACGAGTTGCTGTCTACAGTTTTTATAATATACACTTTACGGAATTATTAAAAGGGCTCATTCTCTTTTTTTTAGACACCTACTAAAACTTCAAATATTGAAGCCACTAGACTTGCTAAGGATATCGATTATATGTTGTTTTTTTGCAAAG
The DNA here is from genome assembly GCF_000648655.2 of Copidosoma floridanum. Next base: position 521,401 of record NW_019380333.1, on the reverse strand, counting down.
GCATTCATAGATTAACGTGCATGTGAATCCCATGTCAAGATAAAACTTTTAATACAAACACTTTTGCACAAGTATTTCAAAACCTTATTATAAAATGTTGAATTGTTTGCAGGAGCTTCATATTTGTAAGCTTATTTCAGCTTACTAGTAGCTGTTAGCCACCAAAAGCATTATTCGGCAAATCTGGAGAGGTTTTTTTGTTTTAGGAAAAGTATAAAACAATAGGAGTCAGTAAATAATATTTGAACGTTTTTAAACTTATTTGTCATTCAAACATGAGTACAGTTTTATCCTAGACTCAGAAAAAATTTTTTAGTTTTCGTTCAAACTAGAAAAAAAGGCATAGTCCTTGTCTGGACGTCAGAAAAGGGCATAGTCTTCATCTGGGATCAGAAAANTTCACATATTCAGCATAAAAAGGAATCTAGGGAGTAAATGTCATGCTTTGGTACCTCGTTGCGTATACACTTTTTGTGATAACGTAAGCAACATTAACAAGGAAAAGCATTTCCGTACTACACCAATATCATTATAAACAAAACAAAATTAAAAAATTTTTTAGTTTTCGTTCAAACTAGAAAAAAAGGCATAGTCCTTGTCTGGACGTCAGAAAAGGGCATAGTCTTCATCTGGGATCAGAAAAAGGGCATAGTTTTCATCTAGACTAGAAAAATTCTCATCGTTTCCCTCTAGGCTTAAGAAAAGGGCATAGTCTTTGCCCAGACTCAAAAAAAGGGCATAGTTTTCGTCTGAATTAGAAAAAAGGGCATAACATTTGCCCAGGACGTCAAAAAAGCATAGCTTTTGTCCTGGACCAACCTGGGCTTAGATTTCGTCTGAATCGTCGAAACATACAAAACAATTCTTTAATAGAATCCTTACAAAAAATAGAACCCCAGAATTTTGTGCTTCGAAGAAACATGGTTAAGGTACTTAGTGTGTTGACCATAGTAAGGCAATATTCGTTATAGTAGTAAATTTAACGTAGTAACATGTTTTATAACATCTTAAAAAATGATTTAAGCGAAAATAAGAGAACTATTAGCGATAGAAGCTAATTAGTTAAGAGTAATAATGCTTAACAAATCGTTTGGTTTCTTAGGTCGTATCTACATCTTCAATTAAAATAACAGAAAGAAAATGCTCATTCCAATGACATTTCAAAAAATTTTCAGTTTTATACAGCAAATGTACTAGAAAATTTTTGTTTAAACAAGTTTTATTTAATATACCCTTTTAATAAATCACTAACTAACAATCTCAGGTAACTGTCAAGAAATACAATGACAGATAAAATCAGGCAAATATAATTTTACTTTTTAACAAACTTAATATTCTCTTAATAGCTTGCAGGATTTGTTAAGTATTCAATTTTTAGTTAAGTGTTTCTATACTAAATAAAATGACCCTATCATGACTTTACGAAAAGCCTTAAGATAATTTCATATTGGTCAACTATTAAATAGAACTATTATTCTAAAAATCACAATAAAAGCCTGTGTATTTTCTTGCTGCACTTCAGAAAATATCAGGTACACCTTTTTACTCTTAGTGAAAAGCTATTATAGCAGGATCATTAAACTATTCGACTATCTGCACATGGATTGTCAACTAATTCAAATGGTGTATATAGAGATTTCAAATAAATATTACAATGAATCTGTCTAATAAATTTTAATATATGTCTGTCTAATAACAAGTTTTTAGTTCATAAGGAACTATATAAACTATGGTATTGGATTTTATTTTATTCAGATACATAAGTTGAGGTATTTTCAAAAAAAATTACATAATGCTCAGAAGATCAGTAATTAATTTTGTAAAATATCACACTTTAGGAACTGAACAATTAAAATAAATAACTAAGTTATATTTTCTTACCACATTCAACCAGTTATATCATGTACATGAAGTACTACGTTGTAATCTTTTTTTTATAATTTGAGCACACTACAATCATCAGAAACAGCACCTAGTTAAATATGACTCCTAGTACATTATGGGGACGTTAAGTCAGTCATGCAAGTCATTAATAACAAGGCTGTTAATAAGACTATCTTTATACTAGCAACTCATGTATTAATCATTATATCTGCAGAATAAAAGATCTTTGCGATCTTTTTCTTTTTGAGAACAAATGTATGGACTTCGACCTTAGTGAAAAATCGTCTTGACTACTTCCAGAAGATTACATTCACATATTCAGCATAAAAAGGAATCTAGGGAGTAAATGTCATGCTTTGGTACCTCGTTGCGTATACACTTTTTGTGATAACGTAAGCAACATTAACAAGGAAAAGCATTTCCGTACTACACCAATATCATTATAAACAAAACAAAATTAAAAAATTTTGTTTAATGGTTAATAAACATTAAAATTTTTTTAATTACTTTCTAAAAATTTAAAAATGAAAAAATTAACTCCTTAGTAGTTGTATAAATTAAAAATTTTTGGTTGAATATAAACGCTTTTACATACGATATGTATTTCAATAAGTATTTGAAAAAGTCTTACATGTTAAATTGACTTAATTATCTTTCGGTCAATATTTGCATTAATTTTTTCTTTGTTTTAAGTTCGATGTATCAAAAACTAATTAAAAATTCTATCTGATTATCAGGACGGCTTTTGTTTAATCATCATAAAACGACAAAAATTAATTGGCATATGGCAAAAAATTTTAAACCCAGAAATGTAATAAAATTGCGTCAATCTTTTTCAAATTTTTATTTAAATGTTTTAGAAGCCTAAATAGTGTCGAAACACTTTGAAAAGAATACTTTACTGCTTAAATCATATGATATGTGGACAATAAAACATATTATAATGCCACTTAGACCCTTAAGTCTTCTTCTTGCATGATACATAAGTGTCTAGGGTTTGAGAACATTTTAATTTTGCGACTGCCTTCGCTGACTACAAGGTCATTCTAAAGTTTTGTAAATTTGAAGTGCATATCTAATATAGTAAAAGGATGATTCGAAAAAACTCTGTTTTCATAAGTTCAAAGTATCGTACTCTTTGCTCAAAACGTTTAGACACACATTTAGCATTTTTTCTATGAAATCACTGAACCAAAACCTTTGAAGCCCCAGATAGGTCAATACCTGAAACCTGAATATTACAAAAAAAATATTTAAATATCCAGTGATCTAGACAAACCAAGGGTCTGTTTCTTTGAATTCATTGTAATGTTGGTAAACAATTGTTAATGTATTTACTAATAATTTGTTTTCTTCCTTCATTCCTTCAAAACTTTCCATGTTGATTTAAAAGTATTTTGAGCAAGAACCAACGTACATCTAAAAAGAAGTAAATAACCTGCAAGTTGCTTGTATCTGCAGCACAATGACCAATCATGATTCATGCACATGCATAGTTGCATATGCTGACTGGAAATGAAAAGCAAATAAAACAATTTTAAATGCAGTAAAGCGAAATAACTGTAAAAACTACTAGATGCAGAAGTTTAACTAGGAACAGCCGTACTGAGATACAACGCTAGAATGACTACGAGTTATCAAAAATAACATTTAATGCTAAAACTATAACATACAGTTGAAATAAAAAAAAACCTATACATGCTGCACCTGTAGCAAGCAACAGTCACAGATAGTATACAGAAGTATTAACTATGGTAAAACTAGCAGAACTACTTTATGAATTTTCAAGGATCATCTAATTTTTACCGTTCATGTTCGCAGACGCATAATTTACAGAGTAACTCCTTTTCATAAAACTAATGATTTTATATACAACCTTTTTCATGACTCAGAGATGTTAGGAGAGGTCTGTACTCCTGCCTCCAACACATATAACAGAATTTTTGATTTACCAGGGCACCATGAGTCAACTTGCTCTCCAACAATTCAAAGTAAGAAACATGTTAACCAAAATCTTACCAAAAATTCTGAATTATTTTTTCAATTCCATAATCAGTCAAATCTGCCCGTAAACCTAGTTATGTTCAATTGTATTCTATCTTAGTATTGATATTTATTTACAATGAAATTTCGTAAAATTTAGATGTCAAAGAGAAAGCAGGGACAGGCGTAAGAAGTTCACCTTCCCGTCTCTTGAAGAATGTCAGAAAGCAAGCCGGAAGTGGGGTGTGCCAACTTTAGTGTAACTGAACTAGAGTGGCTCTAGCCTATGAGATTTCTAGCTATTGTCATTTTTCTATAATTTTCCCCTTGCAAGTTTTTTTGAGTCATTTTTGAGCCAGCGTGTGAGCAAGGTCTACTACTCTCTATAAAAAGGGCTCAGAGGGCCCAAAAACTTTCTCTTAATATTCACCTCTCGAATGAACTGAGTTGTTAGAGTTCAGCTTTGCTACCTCTCAGTCTATTACGAGGTACTGTCACAGTTTTTGTTTTTACACTTGGACGGACAACTGGGTAGGTGGAGTCCACTTCTGCTATCATTTATTCTTTCACGAGTGTGGTTCAAATCTCGATTTTAGACATCTCACGCTATTCCACGGAATGTACAATTTTCGTTTCAAAAATCAAACGAAAGTAAGTGGTTAAAATTTATCTCATTTGTTTTGTTCCTTTTTCTTCTTTTTTTTTCAACATGGGCAAAGAGTCAAACGTGCACATTATTACTTATGACAGCATTAGTACTGTCCAAACCACGGGAATAAATAATCGATTGTTCTATAAGTAAAATGTACAACAAAAACCATTATTCGTGACGGTATTGGCAGCTTCTAGACCGGTCATAAATTAAGCCACAATACGCCCATGAACGTAGATTCTAGAACTGTACCTTCACTCGTGATGATACTGGTAGTCTTTAGTAGTAGGGAAAAAGCAGGAGGTAAAAAAGCACAGGTAAAAAGTAGGAGACAATAAATAGATAAACTTGCTCTAGAGATCAATATGATAATGAGGTTTGAGTCTTAAGGCAGCTTTTTTTTAGGAAATGAATCAGTTCACACTTAAATAAAAAGTTCCTTAGAGGTTATTTTGAAAGGATCTAGCAGCCACCGTTCCCTACGTAATAGTTTGGTGTTACAAGTAAAATGACTTTTAAGTGTAAAAGTAAATTAGGTTCTTCTTTAGTAAGTCTGTACTGTGCGTATCTTTTAGAAAACGCACAAAATATCATGCTATGATTTGACCCCAGAGTGTGAGAACAAAGAGACGAAGAACGCCACCAAGAAGCTAGCACGCTTGAAAATAAGCCTTATCATTAGGAAAATAAGGGGATACTTTATTTAGAAATAACGTAGAAGAAAATTATAATTATTTAGCTGTAAAAGCTTAGTGCCGTTAAACTATGCCCTAATAAGTTTTTGGGGATCTGGCGTTGTATATGTCGTACCAAAAGTCAACTAGGCTCAGTTTGTACTATGATGTTATATACATAAGTTAATAAGGGATAAAAAAGATTAATAAACAAATATCAAAAAATTTTTAAGGTATAACGCTAATAACAAATCGTAACGACAGAGCACGTAAATAGATTTTTGAAAAAAAGTGAAATAGAAAATAGCTTTGACCCCAGTATTCGCTGCAAAATAGATTATAGGGCAGTTTTTAATCTAGAAACAGATTTGTGAGGTGGTAGCTACGGCTATTAAATCACAACGTACCTATATTTTTGGCAAGTTATCAGTAGCAACCAAGTCCTATAATAATATACATATTTTCTCTTTGTATATATCTTAATGACACATTACCTCATGTGTGCTCTCAGTACTGAGAACTACGAGCCAAGAGAAGAGAGAAGGACCAAACACAGAAAGAGAAGTTGAGTGTGTGTCAGATGTAGTTAAGGAGGTTTGGGAATATCATTCAGAGAGGCGTGGAACAGGGAGTCCCGTCTGCCCACGAACCTGGGCCCCCTTTACCGTGCACCTCCTCTTGCTCTCTACAATCTTGAAACTGTACGACTGTAACTGCTTATATTTTTGAAAACTGCTTGGCAAGGCTTGATTATTTTTGTCGAGCATCTTCCTTTTATACTAAGTTATTTATGAGACTTTCTTTTTTTTATTCCAGTACATTTAGAATATACCTGAATTTCATTTAAAAGGCAAACCTAACCTTGCTCTCTCATAAGAGACCATGTAAAACTGTCAATATTTCATAATTTTTTTCTCAAAAATTTTCTTAAGTGAAAAATGTGAAAGGATTCAGGTGCACTCTTAAAATGTTCAAATATATCATTTATTTTGTTTGGCCCATTCCGTCATTTTTAACTTTTCTCTCAAACCTCTTTAAGTTATCATGTGTGTTAGAAGGAAAAGGGAGATGGAAAGCTCGCAATGCGTCAGAAACAAGTTGAGAGCCAAGTTGTCACGTTGATTCCTTAATTTTGAAAACCTCTAACTATTTGGTGGTTTTAAGGAGTGTTGAGAGTTTTTTACATGCAAATTGAAGGGCGTGCATACCTAAGCAAGCCTACTTCGAAGTATAAACAGTATAGTACAAGACATTAGAAATAGCCGAGCGTAAGGATCAGAGTCGAGAATGACCGAAAATATTAAGGGTTATGTAGGAGAGAGCTACGGAGGGATAGAGAGAGAGAGAGAGAGAGAGAGAGAGAGAGAGAGAGAGAGAAAGAGAGATAGCGTAGGAGAGTATCTATCTTGACAATCGTGTGATCGAGAGGATATTGAAAAAGTAGCTGTACTGTTCATAGAAAACTAAAGTAAGGTATAAGGATAATAGTATCTGAGTGATCCAAGTGAACAAGTGTGCATGTGCTTGCGGTAATAAGCTAAATGTTGAAAACGCATTAGAATAAGTGAGATTATTGTGGATAGTCACGTGCGCGAGGACAGTGACTGTTACAAGGTGTCCATGACATGGTGCATCTGTAGGTGTACGTGAGAATAAAAGGTGGAAACAGTTATTCATAAGCTCAGCTGAGGGAAAATTTGACAGCTAGGATAACTGAAACACATGTATATTGACACAGTCAAACTGACCCTCAAGGCACCGTGTATTTATGTATATATTTGTGTAACTGGTTAGAGGGAAAAATAGTAGTGCGTGGGCGCTGTATAATTTATATCAATTATTGTATTTATTAGTAATTAGAGCGCCTTTTTCCATTTTCAAATTTTTTTCGGAGCATTTAGCATTTCCAAGGCAGACACATGTAGCAAACCTCCTGACGAAGAGAAATCTAGTGTGTATGGACTAAGTTAGTAACTTATAAAAGAGTTTTGTGGTGGAATATCAGGACGACTGTTTACCAGCTGAAAAATCTTAATGAGAAATGGCATGCCTTAAGCGGAGAAGTATCTTACATCATTATAAAGGGACTTCTAGGGCCTAAAAGTTTCTAGCGTTTTAGTGAAAGTGTTAGTAAATTGCGAGCATTGGCCGAACATGAAAGTGAACAAGTGAATTTGTAAAAATGTTTGAGTTGGTATCAAAATTTTTCTTCAATAACCATAAAAATTATTTTAAGTGATGTATATATATATATCATCCTTAATTATATAGTCGTAAGAGTTAGAGCGAGGTTTTGCATCCCCCGCTCTCCCCCAAATAAGATAGTTATTCTTTCATTTTCTTAAATTTTTTCAAGTAATCCTACTTTTTTGCAAGCTCTCCCCCTCCATCCATTGCCCCACAGGTTCCCCCCAACTTCCCCATGTATGATGTAAATATACTCGTAAAGCCTTATATATTAACTGTTACGAGTGTTCTAATTTCTACATATAATTTAATTTGACCATAACAAAAAATTTTGTTACAATTATCTTACTTACGATGTTTATTTTGATTACATACTCTCAAATATCCTTTTAGGTGCTCTGCTCTTACATTACCTTTTCCACAATTTTGACAAATATTTTTTTAAACGTTAATTTTATGACTTTTTAATCGTCTCTGTAAGTGATAATTTCTTTTAAAACTCTTTTCGCATTTAATACACTTAAAATTTTTTCGATGTCTTAGCATTCCTTTGTGTGACGCAAATAGTTTTTCTTGTCTAATACTGTAATGCTACACAGATCACATAAACAAAGTTTTTTTTTGTAAATTTTTTCGTGCTATGATAGACATTCTTGATTTAGAAATTTTGAGTTACAATTGTCACTCTGATAAAATTTTGCATCCATGATGGTGTATCTAAAAACATATTACAAACAACGGGTTGTTTATAATTACATGAATCTGGGTACTAGACGGTACTGAAATTTCCGTTTTGATGAAAAAGAAAATTTGCAAGAACTTAAAAAAATAGAAATAATATAGAATAGTTGTTTTGTTGATCTAAAATTTTATTCCAAACAATATTTTCAATTTCAAATTTGTTTTCTGATTCAATTTGGATAAAAATTTTCTTTGGGTTCTTAAATCTAGACAATGCAAAATATAATTGCCCATGAGAAAATGATAGTTTTCTAAAGTATAATCCAAAGGCATCAAAACTTTGAGCTTGAGATTTATTGATAGTCATAGAAAAAGCAAAGGTAAATAGAAATTGTTTTCTGTATAATTTAAATGGTAGCAAAAAAGAATTGTTTGTTTGTAGTGTTATTCTTGGAAGAAAGACTTTATTACCTTTTTTTTAACTGTGATAATTTCAGCTTCGATGTTGTAATTAAATAATTTTGTAATTCGTAATCTTGTACCATTGCAAAGTCTTTCAGATATTTTTAAGTTTTGTATCAACATAATAATAGCTTTTATTTTCAAATTCGATTAATGTGGAGCAAGACCTTCTTTCATACTATTAAAATATTCTGTCGGAATATTAATATAAATATTATCGTCTGATTCATCTACTCCTTTGTAAGTTAAATTATTAATACTATAGTACGTTATACTAATGTTCCCACCATATTATTTAAAATTTTTTTTTTTTTTAAATGAGTGTGATCATTGTGAGATGTTAAATAGCTTTACTAACAATAGAATCATCATCATTCTTAAAAATTTTAAAACATACATCATTTGTTTTCCATGTCTGAGGAATTATAAAAGTTTTAATTTTGCCTTCTCCTATATCCAGTAGCAATGAAGAAAATTTTTTATTAATTGAGCGTTTATTATTTTTTAAATAAAAAATATTAAATAAAGGCCAAAAATTGGAAAATTTTATGGTTTCTTGAACAATAGTAATTTTGCTTCCGTTTTTTACCACTGGGAGAATTTGACGAAAGTCTCCACCTAAAATTATTATTTCATTTCCAAAAGGCGTATCACTACTAGATAAATCTTTTGAAGTCCTGTCAACGATATCTAACGATTTTTTTGGTATTGTAGAAGCTTTATCCCAAAAAATTACTTCTACATTACGTAATTTTTGTTTATCTGGCTCAAACTGAATGATTGCACTTTTTGTAGTGCCTAAGTTTAAAGGAAGTCTGAAAGTTCTGTAAGTGGTCAATCCCTTTGGGAGCAGAATAGAAGCAATACCTGTCCAAGCCATGGTAAGAATTTTTTTTTTAATTGATATGAAATAATAAATTAATGTTTTGTATAGAAAAGTTTTTCCAGATCCACCAGGATCATCGATAAAAAAAAATTTTTTTTTCAAATTTTATCATTTCTTGAAAAATTTGACCTTGATCATGACTGAGTTGTAAAAACTTTTCATGGAATTTATGTTTACAAAATATTCTTCCATCATTGTCAGTATCGATATTTTTTGTTATCGTTTCTTTTGGTTCTTGTAAACTGAAATCTTTACAAGACATGTTTTTAGAATTAAAATATGCATTGAAATGTAACAGAGCTTTATTTTAATTATCTATACAATTTCCAATGAAAAACTTTTTGTATTTGTTCCAAATAATATTACCAAAAAAATTTTTTAACATAATAAACCAGGCGAAAAATTTTTGTAGTTGGAAAGGCAGCATAACGTTACATGTTTCTTTAAAAATTATATCGTTTTTGAAAATCGTGTTCTTTTTATTCCACTGAAATAGCTGTTATTAGTCAGGGAAAAAAAAAGTGATTGTTAAGAATTCATGTCATTAATTATGATCAATATACATTTTTTACGTACATAAATTTTAAATATCAATTGATATAATTTGGATATTTTCTTTACTTCGTAAATCTAATTTGCAATTACGGGGGTCGGTAAACAGAGAGCACAGGGGGCATATATAGTTATAAGAGCTTGGAAATATCTATTAACACATACAGGATAGACAGCTCATAAAAAAAAGAGAGTCACTAGAAGAAATAATAAAGTTCACCAACAAAAAGTCAAGGGCATATCTTTCTGTCTGTATAAACTTTACCACTTTTATTTGAAATTAGCTGCTTGTTCTTTATATTTCCTTAAAAGCAGACCAGTAATCATTCCCTCACGTAGAAAATTTATTTTCGAGTATTTTCGAAGAATGGCATACTTTCCTAAATTTTGTCAAATATACTTCAACATATTATTTTTATACTAACAATTAATTTTATCATTTTTTAAGGCTTTAAAAAATATTAGTACAAACCTTATTTTGAAAAAATTACACTTAGAACACAATTAATGGGGGGGTTGGCGCGTGGAGCGTGTAGGGGGTGGATTTATACATATACATAAATTACTTATAATTTCTAATTTTATTGTGTACTGGGGAGAGGTCTTTGGCGATAAGTTCACGTAGTCGACTATACACAATCAGTTATCTTTGTTGGGTAGGGTCGTTTAGAACTTTGTTGTTTTTCTCCTGTTTAAGTGTGGGAAGCAAAATGGCATTAAGGTAAGAGTTGGTGCAGGCACTTTTAAATACACAGAAGCTACATGAACTTAGGCACAGCTGTACAACAATGCCGTTAAAGTGGACAAGGAGAGAATTGACTTTGAGGGGATTCAGTGCTGAGGGAACTGAGGCCATTGTGAGAGATAGGTTTCTTCGGAGGTTAATGTTAAAGATAGAGTTTCACAATGCGTTGATACCCTGATACGAGATGTACCAGCGGACGATGATAAGGGAAAATGGAGGCATGGTAACCTATGGATACGTGCGACACAGGGAATATCCCTTAAGATGTTTGAAAACCTGGGAAAAAACCCATTGAAAACAACACTGGCGAACTAGGCACTTTCAAGAGCCCTGTTGTAACACAGGTTAGCTGATCAGACAGATTTAGGTGTGTTTAGAGATTTATAAGGGCTGTTAAGGGGTCCAAAAAATAAAATCATGCAACCTTAACAGATAGTCAGGCACCCATCAAAGACAATAGGAAAGTTTCGAAAATCAAAAAAATCGTTTAACAGTCGATCTCAAAGAACTTAGCTCGAAGTTTTGTCTTATCAAATAAATTTAATTATAGTGAACATTTTATCCCTGAAAGAGTGTTAACGAAACTGATTTTTGTTCAAAAGAGGATGGTTATGACAGCAAAAGAAGGGCAAGCGAGGAGATTTGTTGTACCGAAGAAGAGTACAAAAGTTAGAATGCTTGAGAATGAAAGAGAGTCAGAGAAAAAGTATAGACAAAAAGACTTGAGGAAAAGGTTTTCAAATAAGTGGGATTATATAAAGACAAATGAGATACCTTAAAGAGGATAAAACCTAGAGCTAACAGCGTAAGGGTAGTAATTTGTCAAATCCATAAATCAGGATGACTTGGAAGATGATGGGCATGATTTGAGAAAGCCACCCTCACAACCTCAAGACAGGAGGATGTAACTGAAGAGTAACAAGGAACCAAACTTTTGGAACAGGCGTTCAGAGACTGACTCTGGCGTTTATCCTACCACTGAGGAATGTAGGCACGTAGACTACCGAGGGATAAAGTCTTGACCTGAAGTACAGCCTTACTAGAGGTAGATCGTAAGTTCGCCCAGTGAGAAAGAGAAGGATGAACACAAGTTTGACAATAATCGCGTAATTAGAACGAATGAGTGAGAAATGGAAGATCAATAGCAGCGCAGGCCGAGCTTTAGGTTCAAAGAGGCCCATAGCGCGCAAAATAGCCTTACAGAAAGCTACAGGGCAATCGGTCCCAGGTCCCAGGCAGTCAAACTCCTGAAGGGTTGGGGATTGAAGTTTTTGGGCAAGAACCGGGGTGAGGATGCAAAAAAGATTTTGAATAAATTAGAGGATTGTCGAGAAAGCGTGGGATTCAGTGATTACGAGCTCCCAAGTGTACTGCCGTGCGTATTATCGAAAAGTGCAAGCCACTGGTTTCATACAATAAGGGAAAAGTTGAAAGATCGGAATGTCTTTAAAGCGTCCCTTCAGAAACAACACAATGTAAAGTATGATGAGGAAGGTTCCTGGAGTGACTTACACCAGCACACGCAAGTCATGGCAGAGAAAACCGCGTTGAGCATGTCAAAGTTTAAATACATTGTTTAGCGATTTATGGCACTGCCTTGTATGAGATTGGTGATAGAAGGGTCGTGACGCGATTTGCTGCAAAAGTATCTCCTGAGTATTAGGCTATATTACAGCCAAAATCGTAGGCGTGGCTAATACAAGTGATGGGAAAGGGCCAAAGAAGAAGAATGTGTCAAACAAGAAAGCGGGAGACAAGGGGAGGAAAAGCTGCTAGGAAGAAAATAAACAGAGTAGCAGAGAGGGTGAAGCTAAGACATTTTTCGAAAAAATACTACTTTCCAATATTTTTTTAGTGTACTTAGAAAATAATTCGAGATATGAGAATTTAATTTGTGTTAGATTACTATCTCATAAAGAGAAAACATTTTGAAAAATGGTTCTATGTAGTCTAACAACTTTTTTAGAGCCATTTTTGGGAGGACTTTTTTTTAGTTTATTTGACGGTTTGCTAAAAGCTTACATCCAATCATCTTAAAATTTTGTAGGTTTGTTGAGAATCATAAAACCCACGTTCTGTTTTAATCAAAAGTCAAAATATTTATTAGAACTCCTGTTATAAAATACCGAAAAACAGGGTGCCACTTTCAAGCAATTTGCTGAAAAACAGTAGATCTTGTGCATATAATACTCATGAGGATTCTAGTTATTATATCATTTAAAATTATTTTGATAATAGTTAGAGTTCCTTGACTAACCGAAAAAATTTTAAGCTTTTCTCTTATTCTGAAAATTTCTGTGTTAATTTTGTCTATTGCAATATTTTTGATATTGTCTATTATTATTCTGGTTATTATTATACTGCCTTTTATAGATATAATTCTACTTATGATTCTGTTAATTTTTTGTTGTTCAACTGGTTCTATTTGACGTGGTGAGAATGGCTGATCAGAGTACCTATTCAGCTGTTGATGTGAATGATCAAAATTATCCTCAAATCACTGTTAGCTGATCCTTGGTATCGTGTGTCTAGAATTTTACCCGCTATCATTTGACTCTCCACTCTCAACTTGTAATCAAAAGAAGGTTTTTTTGAATTTTCATGCTGGCTTATTATAAGTGCTAGTTTTTTCATGAACATGTCTAACGCCCGGTATTTTATAGGATTCATCATATGCGCGTTGTATGTGCTGCCCTTGTTTTCCATCAAAGCCTTTTCAATACCCCTACGCAGTAAGTTTACATAATCATAATGTTTATCAACTTATGGGCCTTATTCTTGACGCACTTTCTGCAACTGCGTTTGATAGTAAGCAATGGTATTTTGCTGCATTTCTTTTCTTTAAATGTATCATAAATACCTCAAGGTTCTTACATTTTTGGCCACTTTCGCTTATACGTGCGGCACCTCGCAAATTTTGTAACAATGCGCTTTTCACACAGACCTTTTAAATCGTCTCTCACCAAATTTTTTCTGTTCTTAACATCTTGAGTATAGTCCTCAATTATTATCTTTGTCGTATAGTTTATGTTGCGTGCGTGTTTTCCCCTTCTTATCAGTTTTTCTACTGAATTCTATCTTATTTTTCTTTTCTCAATTAGAATAAATCACGTATAAGAGAAAACAAAAATTCAATATATTATTGTTGTCTATTTGTACTTAGGTATCAAATCAAGTAGCAGTGGGGATGTAACTTAACAATTAATTTATTCAATACTTTTAATAACATATATGAGCTAGTTGGCAGTTACACGCTGACTTGCTGGTTGATCACTTAACATGCTCGCGCTCGTAACCTATACAATCAACACTCTTATAACATACATATACAGACCCGCACATGCATACTCTTTAGTGCCTGCTCATATGTGTGCGTAAGAACTCCCACTTTTGTATAAAAAAATGTTGAATGTGTAATACATTTGTTTACATATTTTGGAGTTTTCCATTCTCTTACTGTATTTACGTAGATAATTCTTGATGTAGGAAATTCTTTATTTTTTGTGAAACCATCATTATTTTGTTGCGGCGTATCTTATCTTAGTATTTTTTCCTATCCTGTGGCTCGTCTAACAAATAAACAACTGTCTTCTCTTGACTCTGTAGATACATAACTGCCTATAAACGAAGTTGACTACAAAGACATTGAAGTGTTAGACTTATTATTTATTGCTTCTGAAACTTAACGTGCAATGGTCATTTTATCCTGTGAAACAAAAAATTCCAGAAATTTGTTTTCTCTCATGTAGATCTAATTTTCTGCAACTGAGTCATATGTTACAACCATATTCTTCCATCATGTAATCTTATTTCATAATGCAATGTATCTGTTCGACGGACTGTCTTACTAAAAATCCATTTCTCTTTGTCTCCATACTTTCTTGTTGCCTCGCTATCTTCTACTTAAATTTCTCTGTGTTTCTTGTTGTCAATAAATTCCACTTTTTTTCTTATTTCACCTGGTTTAATTGAATCTAACCTACATCTTATATATCTGCTGAACATTCTTTCTGTTTATAAATTTCCTGTAATTGCGTGAGGTATTTAACGATAGTGTGCTAAGATCAATAAGTAGGAAACGATAGTCTGATGGAACATATCAAACATTTTTTTCAATGCTCTTATGAATTAATGATAAAAAATCTTAATTCTATACAAAATTGAAGCCGCTATCACGTAACTATGACGTAAGAACTTTAGTGTGTAAGTGGGTTTGTTTGTTTTTCGGCTTGTACTTACCAAAACGAGCTACAATGATAAACTGGCTCTTAGCTCCGTCGTTTGCTACTTTATTTTGACGTTTTAATGACATTAAATCCAACCTTCAAAATCAAGCAATGAATGAAAAAGAAAGAAGTTCCGATTTTAATTTGTACAAGTAATGTTTTGTACCTGGTTGTAAGATTACAATAGCAAGAACATAGTCTTAAATTTTTTTAACTATCCTGAATATAACTTTAAATTGAAAATGATGGTGTAAATCTGTTGAGTGCCTTGAAAAAAAATCATGAAAGTCACTTATTGTTGCAAAAACCACTTCGATGGAAGTACTGATTACGAAAATCTTAATTTTTTATTTAATACACTTTATTATCGAAATAGAACTTAACCTGCTACAATCTTATGTTTAGTTACAATGTGACCTACAAAACTATAGTGAGTGGAAGATGATGGGATGTAGGAAAATCATAAAACCCAATGCAGTTCCTCGGTCTCGTCTTGAAGCAATGCAAGATTCTGCTCCTGCTCGAGAAATCTTGATTTTTCTACCAAGACAAGTTCACTTATCATCAATATTAAATAATATTTTTTATTACATCCAAATAACATTTATTTTGTTGTGCAACGTTTTGAAAAACCCCTCGATTGTCTTAATACATCAACTTCTAGGGATATACCCAACAGAGTTTCATATTTTCTTTCTGAAAGTGAAGCTCATCACAATGGTGCAGAAGTGGAATCTAAATTGATTCCATGCTATTATGGGTATCCATGGAACCAAAACAAAAGAAGCTTTGTCAGTGCAGTGTTAAAGTGGAGCATAAACATTCCCAAGTAAAACCAAAAGTTCACACAAAAAGTATTTTAACGAACAAAATTATGTTGATAGATGCAAGCGTCACCTATAATTTGATAAGACCTCTTATTTTGAATCCTCCCACAGACTGCTATGATATTTCTCACGAATCAAAAAGTACTGATTTTAGCACTAGTGTGTTAAATGATGGATCGCTGCACACTCTTAGCATTGCAACGACTGACTTTAACAATGAACGGGAATCTCAAATCTAATTATTTAAGGATAATATTTTTACAAATTGTACGAAAATATTTATAAAAAGTAATTAATTGTTGTTTTTAGGTATGAGAAAAGACTGTATCTTTGTCTTTAATTTACTGCAGAAGCCCTTGAATCTCAGCATTCGAGATATTTATTAGTTTCAAAATAGACTGGAACAAATTTGTAATTTGCTATTTTTGCTCTTGAATTTGGTTTGTCTGAAAGTCAAACCGGTAGAATTAAAAAAAAAGTATTTAAATTATAGCACAATATTTTTGTTAGGAAAGAGTTTTGCCAGTTCATAATAAAATGAGTGGAAGCCTCCCAAAACAATTTAGATATCGGTATTTTGATGTACACAGTATCATTGACCGTTTTGAAATAGGAATACAGAAGCCCTCAAATGCTGCACATCAAGGTTTGATGTGGTTTGATAATAAAAAGTGCAATACAACTAAGTTATTGATAGCTGTTAATCCAGATGGTCTTATTATTTTTATGTCAAGAAGAGTCAATGGTAGATGAAGTGAAGCATCGACAATTGAAACCAGTAGTCACCTTAATTATTTCCCGGAAAACAAAAAAATTCTGACAGATCGTGGATTTAGAAATAATAATATTGCTGTAGCCTAGAAAGAACGTTTTTTAGTAAGACCTCCTAGTGTGCAACAAAATGTGAAGTTTGAAAAAAATGATGTAACTTTAACTAAGGAAATAGCCAGTTTCAAAATACACGTCGAAAAAGTCATACATAGAATCAGACATTTTTTATTGTTAAACATTTATACAAGAGTGGATATAAATTTATTGGACTGCATCGATTGAGCCATGATTATTACTGCAGATTTGGTTAATTTACAAAGTCAAAAAAAAACAGTTTAATGTGTAACATCAACTATTGTATTTTTTACAAGTCTATTGCATACGTGTCTTATCCTACAAATTAAATTTTCAATAAATGAGAGAAAAAACTAGTGTCTCAAAAATTGACCGCTCTCTTTCTGATGGATGTTATGAAATTATTGTCAAAAGTTTCTTTGATAATACTAACGTCCCAATCACTTTCAAAATTAATACTTGCAATTCAAAAGTAGCACCACTTTTTGTCAAACAAAAAACATTCGAAAATGCAACTGAGCTCTATATTAATTGTTATTGTACAATTACTATGATAATACTGACATTTCACTGTATCTTGATTAATGGACACATAATTTCGATAACAGCCGTATCACTTAAACCACCACGAGATGCTCCTTACATTGAAAGATCTTTTTTCACAATACCCCCAGATCCATCCATACCTCAGTTTAAACCACGAGGAACTGTTAGCTTACTGATGAGTGGCTCTGGATGCAAGGAGATAATTATCGTGAGTCAAAGACTGTGAACAGGACTGTTTGAAATCATTTACATCAACTACTATTATCCTTGGCTTCTTTGTAACACACTGCTTGGTAATATAGGGACAACGTTTGCATTATATTTAGACAAAAAAATTTAACAATGTTACTACCGGAGGTTTGGCCATTGTATGATCTTCAATCAGTTTAAGAAATTTAATACTATTATTTACTTTGTCTTTATCTACTGCTTTTAAAAACGTTTCTCTAATCTCTTGGTACTTTATCGTGGATCCAACCCCATACAAAACTGGTTTGTTCCAGTAGCATTCGACACTGGTGCAAGCTGGTTGTAAAAATTTTCTGTACACCCAAGTTAGAACTCCAGTGGCACATTTGTATCCACCTTTAAATGCAACACAGTCTTGATACTTGGCCTTAACGATAGTTTCAGCCTGCTCTTCTGTGACTATTATCACAGAATAATCTTTTTTCCTGACTTTATGTTCAGGACACACTTTAGCCAAGACTGTACATTCTGGCCCTTTTCACTGTGTTTGAACGTATCCATTAGCCTCATCTTAGTAATTCGGACGCACTGACCTACTATGTATTGATTTGACATTATTTTGCAATTTTTTCAATTCATAGGTATGTGATATCAAATTTGTATCGACAGCATCTATAACACCCAGATGTCAAACTAACCTTTTTACTTTCACGCCTTACATTTCTATGCTTTCATAGCAATCTCCAGAAGAATTGTACGTCAACAACATATCTAAATCTACTTTTGGTAGATTTTCAGATGTGGCTCGAACAAATCCTGGACTAATATTTTTTTTTTAATACAGTTAAACCATACGTATAACTCTGCTAATAAGCATCCTGTCTGCTTCATTCAAAGCGTATTTAAATATGACATAATGATGTATCACAGTAAACCTTGACATTATAAATAGTAATCCGAATAAGCCCTTAAAAATTTAGAAGTTTTTACAGCATGATTACGTGACATTGATTTAAATAGGAGCCTGATTTACATACTCTGAAAATATTTTATAACGTAATGTAACATTTAATAATCGATAGTTTTACTATTGCTATATATTTTTAAGGATTTTCTCTAGCAGTAGAAGGCTATATTTTATAAATCCATGCTGCATCCAAGTTCTTTATTTCAAATCTTATTTAATTTTTTTTATGCTGTTATTTTCTTAGTGCTAATTTTGCTGTTTCAAGGTATCTTTTGGCTCAACTGTTCGTCGCTAGATAAAACGGAGCCATTTTTTTATGTACATTGCTCCTTAGGAATTCTTGGAAGGTTGTGGAAATAAAACTCCAACCATTATCAAATACTCATAATCGTCGATTAACTCAGCATATCGTTTACAGTATACACTTCTGGCCACCATAAAAATGCCTTTACTTCAATAAAATAATGTTCACTTAGAAATGGACCAGCAAAATCTATATGAACACGATCAAAAGGTGCTTCTGCTGATTCCCATATATGTACACCTGCACTGACGGGAATATTCTTTTAATTTTGACATTGTAATCAGTTTTTTGCAGTTTTTTCTATATTGATACTTGTGTTTGGCCATTAGTTATGCCCTCTGTCTAGATCTTTCATTTTTGCGATTCCGGAATGACCGTTATAAAACTCTTGCAAAATTAGTTCTTTTAGAATTAGAACTTGATGACTTCACATCAGTACCCTTTGTTCTAAAGTTAACTTACGCAGATCAATACACCATGTCTCTTTCACCATGAGACTTTTTTTATTTTCCAATGCAATCATTACTTATTGCAATTCGCAATCTGCATGCAATTCTGCTTATACAGTATTTGCATTAACTAATAAAGTCTTGAAGGTATTAACATAGAAAGAGCTAATGGCAACGAAGTTTTCTTTCGCATGAATTACAAATAGCTTAGATAATCCATCTGCGTTGCCATTATTCTTCAATTCATTGCACTCAATAGTGTATTCAAAACTACGTAGAAAAATTTTGAAATGTTGCATTCCTGGTGCACTGTAATGTGAAAATTCTTTGTTTTTGCAAAAACTTGTGCAAGTGGTCTGTGATCTATAATTAATGTTTATTTTTTTCCCCAAAGATATTGGTAGAATTGTTTTTTAGTATACACAATGGCATATACTCTTTTATT
Source organism: Copidosoma floridanum (assembly GCF_000648655.2). Next base: position 501,896 of record NW_019380333.1, on the reverse strand, counting down.
TATCTTACTATATTTTCTCTGTGTTGCATTTAACGTTTGTGAAATTTATTGTATTGGCCTGTAGCTCCTATTCGGAGAACGAAGTAATAACAATCACCCCTCGTCATATGGAATTGCATAAGTTGCCTGTACAAGAGGTAAGTTTGGGTTATGTAACGTTGAGCATAGTGAACTGGTAAAAGCTTTTTTGCTTTAAAAATGGCCTTTTCCTGGTGGTTTGTTCACATCTTTTTATTTTGTGTGCGTTACTTGTATTATACTGACGAGCCTTAAAATATGCGTTTACTTTGTACAAAGACTTCAAAACTAAACTAACGTTTTTGGTAAATCCATCCTAATAATCAACAAGTTTGACAAAAGCTTATAACTCTGGAATGTTTTTTAGTCTGTTTATTTGCTCTTTTGCTTTCATTTTAATGTATCTTTGTGTAGTCCATTTATATCAATTACGTAACCACAGAAGTACAAGTATATTCTTCATGCAAAATATTTAGATATTTTTGGATTCATTTTTATATTCTATTCATCCAGTACCTAAGAAACTTTTTCTAACATTAGCATAAGCTCCAGAAAATCTTTGGCTTATATTTAAATATCATCTAGAAGAACTTTTATGACTTTAATATCACGAAATATGTTTTCCAATTTTTTCTTGCCATATTGCTGGTGCTGGGGCTATACCATGCATTAGCTGATTACTTTTTAACAGTCCCCAAAGTGTATTAATTGTTAATTAATTAGCACTTCTATCATCAACTTGTAATTATAAATAAGCTTATTTAAAATATATTGTTGCAAACGAAGTACAATCAACCATTTCTGAAAAAAGTTTTTCCACTGTAAGTAGCGGATATTTGTTTACTTTTAGTTGAGGGTGTATTGTAACGCTATATTCTCAAAAAATTCTAAGTTAGTTATTTTTCTTAAGCACAGGTACAATAGGAGTTGCAAGACTGAAGTCTCAACTTGTTCTAAAACACCTTCTTTAATGAGTAAGTCTAATTCTTTGTCAACTAAAGGTATCAATTTGAACAGTAAAATCCTGGGACTAAAAAATAGTGTACTATGTACGAGCTTACAAAGGCTTTAATTTATAAACTGAGAAGTTTACGGTACGAGCCAAAGGCGAGGGCCGTAACGAGGTTCATAAAGAAGCCTTTTCGAACCACTTTGTAAGCTACTTTCCCACCTGAGAATCCAAAATCAAGCGGCGAAGGTGCTGTTGTGAGGTTAGAAGGTGAAAGCAAGTTTAACCTCCTCTTTTTATAATCAATGACGCTCGAATGTCGTGTGTTGCGCTTATATTCTTATTCACAATTTATTTGCATGTGTTTAATAATTTCTTAATTCAAATTTTCTTTTGTGTTTTTGAAGTATCTACTTATAAAATTAAATTGAATAAGGTATTTGTTTCGTTATCTGTAATGATTTTTTATTCATTCACGCCTCATCAGTGGCAATCGTTCCATATTTGTAATGTATAAATTTCCTATACTATGAGAATTCTTGCACTCAAAATCTACTATAATGTACCCTATAACATTTATTTCTCAAGTACAGAACGTTACTAGCTGTAGATTTGTTCATATCACCAGTGTTCTTGGAAAAAGTTGTTTTGCTTGCTCTCTTTCCATGTGGGTAACGGCAAATAATGTATGTTCTCAAATATTTTCTAATATCTACAATAGTTCGATGACTAGTGTTATAGTCACATCGAATAACGAGTACACCTCTTATTTGAATAATAAAATTCTTAAAAAATTAACTGGAGGGACTAGAACTTACTATAGTATAGATAACGCAACTTATAAAGGGGTTGATAAATTAGACAATAATATTTATTTGAATTCTCCGGTGCAAATGTTGAACAATATTTTTAAAGGATTATTACCACCTCATGAACTAAATCTAAAAAATAGTACAATAGTGATGTTACGGACAAATTTAAGTATATCTAATAGACTCTGTAATGGAATACGTTTACGAATCACAAAATTATTACAGTATAATATAGAAGGAGAAATAATAACTGGAGGAACAATTGGAAATAGAGTCTTCATTCTAAGAGCAACTATAGACACAGGAAACTCCTCAAAATCAACGTTTATTTTAAATCGTAAGCGCTTTCCAATCGTTGTCGCATTTCTTATGACAATAATCAAATCTAAAGGTCAGAATTTTGATAATGTAGGTTTCTTTTTAATAAGACCCTTATTTTCTCATGCTCCATTACGTGTGGCTTTATCAAGATGCAACGATAAAAATAATTCATTTATTTAAGTAGGAAGGCAAAATAATACAGAAATGGAAAATATTATTTGGAGAGAGATTTTTACATTATTTATTGACCTAACTTGATAATTTTTATGGATGAAATGGCTTAATTTATGGTAATCAATTAAAAGTCACTTATTAATATTTCATCATTTAACAAGTTTAAATGACATAATGTATATTCTTTTTACGATAATAGTTTTTGATAAAAAAAATTTAATGATTTACAATATTAAAATACAACAATAATTATTTTATAACATGTAAACGTTCAAGCAGTTAGTAAGAGACAGTCAGGCTCTTTATATAAGGATAATATATATAAATAAACGTATAAAATATTGATACATCAAAACCATGTATAAATATATAATATACATAAAACAAGTATACATGTGTATGGTTATGAATATTATCAGAATTGACGATTTGATGTAGGGAGTTCTATCTTTTCGTGGTTATGATACAGCTCAATTTAATAGGTTATTTATTTAAACTTTTAAATTAGGCGATACTTCCACGGTTATTGTTATTTAATAATAACGTAACACTTCGATTTATATATGTAGTTGTATCGTGTCATACATGTACATTGTTTTGAAATAATAGTAACACAAAAAAAGTTTAAAGCACCGAGAACTTTATACGTATTAATGACATTTAACATGTTTATTAACATTATTACATAATGAAACATCGATTAAATGTGTTATTCATATGTATAAAGTCCATCTATTTGCCTCCTTGGCATTGTGGAAAAATAGATGAAAATAAATATTTTCAAAACTAAGTAAAAAAATAATTTATTGTTTATAGGCGTAATTCATACTTAATAGAAACAGTTAAAAGGGGACAATAAAAATGATGTGGTAAGGCTTTGAAAGACAATAAAAATGGCGTAATGGGTATGTCGGGGGGCTGTAAGGGGACAAGAAAAATGGTGTAGGGGTCTGTGGGGGGTCTGTGGAGGAACTGGCGAAATGGTATGGGGGGCTGCGAGGAACTGTAAACAGACTGTGGAAGGGTTTTGGGAGGCTGTGGGAGTCTAATAAAAAAATTATAAAATGTTAACTTAACGAGGAAAAAAGTTGAATTTTAGCTTATTTCTGGGGCTGTGAGGGCAATATGGAAGGCCGGTGGGGGGTAGTAGAAAGTCTGTGGGGGGGCTGTGAAGGTCTGTGGGGGAATATGTGGAATGCTTCACACAAATAACTATGTTGTGTATATATACAACTGGGCCCCCCCCTGCGTGCTCCACGTGCCAACCCCCACTTTTATTGTGTTATATATGCAATTTTTTCGATATGAGGTTCGTATTAATATTTTTTAAGGCCTTCAAAAATGATAAAATTAAATGTTAGTATACGAATAATATGTTGAAGTATTTTTTACAAAATTCGGGAGACTATGGCATTTTTCGAAAATACTCGGGAATGAATTTTCTACGCTGGGGAATGATTACTGGTCTGCTTTTAAGGAAATATGAAGATCAAGCGGCTAATTTTAAATAAAAGTGGTAAAGTTTGTATAGACAAAAAGGTATGCCCTTGACTTTTTGTTGCTGAGCTTTATTATTTCTTCTAGTAACTCTCTTTTTTTTAAGAGCTGTCTATCCTGTATGTGTTAATAGATATTTCAAAGCTCTTATAACTATATATGCCCCCTGTGCGCTCTGCGCACCAACCCTCGTAATCGCAAGTTAAATTTACGAAGTATAGAAAAAACCCAAATTATATCAATTGATACTGAAAATTTATATTTGTAAAAAATAAATATTGATCATAATAAATTACATGAATTTCTAAGAATCACTTTTTATTTTCCCTGACTAATAACAGCTATCTCTATGGGATTAGTTGAACACGATTTTCAAAACGATATAATTTTCAAAGGAGAATGTAACGTTATGCTAACGTTATTGCTTATATGCTGCGTTTTCAACTACAAAAAATTTTCGCATGGTTTATTATGTCTGAAAATTTTTTTAACAATATTATTTGGAACAAATACGAAAAAATTTTCATTGAAGACTGTAAAGATAATTAAAATGAAGCTCTTATACATTTCAATGCATATTTTAAATCTGAAAATGTGTCTTGAAAAATTTCAGTTTACAAGAACCAACAGAAACGTTAAAAAAAAATATCGATACTGACAATGATGAAAGAATATTTTGTAAACATAAATTTCATGGAATGCTTTCAGAACTCAGTCATGATCAACGTCGAATTTTTTAAGAAGAAGTAAAATTTGAAAAAAAAATTTGTTTTATTGATGGTCCTGGTGGATCTGGAAAAACTTTTTTATACAAAACATCAATTTAATATTTCATTTCAATTGAAAAAAAAAATCTTACCATGGCTTGGACAGATATTGCTTCTATTTCGCTCCCAAAGGGAATGACAACAAACAGAACTTTCACACTTCCTTTAGACTTAGGCACTATGAAAAAAGCAATCATTTAGTTTGAGTCGGATAAACAAAAATTACGTAATGTAGAAGTTATTATTCAGGATGAAGCTTCTATGATCCAAAAAAAAAGCGTTAGATATCGTTGATAGAACGTTAAAAGATTCATCTAGTAGTAATAAACCTTTTAGAAATAAAATAATACTTTAGGTGTAGACTTTCGTCAAATTCTGCTTGTCGTAAAAAACAGAAGCAAAATTACTATTGTTCAAGAAGCCATTAAATTTTCTAATTTTTGGCTTTCATTTAGTATTTTCTATTTAAAGAATAATATACATTCAATTCATAAAAATTTTTTTTCATTGCTACTGGATATAGGAGAAGGCAAAATTAAAACTTTTATAATTCCTCAGACATGGAAAACAAATGATATATGCTCTTACATTTTTAATAATGATGTTGATTCTTTTATAAGTTAAGGTATATTAACATCTCAGAATGAATACACTTACTTTTTGAACAAAAAAATTTTAAATAATATGGTAGGAACATTAGTTACGTACTATAGTATTGATAAAGCAACTCACAAAGGAGTAGATAAATTAGACGGTAATATTTATACTTATTTCTCTACAGAATATTTAAATAGTAGTAAA
>NW_019380333.1:470648-494380 GCF_000648655.2 Copidosoma floridanum | reverse complement strand
TTACAGAGACATTTGAAAAGTCATGAAAAAAAAGTTCAAAAAAATATTTGTTAAAATCGTGGAAAAGGTTATGTAAGAGCAGAGCACCTAAAAAGACATTTTAGAGCATGTTATCAAAATAAACATCGTAAGTGAGGTAATTGTAACAAATTTTTTTTTATGGTCAAATAAAATTATGTGTGAAAATTAGACCATTTGTAGCAGTTTATATATAAGGCTTTACGAATATATTGACATTATATATGGGGAAGCTGGGAGGAGCGGGGGGGGTGCTAGCAAAAAAGTAGGATTACTCGAAAATTGCAAGAAAACTAGCTTTTTGCAAGAAAATTAACTTCTTAAATCATTTTATACTGCACTCTTTTATTGAAACACAAAATCATAATGTATTATTACACGCACATATCATTTTTACGTTTACTAATTAGTTCTATCAAATGTTTTTTCTTTAAAAAGAGAACATTTATTGAGTACTAACTCATGCTTAAAAATTGTATTTGTAATATTAAAAAATCAAGTGAGGGCATAAAGTATCGAAACAATTTGTGCATTAAATTCTAAAGTACCATAAAATTCTTATCGTACACGCATTGTCCAATTATTGCTTATGCAATTACTAAAGTAAAGACAATAAGGTCAACTTTATTAAAAAATTAATCATATAATAAAAAAGACGGAAAGATGATTTTTATCTTTTCGTGGTAAATAGGGTACGCGCAAGATTTACAGCATAAATACTTTATAAGACTATTGTTGTTTTATAATTATCTTTTTAATATATCATGTTATTGTTCATATTTAAAAACACATCTGATAAGTTTATTTAAAATTTAAGTAAAAAATTTAAATCACTGTTGCCCATAAAACAGCGCATAAGAAGCTTTATTTCAAAATGATCGTTAAAGGCCCTGAGAATTGCATCAAACAATTGGTGTTGTAGAAGACCAATTGATAACTTATTTTTGCTCTAATACTCATTTTTTGAGTAAGGAACCAAATTATTTACAGATACATATTGGCTTCTCAAAAATTACAGGCTCATTAAGAAGGGGCGATGTGAGCACTTATATGAGCACTAAAAAGTTGGGACTGTAGCGAAAAAAAACGGAGCTTTACTGCTGCTATTATATTGTTTAAAAATATTTTTATTTTAATCCACAACATTCTGAGTTCATAACCAAATACTGCACACAAACACGTAATAGAGTTGTGGGATTCCAGTTCTTATTTTAGGGATACTAAATTGACGTATTTACTAGTGTGTCGCACTCAGTTATCGTAATAAAAGAACTAAAAAAACTTTTATAATATCTTGTCCCTTTGTAGAACACAAAACGTCTGAATTTAATTACCTTAATTAAGTAATAGGCGTTTGTCAGAGCGTTTTTTCGTTTTCAAAGCCTAATTTTTTGGATTTTATTGCCACTTAATTTTGTTAGCTTTTAAGTCATTATTACAATTTTTCTTCGTTGTATTAAATACGTAAAAATATTGGTTACATTAGTAACTCTGAGATTTTATGCTGTCAGTAATTTTTAAAATTCGATAATTTACATTCAGGAATCGTCAAAACTGAAAATTTTTACTGGAAGACACGAAGTTGTAATTGACTAGTAGTCAAAATAGATAGTTGTTGGTAGAATGACTCATGAATCCCCTCTTTACTACCTCCAATTTCTTACGACGAGGTTTTCAGCCTCCTTTCATGCTACCTTACATTTAATAGATAACCTTAAATAGTGGCAGAATATATTCATCGTAGAATTTATTTTATTTAGATACAAGGGTCCTATTACATAGTAAAGGCTTATGGCAAGCTTAAATTTTTACGCTCGGCTAATAGTATACGATAAGCTTCAATTTTAACATGCGTGAGTATGTAAGAAACATTGAACATGAGACTTTATATCTCATTTATTCACTAAAGAACGTACTGTTATAATACTGATGATTTCTAGGGGAAAAAAAATGATGTGTGTTCTAAAATTTTTAATAATGATAATGATTCTTTTGTTAGTAAAGCTATTTAACACCTCACAATGATTACACTAATTAAAAAAAAAAAAAATTTTTAATAATATGGTAGGAACATTAGTAACGTACTATAGTATTGATAATGCAACTCACAAAGGAGTAGATAAATCAGACGATAATATTTATATTAAATTCCCTACAGAATATTTTAACAGTACTAAAGAAGGTCTTCCTCCACATAAATTGAATTTGAAAATTAACGATATTGTTATGTTGATACAAAACTCAAACATATCTTAAGGACTTTGCAATGGTACAAGATTACAAATTACAAAATTATTTGAATACAACATTGAAGCTGAAATAATCACAGGTGAAAAAAAGGAAATAAAGTCTTTCTTCCAAGAATAACACTACAAACAAATAATTCTTCTTTGGTACCATTTGTATTGTACAAAATACAATTTCCATTTACCTTAGCTATTTCTATGACTATCAATAAATCGTAAGGTCAAAGTTTTGATGTTTGAAGAGTATTCCTTAGAAAACCATTATTTTCTTATGGGCAATTATATATTGCATTGTCTAGATGTAGGAACCCAAAAAAAATTTTTATTTAAATTAAATCAGAAAACAAATTTGAATTTAAAAATATTATTTGGAATAAAATTTTAGAGCAACAAAAAAAAGTATTATATAGTTCATTACTACTTTTATACTTTCTTGCAAATTGTATCTTTCTTAAAAAAAGCAAATTTCTGTACCTTCTAGTACCCAGATTTATGATATCATGAGCTATCCATTTTTTGTAATATTTTTTTAGATACACCTTCATGGATGCAAAATTTTATCAGTGTGACAAATGTAACTCAAAATTTTCAAATCAAGAATGTATATCATCGCACGAAAAAGTTCACAAAAAAAAATTCTTTGTATGTGAGCTGTGTAGCATTATAATATTAGAGAAGAAAAGTTATTTGTGTCATACAAAGGAATGCCAAAGCATTGAAAAAAATTTTAAGTGCATTAAAGGTGGAAAAAGATTCGAAAGGAATAATCACTTTCAGAGACATTTGAAACGTCATGAAAAAAACGTTTAAAAAAAATATTTTTAAAAATTGTGGAAAAGGTTACGTAAGAGCAGAGCACCTTAAAAGACATTTTAGAGTATGTAATTAAAATAAACATTGTAAGGAAGATAATTGTTACAAAATTTTTTGTTATAGTCAAATAAAATTATATGTGAAAATTTGACCACTTGTAACAGTTAATATATAAGGCTTTACGAATATATTTACGTTATATATGGGGAAGCTGGGGGGTAGCTGGGAGGAAGTTGGGTGTGGAGCTGGGGGAAAGCGGGGGGGGCGGGGAGGTGCTAGCAAAAAAGTAGGATTACTCGAAAATTGCAAGAAAACTAGCTTTTTGCAAGAAAATTAACTTCTTAAATCATTTTATACTGCACTCTTTTATTGAAACACAAAATCATAATGTATTATTACACGCACATATCATTTTTACGTTTACTAATTAGTTCTATCAAATGTTTTTTCTTTAAAAAGAGAACATTTATTGAGTACTAACTCATGCTTAAAAATTGTATTTGTAATATTAAAAAATCAAGTGAGGGCATAAAGTATCGAAACAATTTGTGCATTAAATTCTAAAGTACCATAAAATTCTTATCGTACACGCATTGTCCAATTATTGCTTATGCAATTACTAAAGTAAAGACAATAAGGTCAACTTTATTAAAAAATTAATCATATAATAAAAAAGACGGAAAGATGATTTTTATCTTTTCGTGGTAAATAGGGTACGCGCAAGATTTACAGCATAAATACTTTATAAGACTATTGTTGTTTTATAATTATCTTTTTAATATATCATGTTATTGTTCATATTTAAAAACACATCTGATAAGTTTATTTAAAATTTAAGTAAAAAATTTAAATCACTGTTGCCCATAAAACAGCGCATAAGAAGCTTTATTTCAAAATGATCGTTAAAGGCCCTGAGAATTGCATCAAACAATTGGTGTTGTAGAAGACCAATTGATAACTTATTTTTGCTCTAATACTCATTTTTTGAGTAAGGAACCAAATTATTTACAGATACATATTGGCTTCTCAAAAATTACAGGCTCATTAAGAAGGGGCGATGTGAGCACTTATATGAGCACTAAAAAGTTGGGACTGTAGCGAAAAAAAACGGAGCTTTACTGCTGCTATTATATTGTTTAAAAATATTTTTATTTTAATCCACAACATTCTGAGTTCATAACCAAATACTGCACACAAACACGTAATAGAGTTGTGGGATTCCAGTTCTTATTTTAGGGATACTAAATTGACGTATTTACTAGTGTGTCGCACTCAGTTATCGTAATAAAAGAACTAAAAAAACTTTTATAATATCTTGTCCCTTTGTAGAACACAAAACGTCTGAATTTAATTACCTTAATTAAGTAATAGGCGTTTGTCAGAGCGTTTTTTCGTTTTCAAAGCCTAATTTTTTGGATTTTATTGCCACTTAATTTTGTTAGCTTTTAAGTCATTATTACAATTTTTCTTCGTTGTATTAAATACGTAAAAATATTGGTTACATTAGTAACTCTGAGATTTTATGCTGTCAGTAATTTTTAAAATTCGATAATTTACATTCAGGAATCGTCAAAACTGAAAATTTTTACTGGAAGACACGAAGTTGTAATTGACTAGTAGTCAAAATAGATAGTTGTTGGTAGAATGACTCATGAATCCCCTCTTTACTACCTCCAATTTCTTACGACGAGGTTTTCAGCCTCCTTTCATGCTACCTTACATTTAATAGATAACCTTAAATAGTGGCAGAATATATTCATCGTAGAATTTATTTTATTTAGATACAAGGGTCCTATTACATAGTAAAGGCTTATGGCAAGCTTAAATTTTTACGCTCGGCTAATAGTATACGATAAGCTTCAATTTTAACATGCGTGAGTATGTAAGAAACATTGAACATGAGACTTTATATCTCATTTATTCACTAAAGAACGTACTGTTATAATACTGATGATTTCTAGATTAACTTTATTACTTAAATTTTTTTACAAACGAGGTCTGTTAAAGAAGGGAAGCAAATTTCAAGTTTCTATAGAATAGATATATTCAATTTTATTTTTTTTTTTTTACGTTCAATTGCTATTAGTTTTCCTCATTTATGATGTCAAGATTGAGTTTTACTTGATGTGATTCGCATCATAATTACGGCTTAAGGACTTACCAAGCCTAATTACATGCACAAATTGAATATGAAAATTTTTTTTTTATCGTAAATCAAAGATTTAGAGTGTCAATAAAATTTAATAGTAAAACAAATGGTGATTAGTAAATGTATAATGAAATATCTTAAATAAGACTTCTATTAATAAAACAAATTGATTTACGTAATCAATTACTTATGTAACAAATAAACATGTAGTCATGAGGAAGAAATCTCGAAGCCTTAAAAACTCTGTTGATTCAAAGCAAAACAATAAATACAGCTTTAAATTATATAAATGAGTAGGAATACTAGTACGGTTCTGGCTCACCTTTTCTGAAGGATTGTATAGTAGAAGAGTTCTGGCTCACCAAGGGCGGAGCTGTAGCTCGAGAATATGGGGCTCCCCTATCAAGTGGGCCGCAGCCGCAGAGGGGGAGTGCCACTCGAGCGTGTAAGAGTTAGCGGGTCAGCCGCGCTATTGCACGAGATTATACGTGCTTCCCCTTCTTCTAGTATCAACTTATTTCCCAGACTAGCTTTGGGATGGGACCAACTACCTATACGCATGAAAATGTACACATGTGTACGCATATGTTTGGGCTCGTGCGCGTGCTACTGATGTGCTGGGTCAGCGGTGCTATTGCACAGGTTCATCCGTGCTTCCTGCAGTAGTGTTGGGTGTCAGACTAGCTTACTCCTAGATGGATTGGTGCACGAGATTTTCTTTTTCACTGCGGTAGTGTTCCATCAGCCAGGTTTATCCTGGATAACTAGAGCAATGCATGGTCGAGATAAAAATCATGCCTGCACATGCGTCCCTTGAAGCGACTCATCGGGCTTAAACATAAGCATTTTACCTGAAGTGGCTAAGTAAGGCTGTTGAAACAGGATAAGGATAAAAAATCAACACCAATAAATATGTTTTGTTCTGATTTTATTAATATACTTTAAATAATGTAAGTTCTCTTATACAGTGGTAAAAAAGAATTTGTTGACTGTAATTGACAACTTCATTTAATTTTATAAGATTTGGTTCACCCAAAAAATTTTCCCGAATCTGCACTGAGGCCAGCTGCTGCTTCTGTGGCTGAGGTTGCTGCTAATACTACTGCTGATACCACAGCTATAAAAAAAAAATTGAGAAACAATTATTTTGAAAAACAAGAAAATATTGGCTGTGGATATGACTATTACTAATACTACTAGTGTAAAAAAAAGTTTCGAAATGGTTTATTAGGTAAGGCTATATTGTGATAGTGTAAAAAAAAAATTTTGAAGAGAATATTTTGTACAGTGTTGTTGAAAAATATCATGTACTACTACTCAACATTTGGATTTTACCACACTTTAAGTTTATTACTTACTGAGGTAAGTCTTATGAAAGCATATGTGTCATTCAATAGGATTGTATATTATAGTGTATTTAAACAACTTACCAGTTCGGAAAATAAATCTTTTTCTGTCCTCAATGATATACCTTAAAACTTCACAGCACCATAAAATAGTATATGTGTCTTTCTAAAAATATAAAATAACAAGACATGAATTTGCATTGCTTTTAGCTTTAAAGTAGAAGTTATACGGTTTCCATGTATTCCTGTCAGTAATAAGTTCAGGATACACACTATTCACTCGTTCAAATGGAATGCCCCACAACTGAGAAATTTGATAATAATTATTTTTCACCTTTTAACCTCAAAATAGCACCTTCGCCGCTTGATTTTGGGTTCTCATGCGAAAAAATAGTGTATAAAACTCGTTCAAAAAGGCTTCATTACAAACCTCGTTACGGCCCTCGCCATAGGCTCGTGCCGTAAATCTCTCGGTTTGTAAGTCGAAGCCTTTGCAAACTCGTACGTAATATACTATTCTACAGTAGAATATCCACGATAACGTCTTCTTTCACACCCTTCAAACAACCTTAACAACGTATCATATCCAGAATTCACTATTGGTAAACTTACACTCTCGATAATGGTGTATGAGCATCGTTAGGAACGATTGCTCTCTCGCTTGAAAAGATCTGAACGACTGCAGCCTTTTCTAGCAGTTCTTTTTACTTGCCTTTGGCTCATGCTGTGAACCTCTTGGTTTGTAAATCGGAGCCTTTGCAAACTCGTACGTAATTCACCATTCCACTGTAGAATTTCCACGATAACGTTTTCTTTCACACCCTTAAAAGGTAACAGTTGACGACGTCTTGACCTTAACAACGTATCATATCCAGAATTCACTATTGGTAACTTGCACTCTCAATAAATGGTGTACGAGCATCATTAGGAACGACTGCTCCCTCGCTTGAGGAGATCTTAACAACTGTAGCCTTTTCTAGCAATTCTTTTTACTATCAAAAATTTTTAGCTACTTTAGTGTTTTATATTGTCACTGCAAACATAAACTAAAAACGTGCATGTATGTTTTTAAGCTCTTATCTATGGTAGACTTGTTTCTAAAATTACTATATAGGGCTTTTACTTATATTCAATATGTCTCAATAATAATAAAAAAAGTATTGTCTAGAATTTAATTGTAAACATGTCTATGCTGAAATGAAAGTAAGTACGTGTTTTAATACGTCAAAAAATATTGACTTGTTAATACACATTTAAGGGGCTCAGACTAGATCATGCGCTTGCATATTTAAACAGGAGTCTCTCTTTCGGTCGAGTGAAGATGTGAAGTGGAGAAAATATAACAAAAATTTAAGATATAGTTGATGATAGTGTCGTAGAGCTTGAACACCCTAGGAACTATGAATAATCTGTGAAATTGTTATCGTACACTAAGCAAAATTTATCAAATATTGATTTTCTCATAACATAATTTTTAGAAACACTTAAAAAAAATTCAAATTTAAGAATATGGTCTTGCTAATATATTGAGCCATGATGACAATTATTTTGTGGTGTAGAAACAACTTAGTAGTGCTTTTTAGAACCGTATTAAAACTGTCATTATTGTGAATGGCAAGACCTTGGATGTGTTAAAATTTCTAAAATCTGCGGAAAAAACAGTTTTTTTTAACGTGCCAGAAACTCTTAATCAACAACATGCTTGGAAAAATAATCCAGTCTTAGTAGCATTATTTGTCTTAGTAAAAAAAGATACAGAGACTACTGAAGGTAAGTACTTCAACATTGAGTCGTAATATATTTTTCATACAACTGATTTGCATGAATCATTTGAAAATAATGTTGAGAAACCTATTGCTACTGACTTTAATGAATTCTAAGAACAAGATTCCGGGTGGATTCTGCGTTTTTTTTCAAATTTAGTAATAAATATAAATAAATATAAGGCTATGAAAAGTAGTTCTTACGAAGAACTACCTAGTTCTATTACTTAAAAAAAAAGCTTCCGTTAATGTTAAGAATTTAGATCACCAGTGTTCCAAAAGGGTAATTTTGTCGGCACCAGATCCTGCAAGTAAAAATTCATATTCTAAGTAAGTACCGACTTAAAAAATAAAATAATATTTCGGTTAATGCACAATTTTTAGAAAAGAGAAAAATTAATTTTAAAACCTCTTCCCTTAATTTGACAATTGAAAAAATGGCTTATTATCGAAATTTGTAACTTATAAAAAATCAGTGTGTTAAAATGGGTAATAAGGGAAAAGCAAATAAAAAACAAAAGAAATTTAACAATGAAGAGAATGATGATTCTAATTAATGTAAAATGATGAGAGAGGTAGAAAAATATGATGCAGAAGAAGATAATGAAGAAAAGAGTGGAGAAACAAATCATAATCTTAACCGTGCTAATAATAGGATTATAGAAGAGGTATATAAGGAAGAGACATACACAGAAGAAGATGCTGAGTCAAAGAAAATCTAGGAGAGCAGGTTTAGTTGTACCGATAATGATGAATACTATCGCCATTAGGTATGGGCTCACGATTTACGTCGGCTTGTAAGAAGCTCTCTTACTAAATGAGAGCGTAAAATGTACATTGGTGATCGTTGTCTGTATTACTTTAAAACTAATGAAAAACTTACAATACACACAGTGGAGTGCGTTAAAGTCAATAAATGTAAAGTTAGCTTACTAAAATGTGGTAATAATATTGAAATTTAAAAATTATAAAAATTAAAATTAAGTGTCATTTCGAGTGTATGCATACTTTAAGTAATTATAAAAAACTGTACACAATAATGAGAGAGCAATACGTCACCACAAAACATTTAGTGTTAGATACTACGTAAAGTGCAGTTTAAACGACACTGAATTATAATACATTACTTATTAAAAAGAAGCTTAAAGCTGTAAAAATTCAGCTATCTGGTTTGTTGAAGAAATGCAAGATCTCCCTATAAATTTACGAAGTATGTATAATAATCCGGTACCAATGAGATTATTAACTAAAGAAGAGAACTTAAATTTTTTTAATGCTGACAAAAGTTATCCATGTAAGATACGTATAAAAAATAATAATAAAATCCATGATCATTGGCATTTTACTAGAGAGTTAATATTTTTATTAAACTTCTTTAATAAGTATTATTTTCTCCTTAAACTTATAAATTATGTTTGTTTTTGATTATAGATGTCAAGGCCCTGCATATCATGAATGTAATCTCAACCACTAAGACTCGTGAATAGTACCCATAGTTTTCCACAACTTAAGTTACTATGATGCGCATTTATTCATACAAAAACTTCTTACTTGTCTTCCTGAAAGAGTAAAAGTTATACCTAAGACGGAAGGAAAATATACTTCTTTCACAAAATATATTGAGGGAACGAAAGTCAACTGACGTTTTATTGACTCTTATCGATTTTTACCTTCATGGCTCGATAAGTCAGTATTCTGTTTGGAATATTTTGATATTTTACAGACTACTTTTTGTCAGGACAATGCATACACCATGTGTAAGATCAAATTGCTTAAAAGAAAGGGTCTGTTTTCATATGATTACGTAATATAATTTAAAAAACTCCAAGAAACTGTGCTTTCATCAAATAATGTTTTGTATAGCAAAGTATATGACGCGCATATAAATACTAAGGATTATGTATATGCTCGAACAATATAAAAAAAAATTAAGTATAACAAATCTCGAATAGTATTCAGATTTATACCTAAGGACAGATATGCTTCTGTTAGCAGAAGTTTCTGAAAACCTTAGCAGAAATTGTCTATGTATAGTTAAATGCTGCTTACTATTTTACAATACCAGGCTTCACTTAGGATGCTATGTTAAAAAAATCCGAAGTAAGTTTACATATAAACACAAAAACTTTGACTAGAACCTTAAAAAATAAATTCATTACTTTTTTGACTACAACTTATTACTGACATTGACATGTTTATGTTCATTGAAAAAGGCATAAGTGGAGGAATAAGTCAGTGCTGCAACAGGTATGTCGAAGAAAATAACCAATAAATGGATGATTACAGAAAAAACGATGTTAAAAAATATATAATTTATTTTGATGTGAACCATTTTTATGGTTGTGCTACGACTCAACAAACTTTTTAAAATGGATTTGAGTGGGTCGAAAACATTGACAAACAGTTTCACGATTCTTATAAAATTAGCAATGAAAGTAATTATGGATGTATTTTAGAAGTAGATTTAAAGTAATCGAAGGTGCTTTATGATATAAGCACTTACCATTCTGTTCTGAACACATTTCAGCTTCAAATTGAAATCAGAAAAAATTAGTGACTACATTACACAATAATCATAATAAAATATGTACTTGATTATAAAGAAAGCAAATAACTATGGCAAAGTGAAAGGCTCAAGGAGTATACAGACATCAATAGTAATTAAGGGAAGAAAAGCTTAAAACAAGTTTAAAAAAATGCTTTTCAAACTCTTGAACAACGTGATTTTTTAAAAAACAATGAAGAATAAAAGAAAGCGAATCAATGTTAATCTTTTAGACCGCGGGAATGAGAGTTGAGGTGCAGGTGCATGTATATTGCTTAACCCAACCTTTAAAGCTGTAACATTTTTTATGAAAAATTGTAAGTGACTCAATTAGAGCGATTGAAAGTAATGATGAAAATGCCCATATATGTTCGGCTTAGTGTATCAAACTTGTCTCAGATGCTTGTATACAGCTTTCATTATGATTATATAATGTCTAAACTTAAAAATGATTGTTAACTTTTGCATACTAATAAAAATAATTTAATATGTAAAGTACAAAACCCTATTATATGTGAAATTATAAAAATTAACATTAAGAAATTTCATTTATCTAACTATTTTTAAGGTAATAAGAATAAAATGACACTTAAAAATAAGAAGATCTCAGGACATACGAAGGATGAGTGTATTGGCAATATTTATAAGAAATTCTCTTTTCTTAGAAGTAAAATGGACAGCATTCTCGTTCAGAATCAAGACATAATAAAAAAAGCAAAGAGTGTCAAGATCAATGTTATGAAAGCCACTATTGATTTTAATGATTACATTCATTGACTACGTGATCAAAACATAAATATAAATTGAAAGCAAATGAGTATTAGATCTCGTTTGCACAAGATTTATACTGAAAAACAAAAAAAGCTCTTAGCTCTCGTGATGATAAGCTATGCATTTTTTCTTATACCACTATCACATTATCTTGGGGGCATTTTAGAGTAAATTAAAAACAGCGAGATGAAGCGGTAGAAGAAGAGAAAGCTAAGGAAGATAGAGAAAACATTACATGTCTGAGAAATAGAAGTCATGCTGATACATCACCGAGTAACCAAATAACAAATAACAGAGAACCGAGATTCACAACAGATGGAGGTGAAGAAAAGAAAAAAAAAGACGAGAACAGACGGGGAACATTTTGTATAGGGGAGAGAGTTCGAGAAGAGATCAACATGGTGACATCAAGAAAATAAATACAGGAACCTTTACATCCAGAGCAACTGAAAAATGAGCGTATCAATGATCAAATGCAAAACAATGAACGAAACGTGATAACGTTAGTTTTAATGATAGCGAGGAATGTAATATTATATCCATGACTGACTCATTGTCTAGTGAGAATGATTCAATAAATAAAGAACGTAACAAAGAAAAACAAAAGGGTAACTACAATAGGCAAGAAATTACTTGTCAAAAAACAAGTAGGAGGAAGATTACTATCGTAGAGTTACCTCATGTAGTAGTTAAAACCTCTTGTAAAAAACCACACCAACAACTGCAGGCTAGTTTAATCAGTATTGCTGGATAGCGACATCGAGTCATTGACTGTTTTGAATTTAAAGCAAGGGGTATAACAACCTCACAAGAGAACAAGTGTGGAGACAGACAATTTTAAACATTTCTCATCCATAAAAAAAGCAAAACACAATTTTGGTGTAAGTATTAATCCATTTTTTTTTAAACTTTAATATTTTTACCTTCCTTTTTTTCTTTGTTCCATAAAGTATAGAAAATTTTCTCATTGACATATAAACACCTGAAAATAATTCCATAAGTGTAAAGCAAAACAATAATACTATTTATAGCGTGATTCTGTATAGCCGCCCAATTGACTTTCGATCAGAAGACTCGTTGGGATCAGTTGTAGGTCTTACAAAACGCATACTCGCACTAAATAAAACTCATGAGGCAGATAAACTGTATTGATTCTTAAGGTAAATGCACTTTGAATTAAGTGTAATATTGCTACTGGAGCATACATAAATAAACCTCGATTGCACACAATTCATAAACTCTTTCCTACAGTTCCTCATGGGTATAAAATTAATAAACTTCCTACACAGATAATTAACAAACTCGTTGTAGTCAAGATAACAGATCATTCTCAAGTTCGGACCGTTGATCAGGAAGGAAAAGTAACAAATTTCCGAGGGGAAGTTATAACAATAAGGCTACGCGTGAAACAATTCAATTAAAGAAATAGGTATTTTTTAAGTCAAGAAAAGAAACAAACAATTTGATAGAGAATGTATAAGTAAACAATTATAAAAAAGGCAAATTGGTAATCAACGAACAACCAAAGCATTAACACGTCAAAACGTACAGTTTTTAAAAAGCCTAGACTTAAAAAGGTGATCGTTGGCTAAAGTTTGTTTGCATATTTTTCTGCTCTTTTAAAGAGAGAAGGAATTTGAAACATTTAGCCAGGTGTCACATTTGACAAATTAATCGCGCCCTATGAAATTCATGTACATCAGTCTTTGGCTTCATTAGCATTCAACAATAGTGATGAGATTCGCATCTCAATTCAACATCAAGATTTATTCGTCTGCTTAATGTCATTGCAAAGGATAAGCCAATTTACATGAGTTTTCATGATTGGGAGTTATATGAATATCTCCTTCTTCCAACAACTATGAAACATGTTTGGACCGATAAGACATTAAACAAAATGGAAAAGCCTTGTTTTGTTGTTATGGGCTTTCAAAAGAATCATAAGGGTCAGAAAGCTGCTAATGCTAATTAATTTTATCAGAGTAATATAAGTTATGTTAAGTTATTCCTCAACTCTCAGTACTACCTCTATGGAAATCTTAATCTTAACATTCATCAGAATCAATTTTCTTTTTTCAACAATATGTATACAAATTTTTAAAATCTCTATTATGGTAAAAAAAAAGAGCCTATGATTAATAAAAACAATTTTATTATAAATATGCATTTCATCGTTATTGGCTGTTTTAAAATAAAATGAAGCTTTGAAGAGCGCACCAGTTGATGTGCGTTTGGGATTAAAGTCAAGAGATAATTTTCTGCAAGGAACAGCTGCTTATTGTCTGATTTTACATGATCGCATAGTCAAGTATAACCCCATTAGTGGGGATGTGAAGAAACTTGTCTAAACTTGCTCATAAACAATAAAACAACATTAGTCATTTAACTCAGTCTGTGCTATTCTATGATGAAGAATTAAGTGGACATGCAAGACATCCAAAAGCCTGGCAATGATAATGTGTTAAAAAAATTAGCAATTCATTCGTTGAATGAGGATGTTGAACCAGATGTGTTTCTTCCTTAACCACTGTTTCCTTGGCGTAAGTTAAGTCAAAAGTATAAGCGTAAAAGATTATGGCTTGAGCTTTACTATCATAATTTATATTGAAAATCTAGTAATTTAACTCTACAGAAGTTAGGAATGTACTATGAATAAATCTCACAAAGGCCAAAAAGATTTTCGTAATTGGAGAGTTAGAAAAAAAGTTGCTAGAAAGGTTTAATTTTCCAGTTCATAACATGGTTGATTTTCCAGAGTTCTAACCTTTAACATAAGCAGCTACATGTCTCCATCATTATGATAAGTACACATCTATGTGTGCAAGCCATAATGTGAAAAAATTAAAAAATTGTATTTTGCTTTGCAGTGGGAATGTGATGGTGGTTCTAAAGATAACGTATAAAATCTCAATAAAACTGAATTTTTTGAAAAACTACTATCACGAATAAATGTATCGAATTCATATCATTGTTATAATTTATTAAACCTTTTTTATAACTAACTTAAGATTAAAACACTAAGAACCAATGATTAATTTTTATAAAATATAAACATACACTAACACGGAGTAAAACGTATATAAACGAATTTCAGCGCAGAGTGCTGCTTAGTTTTTCTCACAACATCAAACGTAATGGATACGCGTTTATTTATGTCATAGTTCGTGCTACGCGTTAAAGCTACAAAATAAAAAAATGGATTTATACACAGATTATGTTATATAAATTCAAAGTTTTCTGGACGCTTCTTAACAGTTTTTACCGAAACAAGTGGCTGCTGTGTCTCCTATGACACCAGCCATCAGTCATTGGATTTTGCAGCCTACCTACAATTTTTATACCTTACCTATGTATGTGCATCAAGACAACGATCATTAGTTGAAGACAGTGCATGCACTTCGTTGGTTGAAGGATCATTGTTTCATTAAAAAATCACAGTAGTACATGTACGCTGTCATTTCATTTTTTATTTTATCACTTTTTTTTTAATTCCATTACATTTTTATATGTTTTTTTTGTTTTATTTAAGGAGTGTGAAGTATGCTTTGTTTATCAGTTATGCACAAAACCTGTTTGTGCTATAAAAACTCAAGAGAGATTTGCTTCAAGGGTATGAGTTTTTTTATTTTTTCCCTTTTTTTTAATTGACTATCAGCAGCCATCTTTAGCATATTTTCTTTTTGNGATTTTTTTATTTTTTCGTAAGACTTTATTTGTATTTTCATTTTCAATTGTGTCATTGCATTTTGATTCAATTCTCTTCATTTAATTTTTTTAATCCAATAAAAAAGAAAGGGTCAAGTATTTGGAAAACCGCATATATAGGTACATCAAGCGCGCAGTGACTCAGTCGGCTAACTCATGGATTAGCACGCGAGAGACCGTGGTCTAATTTCCGACCAGTGCGACTTTTCGGGCAAGCACCTCTGTGATCTTTCACATGTGCTATTTCACCAGGCAATGCTCCTCAAGGAGAGTTTATAGGCGATCTTCTCACAGAAAAATTACCTTATTTCCTCCTACCTCCCCCATTAATGAAAAGCCTCCCATCCCTTTCTTTGTCCCAACTTCCCTCTCCCAACTACTAAGTGCCCATCGTAGTGCCCTTATTAAGGGAGCCGGACGTAGAGCACTATAATATGAAATATGTATATGTATATATATCTTCCTATATTATATAGTTAACTCAGTGGGGCATTCCACACAAACCCCTCGACACCCCCACCAAC
The DNA here is from genome assembly GCF_000648655.2 of Copidosoma floridanum. The sequence goes on along the minus strand of NW_019380333.1, from coordinate 478,500 downwards.
CCCCCACAAAATAAGGTAAAAATCTGTTATTTTCTTGCTTATTTTGATATATCGTAGTTTTTTTCAAAACCCCCCACAGCCCCCCACCGACTCCCTACAGCCCTCCCACTGACCCCCACGAACTTTTTCATAGCTCCCACCGCCTCCCCACACTACTTTCAGGGAACTTGACCAAGATCATACCTATCTTTAGACAAAACTCTTATCGCCATGATTTATTTCATCGTCGAGAAGAAATTTAAAGTCATATAATTGATTCATAGGGGGTTGTTGCGCAAAACATCATTATTTTTACAACTTAGTACGTTTAAAACTTAATTTATATGAAATTAACGACATTTTGAAACCAAATAATATTCACACATATATTGGTGCTCATCATTATTATATCATCATCACTTATATAGTCCTTTAATACACAATTCTTTTTTTTACGTACATAAGCTTGAGTTAAATTTAGAGTATTATTAATATAAACAATGAAAGTTTCGCATCACTTTACGAGTCATCTTATAAAGCCTGATTAAACCACGAAGACTTACGTCCATTTCTATTCTGTTTTAAATTAATACTGAAATTGGTACAACAGATGAACACGATGTACATTCATGATATGTATAATTGATTAATAAATTTTACCTATACATAAAAAAATAATAATTAAATCATGTTATGAATATTAGATACATTATTATATTCAAAAATTTCTTTCCAAACTATATTTTCAATCTCTAAACTGTTTTCTCTATCGACTTGAACAAAAATTCTATTTTTATTTTTGCATCTTGATAAAGCCACGTATAATTGACCATGAGAAAATATAAGTCTTTTTAAGTATAATCTCACATTATCAAAACTTTGACCTTAAGACTTATTTATAGTCATAGCAAATGCTACAACTAATAGAAACTGTTTTTTATATAAAATAAAAGGTAATGATGAAGTTTTTCCAGTATTAAATGTAATTCTTGGAATGAAAACTTAATAGATGAATAGGATACACACCACCCACAGTAATTCTAAAAAGCCATTATATAAACGAAGGTGCGACATTTGATGCTGATATAGGTGCGAAAATTTCAATAATTAAAGAGAATTGTCTTGATATTGGGGTAGCAGTAAATAATAGAAAAAAATTACAAATAAAAGGCGTAACGCATGGAGCTCGCAAAACTCTGAGATCTATAAGATTACCCCTAGAAAACTTTATGTGTACCCTACACGTAGTCCACTATGACTTTCCCATAGAGGTGAAAGGAATCATAGGATGGGATATTTTTAAGTTGTATAATGGTCATATAAATGCCGAAGACGACACACTTAAGTTGAATGGAAGAAGAATTCTGCTACGAGAATTAGAAAGTTTTGAAATTGTGCCGAAAACGAGGCAAGTTATATATGCGTATATAAAAGAGTCACACAGGAAAAAGAGGGCTGGGTACCACTACAAAAGCTTACAGAGGGTATTTTATTTGGTAATTTTATCACAACGAACGATAATGGTAGGGTGTATGCCGAATGTCTAAATGTATCAAATGAAATTATAAATGTACTAGTCCCAGTAGTGGACTTTTTAGAGTGTGAGACCACGAAGAAAGCTGACTCATTGGGCATTGAAAAAAGCCTTTGTACGGGTGTTTGGAGAAACTGAAAACCCTAAAGAGAATAAAAAACTAGGCAATGAGATAAGAAACGATGCCAGCTACACATGAACGAAGAAAAATATCGTGTGAAACGAGAGTTGTGACAAGAACGGCCGTGACAACGAGAATACTCAAATACTTGAGGAAAACATTAAAACAGGCGTCCTAAGTTGCAGGAAAGCGCAAGTCGACGAAATAATGGAGTTAGTCGACATATTGGGGTGCAACGAAGAAGAGAAAAACCATGTGCGAGGGCTCATAGGGGTTGACCCGTACGTTTTTGGACTCGACGGGGAACAACTGAAAGCGACAAATCTTTTAAAACATTAAATAAACACGACTACAGATAGACCGATAGTAACGAAGCGGTATAGATATCTGTCAGCTGTTAGAGAGCAAATGGAAGTTAAAATAAAGAAATTACTTTAACAAGGCATAATAGAGCCTTCACAGTCACCGTACAGCTCAAACATGTGGATCGTACCAAAAAACGCAGGACCAGACGGCGAAAAGCGCTGGCGGGTAGTAAGTGATTTCAGGCAACTTAACGAGATAGCAGTGGACAGTTGTCACCCACTTTCCTTCCAGAGTGATATACTGGAACATCTGGTGACGGCACGCTATATTACAGTAGTAAACTTGAAGCAGGGATTTTTGTAAGTCGAAATACATGAAGACGCTCCCCATAAAACAGCGTTTTCGCAAAAAAACATCGCAAACGTTTTATAAGATTGTAGGGCAAATCTTACAATTGAGCCCAAGTAGTGCCAATTCCTAAAACGTGAAGCAAAAGTGTAAGGCCATATTGTAAGAAATGGTGAAATAAAAACGGATCCAAAGAAAGTCGAGGCTGCAAAAAAATATCCAAGGCCTACAAATGCAAAGAAAATCAAAGAATTTCTTGGATTTGTTAGAAATTATACGAGATTTTTTAAAGAATACGCTAAAATTGTTCAACCACTGTCGAAGCTTCTGGAGAAAGGTACAGAGTTTAAATGGGAAGAGTAGCATAAACAAGCATTCAAAACGCTCGTAGATGCACTTTGCAGTGAGCCTTTACTTAAAGCACCCGATCAAGAAAAACCATTTGTGGTGACAACGGATGCATCTGACTATGCCATTGGGGCAATATTGACTAAGGGAGAAATAGGAAAAGACAATTCATCCGAGTATGCCTCTAGATGCCTAAAGGGCAGCAAAATTCGATACCCTACGTACGATAAAGAATTGCTTGCAATAGTATTTGCAAAAGAGCAGTTCCGACCCTATCTATTTGGCAGAAAGTTTACAGTGGTTACGGATCATGAGCCTCTTAAACATTTTTACTCATCAAAGAAGCCAGATATAAGATTTAATAGGCTTAAAGCTGAATTAAGGGTCTATGAGCTTGACTTTGTTTATAGACCAGAAATAGCCAGTAAGGCATCGGACGCACTGTCCCGAAATCCGATTATAGAGGATGGAGAGAAAAATCCTGAACTACTGCGATGAGAGTTATATGAACTTGCTGAAGAGCAGGAGAGGGATGGTCATGGTGACATGATTGCGCCATCGGCACGAATATTTAGAAATGTGGACAAGAAGAGAGAAAAACATATTAAGAAAGGATAAGAAATGGCAGATAGAAATATCCGATTCAGACGAGTCAAACAACAAAGTAAAAAGTAAAAAGCCTCGCTAGATGAATAACTCAGATAAGTTGACGGTCAATGAACACAGCGACGCAGATTCAGAATCAGAGTGGCCAGTTACGAGTAAAAACATAGAAAGTAAAGGAGCAAAACCACGTAAGAAACAAGGGAAAAGAGGCAGGCCACGTAAGCAGATAGTACAGATCGCAGAAGAGAATAAGAGGAAAAATATTTAAATAGGATCCTTAAACAATGGTGAAGAACAAATCCTATTACATGGTCCAACTGAGGATAAATTAGCTTACATGAGCAAAGAAAAAAATTTTAAAAAAAGGGTGGGAATAACAAGCACACCGTATTTAGAACTAGAAATACAACCGAAGTTGCAACGAAAAAATCGTAAATGACAACTGGATACGCTGCTTAGGCACCGGCCAAATTTTTCAGTAACACCGCAAATAGAATCTGTGTCAAAAGAGATTATCATAGTAAACTGTGACTCACCAGTGGCTTTAAAAGGAAAATCTGAGCCGGTAAAACATGGGGGATTTCAATTAGCCGCAGTTAGCCTAGCGAATGAGGATTGTAAATAGAAAAAAAAAACTATTAGTACAGAGATCATAGACATAAATGCGAATAATGATACCCACGGAGGACACCAGCAGGCACAGGCAGGCCTGGTTACAGAGTTGATCGTAAAGAGAGAAAGAATGCTTGACCCTATAGATACCCCTAGAGATAATGAGTTCGGACGCAGGTATGTCAAGCAGAAATGCGAATAAAGGAGAGAAGGAGAATGACCGATGGGCCCAAGCTCACGCGCAAAGTGTGCTCCAAGAGAGTAACAAGCAGCAACAGAAAATACCGAATACGGTCGAAGGGGACCAACCGACGCCAAAGGAAGGGGCACAAAGCAGACCGTCTAGTAAGAGTGTAAGCAAGAAGCAAATAAATGAATCACGACGAGGTACACTGACGAAAGAAAGTCCAGAAAAATGGACGAAAGTAACTTCTAAGATCGGAGTGTTACCTAATGACTCAATATATAACTTCCAAGCAAAAGTTAGACTAGATGTTAAGCGCTGAGACTTTAAAGGCAAGCTGGAAATCAGAATAGATGCTTGGAAATCCGATACTATCACCGATCGACTTATGAGCGATCCGGCGGAAAGTACTGATAACGATACAAACATATCTTAACAGCCCTCGGAGGAGAAAACGGGCTTAAGGGATAGAGAGAAATTTTTTAGCGAGATAGATACCCCGCGTGGATCACCACAGATAAATAAAAACCCATAGGAAACGAAAGAATAAGAGGGGTAATGGACGATTATACCGATAAAGGTTATAAGCTTGAAAGTAAAACAGGAGGCGGAAATGTAGCTAAACGAAATTTAGAACAAAACTGCATGAAGTCAAATAAAAATTTAAAACTTATCGAAGAACTTCCGGTAGAAATACCAGGTAATTGCTTATTCGACTCTCTTATTTTTTCCTGTGACTTGCAATTGACGGCGCGAGAACTCCAGGATGTACTACAATGTTCGAAGTGGAAAAATATATGTGTTGACCCGGAGGAGGTAGAAAAAATCCTGCAGTCCAATACAAAATATGGTAATGATGATTGCATATTGTTGTTCGCACAAGAGTTCAGGAAGAATATTTGTATGCCCTATATGAGCGCGGATACATAGATCCAATAGCCCTAAATAATGAAAAAAAGATGGTTGGTGACGTCATGAGAGAAAATGTGAGAAAAGTCGTGGTAATGCGAATAAATATTAAATCGCATTTTGAAGATATGGCGCTAAAATCGGACATCAAGAAATGCATTATGTCACTTAAGGCACTAGTAATGATAAATAAAATAAGGTCTAAAGGCGTAATACGTGACTTGGCAATACTCAACATGAGCCAATGGATCTACTTCGTGGAACAATTTGAGGAAACTTTCAAGAACCTCAAGGTCACAGTGACCTTTTATATGAACACCTTAGTTATACCATCAGTGGATCAAAGATTTAAGGTTATTAAGGAGTATTATGAATCAACAATCAGGGGTCATAAAGGAATGAATAAAACCTACAATAAGATAGCAAGGGACAATTATTGAAGGAACATGAGGGCCGATGTAAGGCAATTTATACTTGGATGCAGGTCATGTCAAACTAAGAAACTAGTGCGTGTCAAAAGGAAGCAAGCTATGCTCGTTACAGATACGCCCAGCAGACCGTTTGAAAAATCTCGATTGACTATTATGAACCAATTTATAAGCTTTCAACAAACGGCTATACACATATCCTGTCAATATAGGATTGGCTAACCAAGTTTATTGTATTAATACGGGTACTAAGAGTAACAGCTGAAGAAACGGTAAGAGCCTTAACGAATAAATTTTTAGCACACTTTGAAGTGCCAGAAAAATTATTATTAGACCGAGGAACGCAGTTTATGAACAAAACGATGGACGAGTTCACGCGATTATTCAAAATTGAAAAACTTGGGAGCACGGCATTTCATTCTCAGAGCAATGGGGCAATTGAACGCATGCACCACGTTCTAACAGAATACTTAAAAGCCTACATTAGCGAGACCGAAAAGTGGGACGAACTATTGCCGTTTTGTATGATCGCTTAAAATACGTCGGAACACGAGAGTACAGGCTACACACCCTACGAGCTTATATTTGGTCAACAGGCAAAACTCCCTTCAATCTTCAAGAAGCCAGAGGTGGGTCAAAGACATACAGAGTTACTGCTGCAAATAACGGGGACACTCGCGCAATTACGATCATTGGCAGCAATGACCCAAACACAGAACAAATACAGATCAAAGTACGATTATGATAGGGCGCTGAACACGAATTTTTTTATGGAAGGTGAGATGGTGTATGTACTAAAAGAGCCATCTAAAGAAAAATTCAATGACCAATACGAGGGACCTTACGAAATAGTCAGCATAGATTACAGGAACCATAATGTGAAGTTAGAGAGGAATGAAGAAATACGGGTCTCTTATGTGAAAAAAATAAATAAAGCTTTTGTATTGGAATCCCCACGTCCGAGGGATAAGATTATAAGAAGAGGAAAAGAAGAAAAGTGAAAGGGACCAAGAGGCAACCTGCTCCTCTGCCCAATAGTTCCTTACGAATAATACCATTATAGACGAATAGGGGGTAGAAATAGATGTAAAAATAAATACCACTTCTCTCGGTTACTCCTTTTCTTTGGCGGCCCCTGGACATGCCGTGAAGATTCATTAAATACAGGCATACGGGAGGAGACATATAACGAAAGGAAATATATGACATTCAAAATTAGCACAAACTGAGAAATTAAGGGGAAGAGAGAAGCATGCAATATAAAAATAATAATGACAATCATCATAATAAGAGGGAATAAATAAATAAAGTGTATAATAAAGTGATATTCTATTTTTTTTTGTTACTCTTTACATAAACTATGTATGAGAGGTGGGTAAAAAGTGCGTGTGGCTCTATCTAACTAGCCTTAAAACCAAGTTAATACAATAAACACATACCCTTAGAAGACGTACGCAGAACATAGACATATATATGTATATGTAAAAAAAAAAAAAAAAAAAAACATGTTTGTACGGCCGATAGGAGCATGAAAGAATAGTAAATAGAAATACTAAGGGGTGACCACAGGAAAAAATTTTCATCACGCTTTTATCGAGGGCCACGAGTTCACAAACTAGGACACATCGTTCTCTTCTTTCTTCCTCCCTCCTTCTTCCATCCGCCAACAGGGACTATCCTGTCCCTGCCATGGTCACTCCCAAATAATAATAGCGCCCGTAAACGGCGCACGCAGTCGTTATGAGACAATACTAAATCGGTGGTCACGTCCTTGGCGATGAACAGACCATTTACTGGACCATCCACCTCGGGTTATTTTTCTTTACAAAAGCATATAACTGGCAACTATGACGATAAGTAAATAAACTGATAGCTCACCTGGATTATCGGTCGGCTGTCGAGAGTATAGGAAGCAGCGTCAAGCTGCACGTCGACTACCACCACCATGAAGGCCCGGTGGCAAGTACACCCGATAACAATAGTATAAGTCACCCCAGACTCAAGAGTTCGACAGTATTTCTTCAGCAAGCGGCCGTCAAATGACATGCGCGCCACCGCTTCCACGTGGTCCTAAAAAACAAGGAGAAACGGTACCCCTGAGGGACACCGAACCTCACAGGTTCCAACACCTTTACAATATGGGTACCACCGCAAGGTCAAAGGGGCCACGTTGTGAGACCACCCTTGCTCACAAAGAGGCCTCGGTACGCCGAAATAAGCATACGGATCAACAACGAGCCGTGTACCCAACTAAAACAAATTTTTTCTCAAACTTCAGGACCACGATATCCAATAATCTAACAGCCTTACCAAACCGTGTAAGAGACAGTAGATGGCCGTGAGGGCTGTAGGACCCTCGACCACAATAACGGTGACGAAAAAAGGTCGCCCGGTGTTTGGCACCTGCCAACACATGTAGAGGTGTGTAACCTGCATCGGAATAAAATAATAATTAATAAAAAAATAAAAAAAAAATA
>NW_019380333.1:399729-445831 GCF_000648655.2 Copidosoma floridanum | reverse complement strand
GTATTAAGATAAATTTATATTTATTTTTCGCCACTCTGATAAGAATATTCCTTTGGTGTTTGTGATCGACCTTAACAAATAATACCATGTCATGGGACAACTTATTGTAAAATTGAGCAATGAGACGTATTTCTACGCTTTTCATCAGAGTAAACAAAGAAAAATCAACGCTATGCAGCTATTGCAACTATACTTAAGCAAATATTTCGTGAATAATTTGTAAAAAAATTTTGTTTCTGATAAGAATATTCCTTTGGTGTTTGTGATCGACCTTAACAAATAATACCATGTCATGGGACAACTTATTGTAAAATTGAGCAATGAGACGTATTTCTACGCTTTTCATCAGAGTAAACAAAGAAAAATCAACGCTATGCAGCTATTGCAACTATACTTAAGCAAATATTTCGTGAATAATTTGTAAAAAAATTTTGTTTCTAAAAATATTTACTTCTTACAGTGTGACGTGTTTTTTGATCTAGGACAAAAAAGTTCCTCCACGTGTATGTGAATAAAAATTTCATACTACAATGCCTGACATGTTTGATTTTATAGAAAGAACTTTTCATCTTAATATTATTATTTATAAAATAAAAATAAACTTGTTTTTATACGACTACTAAAGAAATTACACTCTTCTCAATGATAAAATTGTCAAATATGTTTTTACCTGTGGACCATCCAAAATAAAAAAATCTACAGTGTTTTGACCGTTGTTGCTTGGTAGTATAATTTTCATACGATTTTTAAGATGGAATGAGAAAAATTTATGAACTATTTAACAAATTTTAAGATAGGCATAGGACAGACTTACCGTTAATCTTTTGTCAGAATCAACTTCTATCATACCTCTTAACAAATTTTGACAATCTGGAGGTACAAAATGAGGAATATGAAATACTCCACGTTTTACCTTTTCAAGTAACTGTCTTAAATTGTCATCATCAAACGGCAAAGCACCAACAAGGAGAGCATACAAGATAACTCCACACGACCAAACATCGGCTCGCCTTCCGTCATATTTTTCACCCTGAAATAATACTGTTTCTTGTAAATCTGTATAATTTTAAAGCATTATGTGTTGAAAAAAAGGATTTTATTTAATATCAAACGAAAAAGTAAAGGCTCTTATTTTTAAGTAAACACTAATAAAAAGCAAAATCCTCTTAGTTCAGCGGAAAAAAAGTTTTTAATTAAGATGACTTAACATAAACAAGAAAAATACGTTATATTAAGAATAAAATATATTTATACTTTATTTACTTTGTGACAAAAAATGTGAACATTAACATTCCAGCCTAGCTTTTCATAACAAACAGGTCCTGTCTAATAAATACTAAAGGCTTAAAACATAAAATAAAGACAGAACACAAGATAGTAAGAATTTTAAAAAATAGAATGCCTTAATCAATACTCTTGTTACTTTTTTTGGTACATATAATCAAAATAAAGAATAAAAAAAGTTATAATTCAAGGAAATAAGGTAACTTATTGTAAATAACTAGTTGTAAATAACAAACCCATTGAATCAAGACTACTTTTTTGTACAAAGTGTTACGTTTATTTTAAAGTGTTATGGCAAGTAAGCATGCATGAAAAAGCACACTTGCAGAACTTCAGCCTTCTATGATGGATAACTGGTACTCTGAGTTACGGTAACAGATGCTGACCATCAAGCTTAGTAAGAACTTACAACGTAAGGTGGTCTTGAGACCAGATGGAGTTAAGAAAAAACTTTTTAATTTCGAAAATTTGTGGCTATAATTATAACACTAAATTCTAAGAACTAGGACATTTTAATAACCAGACAAACAAGGAATTTAAATAAAGATTATTGCTTTTATTATACACGACGCTGCAGTTTACAAATTTTACATTTTTTTTTAGTTTTGCAAGCTCTTACAACGAAACTTTCTTGTAAGACCTTTTAGAAAAAAATTTTTTAATTCGTTTGAGGAAAGCATAATCTTTAAGCATTTTTTAATAGAAAGAATGCTGTTTTGAGTACTCATTTTTAGGTAAGTTAAATTTTGTTTTAACATTCTATAAATCAAAAAAATGTACAACTTCAGCGTATTTTGTAACATTTGTTAATAGGTGCAACATAACCTAAGTATCAAAAAACCATTATTTTAAGTGTTTCTTGTTAAACTTTAAAAGAGTTTATCGTAAGACAGAAAAACTTATGACAATGATACATTCTGCATAGAAATGTTTGTTAAAACACTGTATTTTACTTCATAAAAATACTAGATATCTCATGTGAACCAACTTCAAATCCATATCTACAGTCAGAAAATAGTGTTTTTTACGTTCAAACTTTTTTTTTTACAATATTATTATCAAATTTTTCATCGAAAATTTATGAGCATGATATGAAAGATTACTTTTTAAGATAACTTTTCAAAAGTAAAAGTAAGCTCCAACATGCCCTAAAAAAAAAAAAATAATTTGCTTGGTCTCAGAGAAAGGCCGAGGTAGTATTTAATCGCCTTGACAATAACCCTCCATAGTGCGCTAAAGTAGAGTGTCCGAGGAGCAACAAATTGCCTCGTGATTGCTTGATCAGCAGGTGAGTTATCAACACGCTTTTATTTAGACTGGCATCCCGGAGTGCCTCACGCATTTTACGATCTGTGGCATGGAAGCAAGAGAAATCATCACTATAGATCTTAGAAAGGTATTCACGCTTGGCACATAATCTTGAAAGCCAACCTAGTAACACAGTCAAGTGAGAAAGTACAGGAGAAGGCTAGTTCTGAGATCTTCTCGAGCTTACTTGGCACAGTGGTTCGGACAGCGCAACAAAATTAAAGAACGCCATCAGTGATGGAGCTAGGTAACTTCTTGTCCTTGACTGGCCATGAATCAAAAGGACCTGCAAGCCAAGAAGGGCCTTCCAACTAAGTGCCCATCTATTAAAGAGCCAACCAATCCATTCTTGGAGCCAACCAACCGATTCAGGACGAAGAAGTAGCCAATAACGTGGCTTTGGCAACAAGGACAGATGCCTCGTTACACTTAATTATGCTGTCGCTGCCGCTAATGGGCTAGTAGAGCGCTTTTTCCCTCTATTCTTGTATCTCTATAGTTTAATCAGGCATCTTGATAAATCCATGTACATGGTGTGCTATGTAGCGGTAGGGAGCCACCGTTAGATCTTAAAAATTATTTAAAAAACGATAAAAAAATTTTTTTTGCTTCTGCAGTTATGAGCTTCTGATTACAAAGAAAAAGCCATTTTTATTTAAAATCAGTCGATGGAGTCCTGTATTCTTACTCACAAATTATACAAGGTTACATGGCCCATTATATTTATGCTTTTATATGAACAATATCATTAGAGATGTACCACAAATACTTCACCGAAATAAGAGTGTCATCGTGTAAAAAATAGGAAAGTACTAGCACTAAGACGTAAGTACGAGTCCTTTATCTTATTTGACGTAAGTTATGTGCAAACAAGACGGTATAGGTCTTGACCCGCGTGTTGGTGCACATGCACTACCGTTTGGGAGCAGAGCACTCCCAAAATCAGTGAAGTGTGCGTACCACAACGTTAGTATGCTATTGTAACAATAGTTGGCGCTTCAGCGTCACCAAAGTTCTCTCAGTGTAGGAGATGGACGATATAGCACTCAGTGGTGGGCAAAATGTGGTCAGAAAAGTAAACTCCTTACTGGATGTCATTAAAAGGCTGACAAATGACCCATTGCACGTTTTTCGATTCCCAAAACCGTTGTTTTAGTGCGATAAGCTGCTCATGCCTAGGTAAATCCTGTGTCGTAATGCAAGTAGCTGGTGATGAGTAGGTTGCTTGGCCCGTTGCGTGACCAACAAATATTTAGCTGTAAATAGTGAGCTGTCCATAATATAGTCAATAATAGTGTCCAACAAAATCTCTATAGAATAACTGCCATAGTAGATAAGGGTTAACATCGGCTCCGAGTTAGATGTTGACACCACCTGGTAGTCTAAAGGTCAGATCCAAGAGATCTAGTGAATCACTTGTCAATCGTTGAGGAGCGCATAAAAATAGCTCCTCTGGGCCAGGTATGCTTATAACAGCTAACTCGAGAGTGGTGCTTTTGAGCAAGTGCAGTGGACATGATAAAAATTTACAAGTAAGTGTAAATGAGTGTTTTGCTGTGATTGTCTGCCCCCAGTAAGGCCCCAGGGTCCTTAAGCTTATTGTCAAGCATGCACAGGACGGCAAGTCACAGCAGCTAGTACATTCATCCTATCTTTATAGTTCAAGGTGAAAAGTGACTGCTTGCCTAAGCTGGTACTAGATCAACTAAAGATGTGTGGTTACGACCACCACCGTGGGTAAGGCTGTGATGCCACGCCTTAAGATATTAGCACACGCTTTGGATGGGCAGACAATTGCCATGTGAGCTAACTTTAGGCTGTTAAAGTACAGCTTGTACTTAGCAAGGAAGCCCTCTCGTTCAAGTTTGTTTAGATGTAGTGCATAGCAGGCAGGGTATTCATCGTTTACTAATTGGATTACAAAGGATTGGTGATTTCGGAAGAGTAGCGTTGACATGAGAGGGCCATTGCAGGATGAGTGTATAGCTTTATTTGTCCATTAAAAAAATTGTAAGGCTTCTTTTATTGTTAGTGAGTGGCCATTCCCCTACAGAAAGCTGTACAAAGTGAGAAAAGTAGGTAATATGACCACTTTCCCATGTGCTAAGCTGGATGCCCTACAACTACTCGAGGGGTCAATGGTGGTCGAGGTCAAAGAAACCATTTATAAATTCTAACATTTTACCAGCTGATTCAGTACTTGCAGATCCTTACGGTGTTTTTTTAAAGTATCGACCAAGCACTGAAGACCAGCAGTGAACTCTATACTTTTTGAGTAAATAGTTTACAAAGTGTGAAAAAATCCTTTTTTTTTATTGGTACAGTTCTACCAAAGTACTTAATGAACGAATCTTAATGTGTTTCAATATACACACATTTATTATATTTTTTTTGCACAGTCTCTGAAGAAGAAAATGTCGAAACTGTTAAAAAACAACATTGCTTTGTATAATAAATCTTCAGGGAGCTTTAATTTATCCAGTGCGAACTTATTTACAAAAAGTAACAAAATATAAGGTATTCAATTTGGGGTACGAAAAGGACTGTCTACCACTAATAGATTTATTAGTTAAGGAGTACTTAATAAATTACGTATCCAAACTAAGTTTTGACGTCAAATAAGAAGCCTTAATAATGCATGTAATGTATAAATCTGGCTTTTTAAGCATGAGATTGTCAATATATTATGAGCATCAGGCTGTAATTCCTCATAAATTTTTCCTTGCACACTGTAAAAGTATTCAACGAAAACAAGATCCACGTGTGCTGAAAAACCAACAGAAATTATAACTAATACTAACAATCACGCAAAGCTATGTACACACGGGACTGCTATTTTCTATTATTCACATGTTCATGGTCTTTATTTCAACAAATGTGGAATGTGGTCTTCAAGTAGACTGAAACGCAGTCAGTTGTGTTTAATGTTGCTAATTTTTGTAAGCGACAGATGTGGTCTTGAAAAATTTCTTATAATTTTTTCGAAGATTCGAAAAGAAAACAATATATTAGATTTTTTAATTTACTGAGATGTGAGAAACGACGAACCATACATAAGGTTATGAATATCAAAGAAATGGTATAAAGTAGCTATAGTAAAGAATATCTAGTAAATGTAGTTCTTTTAAAATAAGCTAAATAATACTATGGGCTACAGATTTAAGGCATTTGCTTTCTGAAAAGTGTAAGTAATAGTTCTCATAACAAACTGTCAAACATTCCAAGAATAAACAAAGTTAGCTTTTTGTAATTTTACCTCTAAATGTCAAGAGCTGTTCCAAAAAATATTACAGTCATTATTTTTATACAATCGTATTTATGCTTACTTCTTAATAAATATTTTTAAGAGTACTTAGTGATTTAGTTTGCTCAAGCTCAAATGTTATTCTCCTTTTTTAAATGGTACGTATATTATTATTTTAGGAACAACAAGTAGCATATAAGTGTAATTTAATAGAAAATTTTGCTGAGTATATGCCTAACTATGAATTAATTATTACATTAAAGAAAAATGCATCCTATGAAAAAAAGGCTGAGAAAAAGAAGTTTTGGATCCGTTAAGGTAGTTTGTGTAAGACTAGGAGACTAAGCTAGTAAAGTAAGACTTGGAAAGGTTAAGTAAAAAACTTAGAACTAGTAAGATTTTCCACCTCTATGGGAACTTTAAATAGACTTCTTGGATCAAACCGGGAGAACTAGACAATTGAAAGTTCTTGTGTAGCACTTACTTAGCATAGGAACTTACAACGCATATATCTTTAAAACCGAAAATTATGCTATAATTCTTGGAACTGGGTCAGATTTACAAAAAACGACAGTAATAAAAAAAAAAGTCTTTTTCCTTATAATGATGCATAAAAAGTTATACCTTATAAAACATAATAAAAAAATCTTAAATGACTAAGTTCATTAAAGTGTACAAATAGGTGACGAGGTTAACTAACATTTAAAGTACATTGGATCATTTAGGCATCAGAACTTCAGAAGACAAGAAGCTTTTGGTCTGCACAAGCTGTGCGTCACCAATAACGCTTTTTCGATACTTTTAAGACTATAAATACAGGTACTAAAGGGGCTTCACCGTAATGTGTGCTCCGTTTGCCGACCCTCTGCAAACTAATGTCGATTCAAACTAAAGATTTTGGTAACTTTTACAATTTTTAATGATTGAAATATTGCACATACTGGTAATTTAAATTCCTCTAAAGTTATTAGGAGTGTCATTTTACTGGTTTAATGGTAGTATTGAGAAAAAAAAATATTTTTCTCTGATGGTGTCTAAAAAAAAAAAAAAATAGATTCTTTAATTATCATAACTGAAATAATGTATAAAAAAGAATGTCTTTTGAACAGCAAAGAAAAAATTTTCCCCTATTATTAGTTTAATGATTACATGGTTACATGACGTCATAAATTTGTTCAAAAAAGTTATTTAAGATTTATAGGCTTTCAGTATGCTGACTTCTGAGAACAGATAACGTTTATTAATTTATGCCTGTATGAATTCTTTTACAAAAACAGCGATATTTTCACGCCCTAATTAATATTTTCTGGATTAAATGTTCAAAATTTTCTAATTAATTTTTTAGAGCTGTATAATGTCCAAGCTCGTTGGAAACTTTTTAAGTCGACTCTACGATTATTTATTAAGCACCTATATTCATCTTAATGCATTCTTTCCAAATTAAAAAAGGAGCATTATTGTAATGATGTATACGTTTTTTTGCGATTATGAAGCCCTAAGATGAAATTTTTTAACAAAATTTCGTTCGTCAAATCTGCACCCTTTAACTCTTTGTACACTATAGACATCTAATAGATAATTAAAATTCTCTCGAAGATTAGGGGGGATACAGTAATGGCTTATGCTATCGAGAAAAACGCTACGTATTCATGACGATACTATATATTTGCTTGAAGCAGGTGGTTGGATGGTGATGGTGAAACGATTGAGGCGCCTACGGTGCGCATTTAGTGCAACTCAGGTGCCAGAGCTTGTAGATGAGGCCATTAACGTGTGTATGCATATACTTGTCAAATAACTTCGAAACTTTCTCTGACCTGCAAGTCTTCACTCACAGTTGTCATTTGTTGTTTGCACATTTTGGCACCAAAGTTTTACTTTTTTGACGCTGTACTGAAGGCGCTGCGTGCAATGCACCCAGAGAATAGCCACATTCAAATTTAGTGCTGTTACAATATTGACAGTATTCACGTACACTGTGGTATATACAATAATTAGTTTCAAGTGTTTGGAAATCAATCACTTAGCTAAATTGAAATATCTGTGGATCGTAATTTAAAAGTAGGCTAAATAAATAGAGCATCTCGTACTTAAAAATAAATTTTTTTCTCAGTTTTAAACTATTAGATAAGGTGCTTAATACATCTTGAAATAATGAAAAAATCAACATCCATGCATCAAAAGCAGCAAAAAATGGAATTTTTTAATGATTTCCGTTATAGTAATGACATATACGCAAATTTTTTAACCTAACGGCCACGCAAAAAAGTTTTTCGACATGATCTCATAAATGAGTTTCGGAAAATCTTTTTAACGTTATTTGAAAAAAATTTTGACTTGAAATAACTAAATCCGTCTTTTTTCAACATGACTAGGCTAATAGAGTAAGCAAATCCACAAGATGAAATCCTTTACGGTATCTCACATGTTCATTCAAAGTATCAGGTGGTAAGAGACACATCCTCGAAAAAGCGCTCATTCAAACTGCAGGCAGCATTTTTTTTTTTTTTTAACAATTTAATGCAAAAAAATGCTTTATACATCTCACGACGGGGGGAACGACTCTTGCTGCTGCTTATACTGCTACTGCACACAAGCAGCCGAGCGCCCCAAAGGAGGCAGCATTTTTTTTTTTTTTTTTTTTTTTTTTTTTTTTTTTTTTTTTTTTNCATGTTCATTCAAAGTATCAGGTGGTAAGAGACACATCCTCGAAAAAGCGCTCATTTAAACTTCATTTTTTTTTTTTTTTAACAATTTAATGCAAAAAAATGCTTAAAAGTTGTATTTTTTAATTATATCTTTACGCAAATTACCAAAAGCCATACTTTGTGGTATACCACTAATAGGTTTCATTAAAACGAAGATTTTGTGACTGAAAATTTGAAAATCGATTTATAATTTTCAAAATTAATCGACTTGTTACGTTAAAAAAATCAAGGATTTTATTAATTTTCTACTACATCAAAAAATTCTAAACAGCTCTAATACTAAATAAAAATGTGTCTTTTGTGAGCATAAGACTGTTCAAATTTTTTTGTTAAAAAATATTTTTAACTTTTTGAGAAAATGCATTCATTTATTAATAAAGTTTCAAACGTTAAATTCAGTCTCATCTGGTTTTTGTCATTTGACAGGGCCTAGCAGAAGCAAACTTTTTTTGTTGTACGCCTACTGTATGAATTGACTAATGGCATAACGATTTTTGCAATTTTTTTATCAACAAAACGGTGTTTACGAAAATACGACTTTTTTGAGAATGGTTTTTTCGGTATACCTTTTGAACAAATTAACGTATTAGCATAAAACTACCATATTCCATAAGCAGAAAATGATTAACGAATTAAAAAAAAAAATTGTTGTAGAATGTTTACAAGCAGAAATCTTTTTTTTTTTATCGTTTTTCACGCCATTTTTTCATTTATCAACTGAGACGTTTAAAATTTGGACTGTAAATAGTTGAAATCTTAAATTCTTATATTCTGTATTATTTTTTTTTTTAATTATATTTGTAACAGTTTATTCAAATGTTTACTGACAACTATCTGATCAAGTGGCGAAAACACGCTTGACATTTTTAACTAGAATTTTTTTCATCGAATGACTTCAAATTCATATCTTGAGGAGAACAAGTTGTTCTTGAGCCATTAGTCATCTGATTTTGATTTGAATTTTTCATTTGGGGTAGCGTGATAATATATGAACAACTATCGTATCGCAGTTGTAAATGGTTTGTTAATTAATTTATGATAAACAAATTTTTTTTCCTTAGGAATAGTGTTTGGAGAACACATAAGGATGAAAGTGTTTTAAGTATTTGTTATACTATACATTTGCAAACAAGTGTTGGATTTAGTGATTACACATTATTTCCAAATCCATTTTATTTTGCTTGCGTAGAAAAGTCAGTGTCTTGACTATGGATTCGTATTAATCAGTTATAAATACTACAATTTTACAGACTATATTTTATTTTGAAGGCATTGTTCATTTATACGAATTATTAAATTGTTAAAATAGAGTACTTTCGTTAATAGTGGTACAAGAAAAATATGCATACATTCGTACTATTTATTAATATTCCATCAAAAGTTTTTTTTCTTGACATGGGCTGCAAAATGCTGCTGTCCGTTATTTCTTTAGATTCTTTATCTCCTTTTCTTTCTCTTCCTTTCATCCCATTTTCATAAACGAACTGAAAATTTGAAAAGGTAGAGAAAGACCTGCTAAGTACTTACAAGTACACTAAAACACTTAAGTAAACTAAACAAAAAACAATAAAATAGTCAGTACCACAACATAATTTGTATACAATGTAACAGTAATATAATTTCTCTTATACCGCTGTCCAGCTTGCTGTTGTGTATTTTGTTGTTAAAGTGCATCTATCTAAGCAATCGTCATCGTTTATTCCGACATAAGAGCCCTTATTTAGATCACCTTTCTTAAAAAAAAAAATTATTTGTAATAAAAAAAACAAGAAATTATCAACAATAGAAAATCAGTAGTTGTTAACATTTTATCATACTACCCATAATAACCCCAAAAAAGGCCAAAAAAACATGTGTGTCTAAATAACAAACGTCTGTGTTGTTAAATAAACAAATGGCGTAAAAAAAATTTAAAAAGTTGTCTTGACTGGCAAGCATTCGATAGCAATAGTTTTCTTTTATTTTTTAATTTGTGAAAAACTTCTAGCTTATGAAATATACTATTTTTATGCAGATAATTTAATTTTTTAACGAGATTTCCTAAAAAATTCAGTCGTAGAAAGCTCGCACTTTTGTAAAGGTCATTTTAATAAAAAAAAAATGCATAAATCATGGGACCATTAGGGAATTCATAAAACTAGACCTTATAAAAAGAAGAATAAGCTTTTGGGCTCTGTCAGATTCCATTAATCAGATAAAATTGAATTTAACATTTCACAACTTTTTTAGTTAATCAATGCATTAAAAAAAAAATAGAAATATTTTCAAACGAAAAACTTGAGTAGTTTTATGCTTATGAAGGACGTATCTTCACTAAGTTTCAGAGCTGTTTAAAACTTTTTGACAGAGGGAAGAATTGTTAAAATTTTCGATTTTTTTCGAGTTATACGTCGATTATTTTAAACAATTATTAATCCATTTTTGAAATGTAAGTCACAAACTGTTTGTTTTGAATATACCAACAAATGCCATAAAAATGGTTTTTGTTGATTTGTGTAAGGATATAACTACAAAGCATGATTTTTCAACATTTTTTGCATAAAATCGTACATAAAGAAAACATGCCTGCATTTTCAATGGGCCCTTTTAAAAAGATGAGTGCCTTACCTCCTGATATCTTGGATAAACCATGTGAGTTACTGTAAAAAACTTCATTGAAGATCAGCCTTCTACGGAGGTAGTTCTATCAGCCAAGTTATTTTTAATTTGAATGATCCACATATTTTTGTCAAAAAGATAGATTACTTTTAGTTCTGTTGTATGCTACTTAAAAAGAAAACATATTTTGTCATGTTTATTAATAAATATTAATGTATCAATATTGATTATTTTTACTTAAAAATAATAGGAACTTATGATCAAAAACATGTGATCAATGTGAGACATTAAAACGTATAGAAAGTACCTAATTAACCAACTCTCTTCTCAAGCCATAAAGTTCTTTACTATATTATGCTAAAACTTTAAGTATTGTACTATATTTTGTAGTATTTTATATGGGTATACCAGGACGTATAAACTATACTATAAAAAACAATAACTATTATCATTCTTTTACTGATTTTAACAATGCTGTAAACGTGTAATAATTGTAAATTAAATAATTAAAAAACCTAACATCCATTTTGATATTCCACTTTACCAAGATATGTTAAAAATATGTTAAAAAAATGTTAAAAATATGTTAAAACTGCACCACATCATGTCACACGTCTATTGTTATTATTCTATCAACCTTGAATAAGATCTCAACAGTAGTTTTATTTTCATAATGTGAAATACATAAATCTCCATAGGACTTTGTGTTTAACTAACAAAACTAAAAATGCCTGTCACTTGTTTCTGTCAATGGTATCCTCACAAAGTTTCACTTGCGTCATTTTTACTCTCATATTTATTAACTGAACATATGTCTTGAAATCTATGCTGTCATTTTCCGTATAAATAGTACTAGCTTCAATTATAAAGTCATCGTAATTTAATTATAATGTTAACAAAAGTAAATAAATACTTACGAGCCATGGAACTTAGAAATCTTCATAGTATATAAAGCAAAGTTACTGAAACCGTTGTAATCGCTAACCACGAAAACTACTTAACCGATTTTTCTGAAATTTCGCACACTGATTCATGACACTTCCTGGATGGTTTTAGTATAGTTTTTATCTTGAAAAATTTAATAACAATAGCAATAAATAAGCTCAAAGTTTTGCAAAAATACGCCAGCTTTTCACTTTAGTTCAGTAGGATCCGCTAGGTGGCGTCGACATAAAATCAAGGCTACTTGCAACAGAATTGAATAAGTGTGGTTATAATACGCCAGAGAGTCTCCAAAATGATGCAGTCGTCCCCTGGCAATTCATCGAGCTGCATGCAGAATGTAGATGATAGTCGTGCAGCTGGATATCCCAGTTATGGACGACACTCTTCTCTAAAGGGGAAGGGAGACCTTGGTCTATATTCACCCTAAATCTCGACAAGTGCCACCAATAACAAGTTATTCTAACCGATGACGTCCCTAACGTAATACCAGAAGACATATCTAGCAAGAGCATAACCTGCTCCAACTCTTCAGAGTAGTGTGGCAGCCTCCCTATCCCACCTAGTGCAGTCAAAGAATTTTTGGCTACAAATGTAAGCCAAGGAAGACAGCTCTGAGGGGCACAGGCAGCCGCAACGGCTACCTTCTTAGTGATCGTGTCCCCAACGCGCATACCCACATGTTCCTGTCTGACAATGAGCTGTTGGTTATTTGGGAAACGACCCGAAGACGAGATATTTTTTGGTCAGTGGCGTACCTCCCTCTATCACAGTCTCCGTACATAGGACTTCAAGGGTAACAGTCAAGCTATTCGTAGCCAGCTCTTCATCATCCGAAATAATAATAAGGAATAGCTGAAAGTTTTACCACTGGCGCTTTTTAGGGCCATTATAAGTATTTACGTTCCCTTACTAACCATTAATCTCATCGGTTCTTTTTAGGAGCCACCTGAGTTTAAACTACCTTGCCAACAAATACATTTTTACTACCATTTCCGGAAGCGATTCGTCGATTAAAAGACTATATTAACTAAAGACGGCCACTATTAAACCAAGTCAGCCATTCACTGGCAGTCGTCACGACCGGAGTTGTTCTTCGCAAGGCTGGGAAAACCGGTGACCAACGACCCTATATAACCCTCTTGACTCTAAGCATTCAACCAGGAATCACCGATCCTCTTCAAGTTCTGCACTGGGCAAACCTATAACAGCTATGAAAAAAAAAACTTGAGCCAACGGGACAGTCTCCACCAAGCAAGTATTACTAACCAATCTCCCCAACTAAGATAACCAAAACAACTGAATCTGCAAATAAAAAAGGTGCTTTAGACACCAACGTCTTCGACGTTATCCCAGGACACGTTGGAAAAGATCTTTACAACTAGTTTCAAAGCTTCGGACTTTGTAATTTTTCTCCCGATCAGTCTGGAACTTTACAGCAGTGCAGAAAAGATCATCCTAAAGTATCTAGGCAGTCACAATTGCTGTTAACTGAAGTCAAAAAAGAGTTTACTTAATATGTTTTTCGGTTTGTTTTAGGACCAACGGACGTCAAGTTATCTAGCCAACAAATATATTAGGACTTAACAAAGTTGTCAGAAAACAGCCTTTAGGGGTCACAAAAATTTTAAGCATGCCAAAAGTCGTGAGAGAGTGAATTAAAAGAAAAAATTCGAATTTATCTAATAAATACAATTTTAGGCGTCAAGAAACTGACGCAAAAAATTTATCGAGATTGGAACAGCAGCGTTAAAATCGACAAGTAAAGAATTTATTACGTGAGAGATCAGCTTTTCATTGAACCCTCATAGCAATGTCTGAAATCTTGATCCTAATTCTGATTTTTAAATACGTTGAAAATGTATTTGTGTTTTTGTGGCAATAAAACATGTAGGGTTCAAGGTCCAGAACTTTGTTGCTCTGGTAATAAAGTTGTGAGATAAGAGAAAAAATTTTTTTTCAATGTGAATTTTTTGGGAGCTTAAAATCTTAACAATTTTAAAAAATAGCCCTTTTCGAGAATTATACGCGAGAAACTGCAAATCAACTGCTCCTTATCGCCAACGATTATTTTATGGCATACAGAACGCATGGTAGTTTTTAGCATGATTATTTTTTCTTGTATTTTTACAGCTTGTTATTTGACCAAATAAACTTAATGGATTCTAAAAAAATGTGTTATTAATAAGAAGATTTTTGTTCTGAGATGTGTCAGGAATATGTGTAAGATTTCTAACTAAAAACTTTTCGCATTACATGTCAACACAGTACGGTGTTTTATTTAGTAAGTCTCGGGTGAAGCTGAGACGAGGAGCCGCTAGTATGTTATAAAATCAAATTTCAATAAAATGTTTGAACAAAAAATGTTTGTATAAATTCTTTGAATATACTTATAATCACGATGTATCTAAATTTGTAAGAGAAATTCTCTGCAGACTATAGTAGTGCAGTAAAGCACAAGACAAACCAAGGTGAGTGGCGAGAGGGCCAAAGGAATTTTTGAAGTGAAAACTTCTTATGGCGCGTTGGGCACTTTTGTGGGTGAGCATTTTCAGCAATTCTCGCGACCGACGAGATCTTACACAGATTTACTTCTCGTGTATTCTTATAATATATGTGTATACTGTACGCACTCTTTGCATGGGCATTCGTTCGTGCTCTCGCGACAGACGAAATTGCATACCTATATGTATACTCAGAGTGTATAGGTATGCGAGAGCGCTGCAAGCTATACGCAGCAGCGTTGGTCTCTTGGTCTGAGCATTATTCCACGCTCACAGTTCATGCTTGATCGCACATGGCGCCACTGCCTGAATCTCACCACGAACTACTTGGCGCAAGAATTCAAATTCAAAATCGTATGATTTTTTCAGCAGATAGTAGGCGCAGAAATTCAAATTCAAAAGAAATCTTTGTATGTATTGACTAATTATTGCCTAAAAATATTGGATAATATTGTATGATTATAGAGATCAAAAGGTCGTCTATAAGAAAGAAAAAAGGTGTTTCGTCCCGAGAGCACGCCAGGACTCATCAGTAAGGCTGATGACGTGCTCCCAGCCTTAGACACAGAAGAGGTGTGGGTTTAGAGTGACTCGATCGCGCTTATATTGAATCGTGCGAGAATTTCGCCATTTGACGGAAGCGAATATCAGGGGCTTGGCCATCTGGCGAGTAGAGCCTGAAGCGCGAGAGATGTGAGACGCCACATGATTACAATATTACATACATAAATAGTATACCAAGAATTTTTTCGAATTTCAATTTCCGCGCCTACTGTCTGTTGAAAAAATTATACGATTTTGAATTCAAATTCTCGCGCGAAGTAGTTCTCGGTGGGATCCAGTCAGCAGCGCTATGTGCGATCAAGCATGAACTGTGAGCGTGGAATAATGCTCAGACCAACGCTGATACGCAGTCTCTGCATGGGCATTCGTTCGTACCCTCGTGACAAACGAGATTGAGAGTTTTTTATCTTTATTTTTTTATGTACAATTTCTCATGTCGCGAGCACACCTAAAAATGCTCACCCAAAAAAGTGCCCAACGCGCCATAAGTTCAAGTTTTCACTTCTGCCTGCACTCCCAGAGTGCTTCTTGTACTTGTTTGTGCGAGCAGTGAGAGGGGCAGTAGGGGGCTGATCAAACATTTATTTGGTTGAAATAACAAAGAAATGAAGAATTTTTCTTTATTTTGTAGGGACCTGTGGGAGTGGAGAAGACGAAATAGGAGTTTTTTTTTTGGAAGGGAAGGCAGTGGGGGTTATTTAAAATACCTTGTTCATTTAGCTCTCTGTTACAGGAAGATAAATATTAGTTTGTAGGTAGAAGCGTGCTACAAGCTTTAATTTGTTAAGTGTTTGTTTTGAGGTATACGCTTGATTGTACCTTAAGCATGTGGCTCTTTTTTTATTTTGTACATGTTGTCTACCTAAGAGTCATGCATAGACTACTGTTACGTACGATATGCTGGGCATATCATACTGACTCACCCTAGTAACGACGAGCCTACGCTAGTAAAGGACACCAATAGGGGAAACGAGCTTATATAAAGCCCTGCAAGACACAAATCAAGGCACTCGAGCGTCTTTTAGGCAAGAGACCAAACGATAAGTAGAAAACACCGCGAGAAACACACACATGCCTCTGCCTTCAAGAAGCTAATAAATAATTGACCAACGAGTTGAGTTCTCTTCGTGACGCACCTCCTTACCAGCTTCCTAATCCTACGTAACAGTTTTGGTGCTAAGTGCGGGGTATGGTAAGAGCTGGAATTTTTTTTTTCTCGCTTATTTCACTCGTTTCAGAAAAATTCCACCGAGAAGCACACATAGTGCAGTGCCACGAAAAACAAACTTGAGTGCCGGAACGGACCCAAACAGGACAGAGGTAAATGGGTAGCTGTTCATACGAGCGATTATCGACATCAACGATCGGGAAGTCTACAAACAGAAGGTCAAAGCAACGTTGGGAAAGATCAGCAAGAAGGATAGCAATTTGTTGCAGTCACATTCGTATTTCTGATGCTCAACGCTAAAAAGGGGAGTAGTAGCCAGGAAAGGATGATATTTAGCACAATCATTCTGGCAATGGGGGTACTGTTGCCTTGGAAAGTGAATTGTTTAAATTTTTACATCAATCTTATTTTCTCTGAGTCTGGGACATAATATATAAAACTTTGCAAAACAAAGGGATCTTATTAGTGGGCTTGCACAGATATAGGAAATGTTCAAAAGTAATTATATAATAATAATAACCCACACCTATATAAATCTCTATTTTCATAACTATAATTTTTATTAACAAAAACAGACTACAGATATTCCCAGAAGAAAATTTTGTCCTATTTATCACTCAACAAAGAGAGAGCACGAAATTAAAAGAAACCGAGTAAAAGACACACGCCACTCCTTTGCTTTCTTGTCTCACCTCTTACTATTCTTTTCGCGCAATTATTATTAAGCCGCGCTATACGTAATTAAACTTTGCCCCGTAATTGGGAAAATACATAAGCTTTGTGATAATCAAAAAGAAAATACGTTTCGCGACACGTACATACAAAAAAGAGGGAAGAAGTAGAAAAAAAAATGATTCATCTTGGTGGCATTACCCATGAGTCAGAAAGTGAGAACGAAGGCCTAGATAACACGACAATTGACGCTTGCTGGCAAGACCCTAGTAATAAAAAGCAAAAGAAAAATATGGCGGAACAGACGTTAGATTTAGAACTCGAACCAGAAGGGTGCGAGAAACTAGACGCCCTCGATGGAAGAACGAAGGCAATAGTAATGGGCATGTTCTTAAAAATAAGTGCAAAGCTAAAGGAGACAGAGGAAGTGGGCGTGCTATTCACAGCGACCGCAGGGCCCATCCGAAATTTTTTAACGACAAATAGGGACTTTGACTGCATACAACGCAACGTAGGAGTAAGCATAAGACCCGCAAACGAAGAAGTGAGTCTTATCACCGACGAACGAGCCATCGGGGGCAATATAATAACGGCCGAAGAAACACGTGGAGCCCGAACGAATAGAGTAGACAACCTACCGATACAATGGGGCATGACAGGAAAACCAGAATTGCCGATTTCCGGCGCATCACAGTACGAAAGCGATGAGTCAAGAAAAATCGGGGCAAGCGACTTACACAACCAACAGCTATGGGATAAAATAAAGGATACGAGCGAAGAACTCGAAAAAATGATGAAAGCCGCGTTTATGGCAACGGCACCACCACCAACTAATTATCATACAGATCAGGTCAATTTTAACGCGAATAAGGACAGACGACGGGGTGACATAATACCGACCATGACCCCATATATAGAGAAGGAACAGAAGACACGCAATAACGACCACCAACACAGACCGCAGTATGCGCAACATAACATTCTGTCCATGCTCAGGAATATGACAAACAAAATCCCGTTTTTCGATGGTGACCCGATCAACTTACCGCTGTTCGAAAGAATGGTGCGTATGGTTACACGTACAATAGGCCCGGTAAACGAACTATTTTTTTTGAGGACCCTCGCAAATAGGCTAAAAGGGAAAGCAGTGAAACATTTTGCCCCGAGACTGACGCAGTTTACAACAGTCGAAGAGTTCATCAAAGAGCTCTCAAACAGATACTGCAGTATTAATAATGCAGACTCGTGCATGGCAAAATTAAAAATAATAACCCAGCAAGATAGTGAAGCAAAAGATGACTACGGGGGACAAGTACAACAATTATACAACAGATTAACAATTTTGTACGATTCAAACCCATACTTTTCCCAAATTCAAAAACAGGCGATGAAGGCAAACCTAGAATCCGAGGCGGTAAAACAGTTTATTTACGGATTACTTCCAACTTTGAGTTGGAGTATGGCAAGGTCAAACCCGGAAACTCTAGGGGAAGCAATAATACAGGCATTGAAAATTGAAAGTGACCTTAGTTTACGGCATGCAATACCGGTAAGCGTGTTAAATAACAATTAATGTCATTTAAGTTTGTTTTCAGCTTCAAACCAAAACTTGTGGACTACAGTCTCACGCTCCTTCACAGGCTGCAAAACAGCAGACACTCCAACTATTTGTTTGTTTAAAAAAAGAAAAAAGAAGAAAGAGTTGAATATAATATCCAGGTTAACTAACCTTTCTTTCCACAAGAAACTAGTACTGGCAACTTTGCTTTAATTATTGATTCGGATGACCAATTTGGATGACTTGTACTTCTTCTTTTCGTTGGATTTATAATTACTTATTTTATAAAAACTTGTATGCTTTTTCTAATAACTCTTGTATCACTATATTTTTGTGATGTGGCAAAATTTGCTTCACAATTTTTGCACGTCACTGTCGCCGCCCCTATTCTAAAACCAATTCGTGTTCTTAACGGGATCCTCGCATAACCGAAATCTTCGTGTGTTTTAGAAACGACCAACGGTAAGCCAGAGAAGGAGACACACACCTAGACCAGAAATAAAGCGAGCGTACGAATGAATGTGATAATGTAAGTGTCGAAGCGTCAGCACGTAAGAATGATCTGGAAGGTAAGGTAGGGGCCAGATAAACCGTTTGCGCACAAGTAGGTGATCGGACGAGGGACGAGGGGATACCGACCCAAGGGTCAGGGAGGAGAGCGCGAGACGGAAAGGATGGAGGGAAAAGGCAGTAGAGTTTCGACCATCAAGAGAGAGAGAGCTGTTGAGTGCGAAGAAAGTGTCTGCGCCATTTTGCTGTCTCGTTTTCGTGGCCGGTACTCGAGACGAGCATCTCGTTGTGTGTGTGCAAAAGAGAAGGTGACGGCACCCAAGGTACCGTGAGAGCGAGCGAGAAGAGAGGAGAAATAGGGCTGATCCAAGCCTGCTTGGCCCTGAGTGCTGGTCGCCTGCCAACGAGACGTTCTCCTCTGACAACCCTAGCCAAGTAGAAAAGAAGGGGGCCTTACGCAGCCGGAGAGCAGGATCAAGGGTCTCCGGAGCGTCAACTTCCCGGACCACCATCCGCGACGACACCGCCATCTCGCTCGCCTGCGAAAGACGAGTAACATCACAAGGTACCGCAAATAGGCTTGCAGGGACTCCACAGGGGGGGGGGAAACATCAAAAGTCTATAGCGAGGGTGAGAGCCATGAGACTGGGATAGAAAACGCGTTGAGTGCGCCCTGATCGGGCCTCCACCGAGACGCGGAGACGGGCACGCCGTGCCAGTGGGTGTGTGAGTGAGAGAGAGAAAGAGAGAGAAAGAAAAGGGCGCATAAGACCGAGAGAGAGCGAGTAGTCGCATAGCCGTGGTGTAAGGGCGGAATGGATCGAGAGCTGGCGTTAGGACGCTGTGAGTGGTAGGGAGTGTTTGTGATTGTCTCTGGTCATGACGGCAATCCTTGCCCGGGACCTATAGGTTACGCCGAGTGTGAGTGTGGGGGTGTGTAGGTACGGACAGGCTACCACGCCAAGGGGACCTGATTCCAGACCGAGAGTAGTGTGAGAGCGGAAGTGGGTGGAAATGTGCGTGAGTGTGTGTGCGTGTGAGCGGACAAGCGTGGCTCTCCGAGCGCACCACTGGCGTTGTGGTGGCGATCGAGGGCCTGCGCCATAGCATCGGAACCGAGAGGAGGTACGTGAAGTGATTGTAGATAGCGGTTGTGGTTATTTTAAATAAATCTGTAAAATAAAGTCAACATCGCCTTTTGTGTTCATTTGCCCAGACGCGAATCCCCTTTTGAGACAGGTCTAGTGAAGGGGCGAAGAGGGAGAGTGTTGTCGAGCAGAGACGTACAAGAGAGAATAATAACGATATTTTCTCTCCAACGGTAAGTCACCTTTGGGAATGTAAAATACACGTTATAAATGGCATCCCTTGTGGGGAGAGTGCGTCTGGCAAGTGAAAACTAATGTAGCGTAAATAGAGTTCGAGTATAGGCATATAGCGTCATTGTTGTCATTCGTTTTGAGGTTAAGAGAAATTTGTGAAAAGCTACAACTATCGGGACCCGTGAATAAGAATAGCGGGATAGCAAGATCTTCGTTGTTAAGTGTCCTGAGGGGGCCCCAGTAGTTTCAATCAAATAACCTAAGGTCAACGGCGGCTTATAGCTTGACACGACGTGGCGCTGTATATATATATACTAGCAGCCCCATGTTTAATAGTTGGTAAACAAGACGTACGTCGACAAATAAGAAATTATTTTCTGACGAACCAAAGTATCTTTTTTTAAGCTTTGTAGTATTTTGGGACTCTTCCTAGCTTCACTATAATTTTACTTAAAAGGTGAACTTACTTACTACAAAGTATTTTGGGACTTTCTATAACTTTATTTTATTTTTTTTGGGGAGGGGGTTAAATTATCTTCGTCAGATACTGTGGAACGAATTCCCGTAAGTGAGGACATCGGCTGTACAGGGTGAGTCGAGTGGGTTAGAACATCGTGAAGACGAGAGCAATACACCGTGTCAGTGCCTAAGTGGTGGTAATACACGAGTGGGGACAATTTGGGACAACAGCTTGGATACCTGAGGCTTAGCGGGAGTAAGTGGCCATCCAGGAGCCAGTCAAGGGCAGTGCAGCTTCCTAACCTAACCCATTTAAATTCGGGAACATGAGGCTGCAAGTGAGTGAGGAAGCCATGCGCTTAGGGAAATTGGAACGAGAGTACTGAGCCATAAAGAGGTCAGTAAATAAATTATCGGCAAGAGAAGTGAAAGAAAAATTTTAAGCGAGAAGTCTGAGTACTTGAGGGGAGAAAGAAGTGATTCGGGATCGGTTGTTGCGTTTCTGCTTGATAGAAATGCAACCCGAAAACACCGACTTTCCGGTTTATGCAGACGACCGAGCTGAATTAACACTGCAAGCAGCGTTACGGGAGAGCCTTGCCCTTTCAGATGAAAAGTTGTTGAATGAGGAGGAGGATCGACTAATAGAGCGAAAAAGTAGGGGGAGCCAGTATTTGGATAGGGAAAGTGATAAGGAACGAACGGAGAGAGATTCAAGGGAGGCTAACCCTATGGGACGTGTTAGGGAAAAGACTTAAGAGGGTGGGGCACCAGAGAGATTGGCCCGCACCATAGGTGAACCTTTGTGTGGGTGGAGGGGAACGTTATATTCCCCAACTAACGAGGACATCAAGACTTGGAACGTTTCCGCTCCCGAGCCCCGGGTAAGACACACGAGGGCCTCGACGCATGTGGGAGCCAGCGGACTCAACGTAGCTTCAGTGCCCATCTCCATTGCTACGGCCTCCATGACGACGACCGTCACGGCCACGACAAGCACGGGCCTGCACCTGTTAAGACCACGCGCAGGGATACCAACGCCGTTCACGTACCAAGGTATCATGGTGAAGGGAGATCACTTCATGCCGGCAGCCACTCCTAAGGTATTGAGTAATGTGCCGGCCCCTTCGTGGATGAAGGACCAATCCCAAAAAACTGGCGGGGATTGGAATCTCGGACACCGTCAAGGCCCATGACAGAGGATAGTGAGGGCCCAGAGGTTGATAGGCGCGGTCAGTCTGATGCCAGTGGCCCCGAGGAGCCGGGTTGGAAGTCAGGCGAGACCTACCGGAGTGGGACAGAAGGATCAGACGGAGGGTATAACGAAGGAGACTGCACCGGTGGGACCAAATATAAGACTGCGAACAGCTGAGAAGATTATAAGCAAAGGTTCCTAAAGACGCGGGACAGCGATAATGGGAGACAGGGATTGAGCGCGGCTAATCGGTTTTTAAAAAGCCAGCGGCCCCCTGTAACAAGTGAGAGGGATGACGCAAGATTTTTGAGGAGACGCAAAGGTGAAGAAGGGCCAACTCAGAAGGATGAGCTTAATCGCGGCTCTGAAGTACACAGCTGGGAGGGCGAAGCTTAACTAAGTGATGAGACCCAACACTTAGGCATGCCCTGGATGGATAGGATCTCGGCGGTATCAAGAAGAGAGGAGTATAAGCGGGTCCAGAGGATAGTAAAAGAGGAGAAAAGGCGTAAGGTGTTTCAGACCCCAAAAACTTCTCCCCCCGAAACCTCATACCTACGGGATAGAGCAACTGATCGAAGGGAACAACGGGAGTCAGAGACCCCGGGGTATGGAGAACGCCTTTCCTCCAAGACCCAAGAAAAAGGTAGAGACCAACGGGACATCCGACGCGCAGCCGAATGGCGACGGAAAATACCTGCTTACTGAAAGTAAGAGCGACCCTGAACGAATAAGTGGCATCCCAAGAGTAGTGACCGAAAGGAAGAAAGGGAGGATGAGATTCACACGGACTCCAGAACGGGAAGGAGAGGGGGTGAACCAGTAAGCAGACCTCCGACACAGAGGGGCAGGTTCCCAAGTATCCCTAGACATCAGCCTCGGAGAACAGGGCACCTGAGAACTGAACCCCGCTCTAATGTGACTTCGGCCGTAAAACAACTGAGAGACTGGGGATACAAATGTTTTGGGAGCCAAGGGTAGTGACCCTGCGACACTTTTAGATAACCTCAATGACTTTAGAGGTAGCTCGGATCTAAGGGATGAACACATCTTAGGAGCACTAAGGTAAAGTACCCTCTATTCGGACACATAATTTTAGGTAATCCACTATTTCTAAATTCATAATGAAATTAGCTGTTTTTGCGAAAAAGACGGTTGACATATAGATAATAAAGTAATTTTTCTGTCACTTAAAAAAAAAAGTTCTTTGTGACCGTGTGATCATTGTTTAAAATAATTATAAAGATTCAGTCTTAAACCACCTATATTCGGACAATGCATTTATAAATAGTCCGAATATAGGTCCCGTTACGACGTAGGGACCATAATTCGGACAGTCGTGAACATTGAGAAAATGAGGTTATGGCAGATCTTTGTATACAGTTATATTTTACTTTAATGGCTTTAATTTTTTAAACAAATGCAAAAAACAAATCATTATTGTATTTTACTACATAGTATAACCATTTCTTTGCACTTGTAAGCAAGTGAATTGCTGGATTATGTGTATCCAAATACGGGGTACAGTTTGAACCATAGTATCTAATTTCTGGACTGCAGCCAAACACAAGAAACCTCGATTTGCAAGGAAAAACATTTCTTTTAATGAATTATCGAATTAATTCGACGTATGTTGTAACTATCCTGAATCAATTCGATACTGTAGATTACAAATAAGTTTTTTCATTCAGAAATTTTAAAAAAATTATGTAATTATCGCTGCTGTCCGGATATAGGTCCGAACAACACTTTTTTCCGAATATAGGGTACTTTACCTTACCTAGCGTTTTCTCGGATCATGCTACGCGCTGATTTCGGGTCAAGAGAGAGTCCCTGACGACCTGGAAGGAGTTCGAGAGGGCGTTTGCCCTGCAGTTTGGAGAAGAGTTTGAGGAGGAGGATTTAAGACAAGACCTGTATGCTCTGACTCAGGAAAAAGGAGAGACAGTAGCTGTGTTTTTGGCCAACTTGCAGTACATTGTCTCCAAGTTCAAACGCCCTCCGTCAATCCAGGAACAGGCTGATCAAGTATACCGAAATTTACTCCCCGAATACCAGCGGGCGATGCAAGATAAGGTGATCAGCACACTCGAGGATATTTAAGAGTATGGACAACGATGGGAGAGGCAGAAGAACTTAAACGACAGATATGTCCCCCCTCCTGCCGCCAGTGCCATGCATGTGACTGGGGCCGCGTACGTAGCGGAGCGTGCGAAGACCAAGGTATCTGAGGTCCAAGAGGTAAACGGGACGGTCACTGGCAATGCAGAGACGACTCCAGGAAAGAGGAAGAGGAAACACGATACGACAAAGTCAAGTGGAGAGGTGCGAGGAGATCTTCAAGTACCTAATTCCGAAACGGCTACAGAAGCAACCGAGATAACCCCAACTTCTGCGGTTGCCATGTAAAAGTCAGGTGGGACGACTGGGACAGGAGGAAAAGGGAACGGGTGGACGGGTAACCCCGCATGGAGGCAACAAACGGGACAAGGCAATCGTACACTTAAAACGCAGAACACTCAACCTAAACTAGAGAAGCTTGAGGGGGGAGTCACCGAGGACCCCTTTCTCGGAGCCTGCTTCAAGTGCCAGACGGTAGGGCATAGGATGTCCGAGTGCCCCGAGACACTATGCTTTGCCCGTGGTCAAAAAGGGCACATAGCGCGGGAATGTCCAAATAAACGGAACCAGGCTAGTCGTTCTTGTATATCTTGCGGGATGTCAGAGGTGACGATCACCACCTGTCCCAGGTGCAAACACATACGTGAGGCGTTGGGAAACGAAACAGTGGGAGGTGCGAAGTAAAAATCCCGACACCTCCCGACAGTGTAGGACCAGGGATCGAAAAAGGAGGCGTACTCGGAGATAAGTCCATATCCTTGGTGGCTTGGGACAACCCCTTCACGGAGAAGAATTGTTAATCCCAGATCCAAAACTCAGACCAAACCGCCAAGAATAGACGGAAACCTATTCTAGGAACCGAAAAGACGGGTAAATCAGATACGCCCAAGGCTAAAGAACACTATTACCTAACGGTGATCTTAGGAGGACAAAGATTTACAGCACTTTTCGACACGAGAGCTCAGAGTTCGATCTTGGGACCACGTGGAACCGATGTTTTCAAGGATCACTTGAAACCCACGACCTTGGCTATGCAAAATGTTAATTGCGGAGTCACCCCGTTTCTTGGAACCCTTGATCTCATGCTGGAAGTAGCAGGAACTGCGAAACCACTAGTTTTTCGTGCCAGCGACCACATCAACGATGAAATGATTCTAGGTATGGATTTTATCGGACTGTTTAACTTAGAAGCAAAGTTGGGACAGGGACTTTGGAGAGCAGGGGAAGAGACATGGTGGGAATTCGAAGATGAGTTGAAAATTGCAGCGTTCACTATTCATGCTGAGTGCGCAGGGCTCGAACAGGTGGGCACGTTCGAGAGACAAAGGGTAGACGAATTGGTAACCCGGATACTTTCCCATCAAGAAGGTGTAGTAGGCGAAACGTGGCTGACCGAGCACGACATTGATGTACAGGGTGCCCCGCCCATCAGACACCGACTTCGACGGATGTCACCTTAGATGCTGGAGATAGCGACCGAAGAAGCCCAGCGATTAGAAAGGGAAGGTGTCATCGAGAAGTCTAATAGTGACTACTCTAGCGCCCCTGTGATGATTCAGAAGCCTGATGGGACTAATAGGTTCTGTATAGACTATCGGGACCTTAATAAGGTGACCAAACGAGATGCCTACCCGCTTCCCAGCATGGACTCTATACTACACCGTCTGAGGAAAGCGAAGTACATATCCAAGGTGAATCTGAGACAGGCGGACTACCAGATACCAATGGAAAGATCTAGTAGACGGTATACGGCATTCGCTATGCCAGGATCAGGACTTTGGCACTTTCAGAGAATGCCTTTTGGTCTCACCAATGCGCCCATGACCTTCCAGAGGCTGATTGATGCTCTTTTCGTACCAGAACTCCAGCCCTCTGTTTTTGGGTATTTAGATGATATCATTGTAGTCACCAACTTATTTGAAGAACATCTTTATTTCCTGGAACTGGTGCTAACGAGACTTAAGAAGGTGGGACTAGAAGTAAAAGGGGAGAAATACAAATTTTGTGTCTCAGAAAAAACCTACCTAGGCTACACTCCAGATGAAAGAGGGTTAAGACCAGACCCTGTTAAAGCTCAACCAATTCTGGAATACCCGGCACTGACCAACGTCAAGCAGTTACGACGTTTCTTGGGCATGGTCGGATGGTACTCCAGGTTCATAGACCGAGATTTGGACCTGAAGATACCCTTGACCCAGCTATTACGAAAAGGGTACGAGTGGACGTGGGACCCCAAGCTGCAAGAAGCATTCGACGAGCTCAAAACAGCGCTAACTTCAGCACCCGTGTTAGCGCGCCTGAATTTCAAGCTACCGTTTACGTTGCAAAATGACGCTAGTGATTTCACCCTGGGAGCGGTGTTAAACTAGGAGGGACTGGACGGCGAACACCCCATCGTTTATGTGAGCCGAGCTTTGATACCTGCCAAGAAAAACTACTCCACGACGGAGAAGTAATGTCTTGCTGTAGTTTGGGCCATTAAAAAGCTGAGACCTGATTTGGAAGGATATGAATTTACCGTGATTACGGATCACAATTCTTTAAAATGGTTGTTTAACCTATCTGAACCGTCTGGGAGAGTGGCCAGGTGGATAATGGAACTACAGCAGTGGGTTTTTAGGGTAGTCCATCGGAAGGGTGCCCTTAACAAGGTGCCAGATGCACTATCTCGCCTATATGAAGAGAAGATAGAGGAAAGGGTATCGGCCTGCAGCTTCACCAATATTCAGGACGCTTGGTACACGCGGATGATTAACGAAGTGGTCAGGTCCCCCCTAAAGTATTCAGGGTGGAAGGTTAAAGAGGGACAGCTCTATTGGTTTAGAAAAGACCCCTTGTTAGATCCCGTGCTCTTCAGAGAAGAAGGATGGAGGTTAGTAGTACCTAACGAATATCGAGAACAGGTGTTAGAGGGAGCGCACTGTACGCCCTCTGCGGGACACATGGGGATCGAAAAAATGTACGATTGATTCGCGAGGGATTACTACTGAAAGGGGGTGTATAACGATGTGCGGGACTTCGTGCGGAGCTGCGAAATTTGTCAACGGTATAAAGTATCGCAAGCGGCCTCTCAGGGACTCATGGGGACTAGGATAGTCGAACAGCCCTGGACAGGAGTAGCCGCCGACTGTATAAAGTTTCCTCCCAGCAAAAACGGATTTGAACATCTGATAGTATTCCACGAGCTGTTCACCAGATGGATAGAATTGAAGTCACTGCGGAGAGCCGATGGTCGCTCGGTAGCTAGGGCCTTTGAGGAATTGGTACTCTTCCGTTGGGAGACCCTGATATACTTCCTTACAGACAATGGGAAGAAGTTTAATAATCAACTTCTGTCAAAAACACTAGAAGAGTACGGAGTCAAACACGTGACTACCCCACCTTACCACGCCCAAGCTAATCCCGTTGAAAGGGACAATAGGACCCATAAAACCATGATCGCATCGTTTGTCGGATCGGACCACCGAAATTAAGATCGACACCTCCTTGAATTTCGACATGCGGTGAACACTGCTGTTCAAACGACTACAAAGGTGTCTCCGGCGTTTCTAAATTTTGGGCGGACTCCAAGACCGGTTAAGAGCTTGCGTAGACAAGTGGAGGGAGC
Source organism: Copidosoma floridanum (assembly GCF_000648655.2). The sequence goes on along the minus strand of NW_019380333.1, from coordinate 418,067 downwards.
GAAATTGTTACAGAGGCTTGACCTCAAGGACTGAAAGGATCGCCTTAAACGCCTAGATGCCTTACGGGACCTAGTCAGCCGACATATAGACAAAGCGCGTGAGAGACAGGAAAAGCATTACAACTGTGGAAAGAAGGATGTGCAATTCGCTATAGGGACGCAAGTTCTACGAAGAACACACCTGTTATCCGATGCTGCTAAGAAATTCTCGGCTCAGTTAGCGCCAAAATATGAGGGACCCTAAGAGATATTGGAAATACGATCCCCCACGGTATACATTCTGGGTGAGAGAGAGGGACCTTCTCGGAAGACTAATAAGGCGCATGTGTCAGACCTGAAAAGATACATACCCCCCCGATTACTCCAGGGAGGAAGTAAGTAGCGATAACATAATCTTCCAAATTGTTAGTTGTACCCCTGATTGTTGTAGTTCATATGGAGCAACCGACCCCGAGATCCAGCCAAATCACAGAGGAAATGAGTGAGACCGGGACTGCAATGAGGGACCCAGTAGTGGACTGCATCGTCAAGATAATCATGCCAGAGCATGATTACATTGAGGTCCCCAGTGATGGGCAATGTGGCTTACATGCTCTCAAGGCCTCTGCCGAGGACCGAGGAGTGCTACCGTCTATAGTCCAGGCCTTGAAAGATTTGGGATGGGACCAAGTGCCGCTGAAATACCAGTGGACAGACAACGCATTGGGAGTGGTGTCAATCAAGGCGGGGCATCGATTAGTCATCCTCAACCTGTCAATGCAGGAAGCTGTCAGCTTCGGGTCCCGCCTCCCCATATGGGATTTGTTTGTCGTATTTCAAGGCAAGGAATTGGACGGGCACTACAGAGGTGTGCGAATCCCCGGGAAACGGAAGACTCTGATGTTCCAAGCAGTTCACACCATCGATGTAGACCCCGAAACTACAGTGGCTAAGATGGTCGCTCTGAGCACCATACCCAAACGGACCCGTAGAGAGGAACAGAGGATGGCGCCACCTCTCAAAGAGGACCCAAGGAAAGAAGAGGCCCCGGTGATCCCAATGCAAGAGTTACTGCGGATAAAGATAGACGAGGACGATATTGGCACCATTTCGCCTATGGAGCAGGCCGAGATCGATAAGATGCTAGAGGATACGTCATCTGAGGGACCCCCTAGCCCTGTTGATGTGACTCCGACTCTTCCCCGGAAAACATCTGTGGGGAGGTTGGCCCAGGAAATCCGAAGGCTAGCCAAGGAGAGTGGGACAGATGGACCAACAAGGCCACATAATCAGTCGAGATCCCTAGGCGATGACTCCCAAAAATCTCCAGAGAACTCTTGGCAAAGATTTTTGAGAGAACAGGAGTCCAACACCCAGGAGACGCTCCTGATGAGAAGAACCAACGAGGGACCAACCGGACCACAGAGTCAGTCGAGATCCCTGGGCGACGATTCCCGGGAATCCAAAGAGACCTCCTGGAAGGGCCTTTTGGGGGAACGGAAGTCTAATGCCCAGGAGACGCTCCTGATAACGCGAACGGCTAAGGGACGTATGAAGGTGCACCAGTTAAGGGTGCCACTACCTAAGATACTGGAGCAGGAAGAACCACGGGGAACTAAAGCCGTCGCTCTGAGTCCAGCTGAGTCCCAGGAGACAAGTTCCGGAGGTGACCAGAAGACCCAGGAGACCGGAAGATGACTTTTACCGCTGGCTTGACCTCCTGTCGAATTGAAAGTTCCTCCAATGCCACCATCAAAGGAGAAAGCTTTGTCCCAATCATCTCGCCTTCCAAGAAAACCGGAACTGACGTTTTCCTGGGTCCCTTGGAACACTTCTAAACCGAGGGAAACGACAACGGTGCCGAGGCCTCCAGTAAACAGTGAAGGCCGTACCTACCTTGACAGGATGGCGTCGACTAATGACGAGGAGACTACGTCGGATAGTAGTAGCGGTAAAACCCGAAGAGGAAGTTCGAGGGAAAGCGAAGGGGACACCCTCTCAAAGGTAGGGAAACCTGTAAGGAGGCACACCAGTCTTCGACTGGTGAACGCTACTACCTCGGTGGGTGAGGAATCTCCGCTACCAGTTATACGTTCCGGAGTATTGTATAACAACGTGCGCTCGATCCGGACCCACCCCGAGCTTAATCCCAGTCCAGGGGCCTGCTTCATATGCCGTAAGAGGGGACATGGTTCCAAAGCGTGTCAACAACCGTGGACAGAGCATTGCATAAACTGTGGACGAAGAGGGGTCAGTATGCAGACCTGTCCACGTTGCAGCGAGGGGTACCCTGAATATCGAGGTGGGCGAAAGATCCTTGACAGCTGGAAAAAGCCCAAGGTACCGGTAAAAGCCCTGATGGCTAACTCCGCTGAGAACCTCCAGATTTTTCACAAGCCAAGGAATAGGTTGTTTCAATATCAACCGATCACCCCAGAGAGGGGGGAAAGACCAGATCTTCGGAAGCAACTAAACCAACGACGAGAGTGGACGAACCTAATAACAGAAATCGGGCGACCGCGTCCAAGTCTGGAAAGTCAAAAACTTCACAAAACCCAAAACATAGAACCGAAAGAGTATCAAAGTCAAGGGTGGGATCGTTGCGACTGGCCCGAAGAGCGACTACGTCAGTCAGAGCGACTCACTCAGAGCTTACAGGAGTACCCCAAGGAGCTGTGAGAAGATATCCTTCGGCGCGCTTTCTTGGGTCCTAAGCCGTAGTAAAAACTAGTGGGACCGAGGGGGGACATCGGAGGCATGAGAGCAAAAGAAGTTAGGACCAGACCATGGGGACGAGTCTAGATGACAGGAAAAAGGAGGTAAAGAAATCATCGGTACCCTCAGGTAATACAGAATAAAATATTAATTCATAACTAAGCAATATATAACATGTAGTGAAGCAGTAGGGGCGTCGATGGCACGAGATAGGCGTAAGAGCATCCAGAGGATGTCTTGCCTAGGGGGGGAGAGTTTGTGACGTGGCAAAGTTTGCTTCACAATTTTTGCAAGTCACTGTCGACGCCCCTATTCTAAAACCAATTCGTGTTCTTAACGGGATCCTCGCATAACCGAAATCTTCGTGTGTTTGAGAAACGACCAATGGTAAGCCAGAGAAGGAGACACACACCTAGACCAGAAATGTAGCGTGCATACGAATAAATGTGATAATGTAAGTGTCAAAGCGTCGGCACGTAAGAATGATCCGAAAGGTGAGGTAGGGGCCAGATAAACCGTTTTGCGCACAAGTAGGTGATCAAGCGAGGGACGAGGGGATACCGACCCAAGGGTCAGGAAGTAAAGCGTGAGACGGAAAGGGCGGAGGAAAAAGGCAATAGAGTTTCGACCATCGAGAGAGGGAGAGCTGTCGAGCGCAAAGAGAGTGTTGGCGCCATTTTGCTGTCTCGTTTTTGTGGCCGGTACTCGAGACGAGCATCTCGTTGGCGATTCCTTTTTTCTAGGGCATACGCGGAGATCGGGAAAGGGGTCGAGCTGTGCAACGGGAAAACGCGACGAGTGTGTGCAATAGAGAAAGTGACGGCACCCAAGGTACCGTGAGAGCAAGCGAGAAGAGAGGAGAAATAGGGCTGATCCAAGCCTGCTTGGCCCTGAGTGCTGATCACCCGCCGACGAGACGTTCTCCTCTGACAACCATAGCCAAGTCGAAAAGAAGGGGCCTTACGCAGCTGGAGAGCAGGATCAAAGGTCTCCGGAGCGTCAACTTCCCGGACCACCATCCGCGACGACACCGCCGTCTTGCTTGCCTGCGAGAGACGAGTAACATCACCAAAGTACCGTGAATAGGCTAGCGGGGACATAACAGGGGGGGAAAAACGTCGAGAGTCTATAGCGAAGGCAAGAGCCATGAGACTGGGATAGGAAACGCGTCGAGTGCGCCCCGGTCAGGCCTCTACCGAGACGCGGAAATGGGCACGCCGTGCCAGTGGGTGTGTGTGAGAGAGAAAAAAAGAGAGAGAGGAAGAAAAGGGCACATGAGACCAAGAGCGAGTGAGTAGTCACATAGCCGTGGTGTAAGGGCGGGATGGATCGAGAGCCGGCGTTGGGACGCTATGAGTGGTAAGGCGTGTTTGTGACCGTCTCCGGTCATGACGGCAATCCACGCCCGGGAGCTATAGGTTACGCCGAGTGTGAGTATGGGGGTGTGTAGGTACGGACAGGCTACCACGCCAAGGGGACCTGATTCTAGACCTAGAGTAGTGTAAGAGGGGAAGTGGGTTGTGACGTTGCACTTTCGCGCCCTGAGACACTGTAGAGTGTCGCAGCCAGGGCGGTCCCGAGACAACGCCCAAAGACTCTATCGCCAACAATCTCGCCAAAGTCCGCCGTATCCTGAAACGCGAAAAACAACCCCTGTCCCCACGCTTACGATGTCCGCTGCTTGGCCCAGGAGACTCGTCTCTGAGGAGGTCCTGCCGGCGGTAGTCCGTCGGGATCGGACTACTCTCCCAAGGAGAAACGAGGCGCGACCTGTAAAATCTGAAGGAGGAAAAAACACATGCACGACCACAACGAGTAAATGATTTCAAGAACACTTTACTTTATTTTTGGCGAACTTTTACACGTGGGCTTTTAGGCCCAAATCTCGGCGCAATCCGGCGCTATCGCACTAATCCGCGACAATCACACCTTCCCCCGGACTCTCTTGTTCTCGCACTCCACGCAACCTGGGGGAGTCCCGCACTACTCGATCCCCCAACACACACGTAAGGACACACACACGCTCGCACACTCTACTTTACCCTTACCTCCGGGTTCACCATGTTCCGGGTCAAATCAGCTCTTGGCCTGTCGATGCCCTGGTCTCGCAGATGACAGCTGGGAGCGGCGATGGTCCGCGTCTCCTCGGTCGTCGGTCGCAAGGTCGTTTCCGGCTGGCTTAGAAACTGATTCTCCGCTCTTCTCCTTCTCTCTCTCTCTCTCGATTCTCTCTCTCTCGATCCGTGCTACCGGAAACGCGAAAACTCGGGAAGCTCTGGTTCGCTCGAAGGCTACTACAAGAGTGTCGTTAGGCCCACCAATTAGTGCAGCCTCGCGCATTACCACACTATATCTACATACATACTTCTGAATCTTACCGCCAGGACATCATTCACACATACTCGAAGGCGACGCAATTAACAGTACATACTCTTAATACAGATACATAGGTATACATACAATCTTCGTCGATAAAGCAGTACTGGATTAGGACAATGGTGCGGTAATTGCAAATATTCTATAATACGCAAAACTACACATTCTTGGGCTTTTCTTCGACGCTATGTCTTCTCTTCTCTCCTTGGCGCTACTCCTTGTATCCGATTACTCTCACATAAAACATAAAACACACAGACCCAGACCTTTATTAGCTTCTTATAATGAAAATAGATTCCACCTTGATGACGCGTTTCGGCGCTTAATGCTATAGGTCAGAGAAAAATGACTCCGTCATAGGGTGTAAATGCGCGTGAGTGTGTGTGCGTGTGAGCGAACCAGCGTGGCTCTCCGATCTAACCACTGGCGTTGTAGTGGCAATCGAGGGCCTGCGCCATAGCATCGGGACCGAGAGGAGAAACGTGAAGTGATTGTAGATAGCGGTTGTGATTATTTTACATCAATCTGTAAAATAAAGTCAACATCGCCTTTTGTGTTCATTTGCCCAGACGCGAATCCCCTTTTGAGACATGTCCAGGGAAGGAGCGAAGAGGGAGAGTGTTGTCGAGCCGAGACGTACGAGAGAGAATAATAACGATATTTTCTCTCCAACGGTAAGTCACCTTGGTAAATGTAAAATACACGTAATATTTTATTTTACTTGTATAAGTATAAAAAGAAACACAGAAAAGACGGGACGTCTGGTCAATCTTTTAACATTAGTTATTAACGTCTGCACTTGATGAGCGGCAGCGGGCTACTAACTAAAACGCTGCACAAAGAAGTGCACCTTGCACGAAGTTTAAGTTAAAACTTCTTTGTCTTACTTGCTAAGGGGCCGGTACTTGCTGACTTCATATGTTTAGGCTTCATGGCTTGCTTTAGTTGTCACTTGACACTTCCAAGAGCCACAAAGTACACAGTCAGCTTTGTTAAGCTACAACTCTCGTTGAGTATGACTCTGTAAAGAGTCTTAAAATTTTATCATTGTGAATGAAATATAACAGGGAAAAATATAATAAAAATAGAAATTTATTAATTAACGCAAGTCGTCACCTNTTTTAGCATTGCAGAACGATGAACCCGAATATCGCACAAAATACGCTGAACCAATTAAAAGAAGTACAAAATACAAAATGAACCGAAAATTGACTCACCCGTTATTTCAACAACAAGTTGAGTTAATGACTTACCACAGACATGTGATTACATGCAGAAGACAAGGCTGTACACAAGCTACAGAAACGAAGTAAATCCTTACCAAAACCATTGATCTACGAGAAAAGATCAAAAGTAGCAGAAAATTAACCCAATAATTGACCCCTACTAGTCAACTAGCCACCTTCTACGTCGAATACACATCACTTAGTTCTAAGATTTTAACTTCAAGCTTTGTAAAATCAATTTTTCCTTTCACGTATTCCTTCATTTTAACTTCACTTTATTGTTTAATTTTATCATTAGGATTTGTATGAAGTACGTTTATTTTCAGTTACTACTTATTCAATTGTATTATACAAATACGCAAATATTTCAGCATAGCATGATAAGTAATAATTGTATCTATCCATGTATTCCCTACCCATTATGCGATAGTTTCATAAACCTAATTTTATTCTCATATCTGCATTCCATACATCACTTACGAACAATAACAACACGAATTATACTACAAGAGCACTCATACATGTACAGTATCGATTAATAATCCTCACAACATCCATCATATTTACGCTTGCAGAATTACACACACAATGGACAAACAAAACGCTAATATCAGAGAAGCAATGGCTGATGGATTCCAGCTTAGCACACTGCTGCAAGGGGATTATAGTTGGGTGATACTGAAAAAAATTCTGGAAAACTTCGGGATAGTGAGTTCCATCGAACGGGAACCCTGTGATATGGGGTACTCAAGTTACGAGGTGGAATTCCTTTCACCACGAGAGGCAGCGATAGCGGCTGATAACCTAAATGCAGCGCCAACGCTACAGGAGCTATTCGACTTATTATCGAATGTATCAGACGAGAGGAATCGGGCAAAGTCAACGGCACCTGTCCCCTTGCCACATAAAAGACAAGTCAAGGTCCAACATGTATCGGAAAATGGACGTTGGTTAAACATAATTACCGAAGAACCAATTGATAAGTGCCAATTGGAAACATCGCTTAACAAATTTGGTCCGATGTTATCATTAAAAGAACAGCCATGTTCGGCCTCATACACCGGCTACGAGGCCGAATATTACCAACTATGTGATGCGGCAGTTGCTGCAGCAACCTTAAATGACACAACAACCATTGAAATAGAAGACAAATCATCTTCACAAAACATCGAAGCACCAACTAAGAATGTAGAGTCAACGACGGAAGTCAAAACCCTTAAAAAAGTTAATGAAGAAGAGCTTAGTCCAATATTACGATTTGTAAGAGTAAATCGTACTGGAACTACACTAAGCGTCATTATTAAAAAACCTATTAACACAAACTATATGATTGTCATACGCGACGATGGAAGACATTTATACCTAAGCTTCGCTACATACTGTAACGACGAATCGACGGAAAGAGCCCTTAAAGGACTCAAAATGTATGGGGCGAATTACTCCCAAAAAGACTCGAAAAAAAGCCGTGAAACAGTAACACATTCGTCGTGTGAGAATTTTATTTATAAATGCCACCTTGAAGTGCACAGCCTTCTGTGCAAAACACAAATGAAATTAAAAAATATCTGCCCATCATGCTAGGAAAATATCAACTTGGTATAATACGACTGGCACTATAAACTATGCCTTGAGATGGGAGTGTCAGCAAATCTTGATGCACTTAATAGACTAGTAATTATTTACACAAAACCAGAGGCCAAGGAGAAAAAGAAGACGTAATATTCACGAGTCCATTCCTTCCCTTACTCTCAGTCCCGAATAAACAAATGTACTAATTCTGTAATGTTAAACATTATTATATTACTTGAAGGATTATTGTAATATGTTTATGTTATGGAACTCATAAATGTTTACTTATAAAATGAAGTATCAATTTACAGAATTATTACATTTGTTTATTCAGGACAGAGAGTAAGGGAAGGAATGGACTCGTGAATATAACGTCTTCTTCTTCTTCTTGGCTCCTGGTTTTGTGTTGTAAAGTACTAGTCTATTAAGTGCATTGAGATTTGCTGACACTCTAATCTCAAGGCATAGTTTATAATGCCTGTCGTATGTTACCAAGTTGATATTTTCCTGGCATGATAGGCAGATCTTTTTTAATTTTATTTGTGTTGCGCAGAAGACTGTGCACTTCATTGTGGCATTTGTATATTAAATTTCCACACGATGAATGTGTTACTATTTCACGGCTTTTTTGCGATTATTTTTGGGAGTAATTCGCCCCATACATTTTAAGTCCTTTGAGGGCCCTTTCCGTCGATTCTTTGTTACAGTATGTAGCGAAGCTTACGTATAACTGTCTTCCATCGTCGCATATGACATCTAATGGGTAGTCATTTAAATGGCTCAACGGGCCAAAGGTCATTAACCACCGGGAGTATTCATCCGGATTCACAATGGCCGGTACCTTAGATACTTCTTTTCACGGAAGTGAGTCATTGTCTTTTGGATCGTTATGTATTTTGATCGTGTTTTCTGTTTTTTGATTTTTTGTGATTACATTTGTTGGCTGCTGAGTTATGCAATACACTACTATCTGGCGCATGTTTTCTGCCCACTCAGCGGATCCATACGTTATATAAACGGGAATAATATCTTCCCGTGTTTGTTTTTTGGTTGAAAAAAGAATATCTTGTATTGGATATTTGTTTTCGAAAAATTTAATAATATAGTTTGTGTAAATAGGTTTTTTTATAATAACGCTTATTTTAGTCCCAGTACGATTTACTATTACAAGTCATAATATTGGACTAAGCTCTTCTGCAGTAACTTTTTTAAGGGTTTTGACTTCCGTCGTTGACTCTACATTCTTAGTTGGTGCTTCGATGCTTCGTGAAGATGATTTGTCTTTTATTTTAATGGTTGTTGTGTCATTTAAGGTTGCTGCATTAACTGCCGCATCACATAGTTGGTAACATTCGGCCTCTTAGCCGGTGTATGGGGTCGAACATGGCTGTTTTTTTAATGATAACATCGGACCAAATTTGTTGAGCAATGTTTTCAATTGGCGCTTATCAATTGGTTCTTCGGTCATTATGTTTAACCAACGTCCATTTTCCTATACATTGCGGGCCTTGACTTGTCTTTTATTGGGCAAGGGGACAGATGCCGTAGACTTTGCCTGATTCCTCTCGTCCGATACATTTGACAATAAGTCGAATAGCTTTTGTAGCGTTAGCGCTGCATTTAGATAATCATCCGCTATCGCTGCCTCTCATGGTAAAAGGAATGCCACGTCGTAACTTGAGTACCCCATAGCACAGGGTTCCCGTCCGATGCACCTCACTATCCCGAAGTTTTCCAGTGTTTTTTTCAGCATTAGCCTACTATAATCCTCCTGTAGCAGTATGCTAAGCTGGGATCCATCAGCCATTGCTTCTGGTATATTAGCGTTTTGTTTCTGCACTGTGTGTGTAATTCTGCAAGCGCAAATATGATAGATGTTGTGAGGATCATTACTTGATACTGTACATGTATGAGTGTTCTTGTAGTGTAATTCGTGTTGTTATTGTTCGTAAGTGATGTCTGGAATGCGGATATAAGAATAAAATTAGGTTTATGAAACTATTGGATAATGGGTAGGGAATACATGGATAGATACCATTATTACTTATCATGCTATGCCGAAATATTTGCGTATTTGTAATACAATTGAATAAGTAGTTTTAATACGTGCTAAAGCTTAATATTACAAGAGAAAAAAAAATTTTGACAATAGAGTTACATGCAGCTAAAATAGAATACAACATGCGCTTTTAAATTTAAAGCCTAATTATTANTATAAAAAAAAAAAAAAAAAGAAAGTGTTATCTCCATTTCTAATAGAGTTAAAGGCACTTTCCAAGATTTAATTAAAGAAACTGTGCACAACGGTCGAATACATCAGGAATTCTATACACAACTAGAACAGGATACAGTTAAATATTGTATGAGAGGGCTAGATTGGGTAATAAAAGCTCGTATAGGCCACACAAACAACTTCGAAACTGCCACAACTCAGGCTATAGAAATAGAAAGAGACTTCACGTGTAATGAACCCGAACTTCTACAAGAAACCGTAAAAATTATTACTAATAGACAAAGTCAAGATGCACAAATAAACTTAATCTAAGCTTCAGAAAAAGGCCAAATTTGTAAAAGACGAAGGTACACAGACGGCAATTGCTGGTATCGCTTTAACACTAGCAAATCCGACACTCACCAGACACGTCTATGTACAATGCTACACCATCCACCAACGAACGTCGTCTTAGCTACCCCCCTATACCGTTAAAAGTCACTTTCCAAAAAAGGGAGTGTCATAGAGTCAACCATCACATAATAATCTTGCACCTACAAATCAATCCAACAATTATGTACCAATTCCATACACGCAGCAACAAACTTTAAACTCAATTAATAATAATCGAAACAATCAAAAAACTTGCAACTATTGCAAAAAATTAGGTCACTGTAAGAGCGAATGTAAAAAAAAAGCCTACAATGATAAAATTAAGCAAGAGGCATCGGGAAACGACTCAGGTTTCTTTCAGAGGGGAAGCTTGGAAGAAACCAGCAATGTAGCACCAACATCTTTCCAAAATAGACAATAGCTGGCAAAACCATCTTACTAAACATCAAAACCTTAACCCCTACTGTAACAATTAAATTTAGTGAAATCAATTAACTCTTGTCCTTCATTCTCGACACTAGTGCGAAAACATCACTCATTAAAGAATCCGTTATCCCACGTAACATCACATTTTTTTAAGATACCATTTTGCACCTAAAAGGCATAATGAATTAATTCCTATAAAAATTCCTTAAAAATAAGTTATTACGTGATACCTATCAAAACCAGAACAAATAACACAACGTGATCCGAAAAACAGCCTGAAAATTTCATCGCATGCTCAAGTATTCCATACAACTTCTTACGCGTTAACAAAACAGAGCACTCTCAATCAGAACCTTCGAAAACTGCACAATCCGAACTCACCAGTAATTAAGAAACAAGAAACCCCGAATTATCAAAAATCTCCGAGATCCGAAATCATGTAATAAAATACGATATTCCAAAAGCTGAAATCTAAAATCATTAAATAAAGAATGTAATTCCAAAAGTCGAAATCCGAAATCATGAAATAAAAGCTAACATTACAATCACCAAAATCCAAAACCAAGAAATACAAATTTATTTAACAAATGCCAAAATCCGAAATCAAGATACAAAAACTTTCGTAATAAAATACAAAATCTGAAAAATTAGAACACAAACAACCACGACACAAAAATCTAAAACCTTAAACTCAACAACGATCAGGTATCCATATACAATATTCAAGAAAATTCTAACTCCGTAAGAAAATGTTGCGAAACTGCCGATAATTGCAAAAGCACCGAAGTGAAAAATCATAACGACAATCTATACACGCAGCATCGTGATATGAATAAAAGTGACATGGAAAATATACTTCTTGAAAGCCTCAAAAGCTTAGAAAAATCACTTGTATACAAAAATAGAGGCTACGACTTTACGCAACATTCATACCTACCTCAAAAATACTTCAACACTAAGTACCAAGAAGGACTACAAATATTGCAAAAACAGATACGTATATATTTAAAATAACAAAATAATTAGAAAATCATAAAAGCGAAAGAACGTAACAATAACTGCATCAAAAATCTCAAATTACAAATAGAAGGAAAATATACTCCTAACATTAAAAATAAAAGAATCTTAAACACATCAATGAACTCGAGCGTAACTCCACGCGAGCAAAAGATTCTAATTTTATTATGTCTCGAGCACATCGAACACAAAAAGCTAACAACCGTTAAAAAATAATAGTAGACTATGCTGACAGGTTTTACCTCGAAGGTGAAAGTTTACCTGCTACAGACCTCATGAAGCTAAACATCCCAACAATAACTTGTACCCCCATTAAAATTAAACTTTTCCGGCAAGCCTCCCATCTTGTGCAAAGAAATAAACAGACAAGTCAAAGAAATGCTTGAGAACAAAGTCATTAAGCCCTCCATGAGCCCTTACACAGCGCCTGTTTCCTGCGTGCCAAAAAAGCCGGGACTCGGGGAGCCGGGAAATAGACTTTAAAAAACTCAGTGACGTAATACCCGACTATAATCATCCCGTACCGAACATAGCAGATATTTTAGACGAAATCGGTGCATCTAAATATTTTACAGTCTTTGATTTGAAAGTTGGTTATCAACAAATAAAGATAAGAAAAGAAGACAAATATAAAACTGCCTTTATGTGCGATCTATGACTTTTTCACTTTAAAAGATGCCCTTTCGGATTGAAAACAAGTGCACCAATATCTTTAGCACTCACAGCTACCTTAATGACTAATATTAAGGGAGCAGTATCTTTCTTCGACGATGTATGCATTCACTCCCAAGAATTCGATTAACACTGTGAAATTATCATTCAATTTTGAAAGCAACTAAAAAAAGCAAATTTAGTTTTGCAGCCAGGAAAATACGAGTTCTTAAAACAAGAATTAAATTATCTTGGTCACATATTTAGTAGAGAAGGGCTGAATTCCGACCCAAAAAAGATGGAGGCAGTTGAAGAATTACCTCGACCAAAAAATCTAGAAAACGTTCAACAATTTTTAGCATTAGTAGGCTACTACCGTAGATTCATAGAAAACTTTTCCAATACAGCAAAACCCTTAAACACACTGCTAAAAAAGGATCAGGAGTTCTCGTGGAATGAAGAAACTAAAACAGCATTTAAAATCTTGAGAGATACAATATGCTCTCCTCCAATTTGAATCAACCCTGCTTTTAGAAAAACGTTAATACTTACCACAAATGCTTCAGGCTTCACTATAGGAGAGGTGCTCTAATAAGGAGAAATTGGAAAAGATAAACCCATCGCTTTTATATCCCGCACTTTAAGTGGAAGCATCTAAAAGTGGAAGCAACTACTGTACGTTCTCCTAAGAAGCCCTAGCTCTAATATATTACATATAGTAATTTAGAGTATACTCGTACGAAAGACAATTCATATTAGAAACCAACCATCGGCTCCTTGTATGGCTCAATTCTATGGAAGACTCATGCTCTCGAGTCACACGCTAGTGACTTAAGCTCGCTGATTTTCAATTTAATAGAATATATAAACCAGGCTTTTAGAACGTTGGCGTAGACGATCTGATTGATTGATTGCTTTGATCTTTATTGCTTACAATTTTTTATAAAATAGTAGGATCTGGATGATACCTATTTTTTTATGTCTTATCTACATTAGAATCAGTATAATTTATCTAGACTTTAGGACTTAGAAAAAACAGTTATTTGATGCAAGAATTGTTTTCGAATTAAAAAAAAGTTATTAAATTTTCAAAGAACGCTACATTCGCAATTTTTGAATCTCTAAAACTCAATCGAGATTTTTAGTATACAAAAAGTTACTTTCTTTTGTAGTGTCATAATTTCTTAAGTATATCTAAGAAAATTATGTAACATTAAATTTGAGAGCAGAATTTTTTTCTTAAGAACTATAAATGTGATTTTGTGTTAACTTAGAGAAGTTAGCACTGCTAAATTTTGAATTACCTATAAGCTGATGAAATAAATATGTTGAAAGTATGATTATTAAAAATAAAGTATTTCGATCAATTATATGTTTTGTTGTCAGTCTAAGGCTTCGAGAATATTTTCAAATATGCACGAATTTTTATCACTCTAAATAAAATATTATTATTTTCAAACATGGATATTAAAAAAAAAAGCTGCGAAAGCCTTCATCAGCAAACTTGGCATCGTATTCGCTCCAAATATGAACCTGAAGGGAATAAAATGATATGCACCAGCGCACATGGTGTCGATAGAGTGCAACTCGAAGGGGAGCAAGAAGCATCCAATCCATGTAGTCTGTACGTAAGCGTTCTATTATGGTACCTTAAGTGCAAAACATGCAGTAAATTTAATTATTAGTAAATACTTTTTCATTCCTGGTAAATCATTGCTGGCATTCTGGCATTACAGCCGTTACAAGTTTAATAAATTCAAGCAAGAACTGTGCGTTGCAAGCCACTTAAAGAGGCTTGGGCGTTTGGTATCGTATCTACTGAGGGGCCCCTGTGGGGTACTTGTTATGCAGATGAGTGTTTGCATTTTTTTTTCACAATTATATTCATCACATAAATATATCAACAAAATATCAATAATACGCGGAAAAGTCACCCAGAAATAGATACTTAAAAAATTATTAGTTTTCCCGAGGTACCTTGTGTAAAGATGACGGCCTTGCTCTCATCTGCCATTATATACCTACACTTGACTTGGACTTAAATCTTCATGCTTGTATGGTTATGTGCGTACAGCGCATGTGCACTCACAATACTGAAACAAAACAAGTCTCACGTTCGACGTTTTCCTCACTGTATTCTCAAAATTTTACGTGTTGGCCCTGTCTTTTTTTTTAAGTAATAGATTCTTTGTAATTAAAAGTATATATACCAATTCGACTTCTGGGCCCACATCTTTTCATTACAATAGTCAATTTTATTTCAGGTTCCATAAAGCTACGTGTTTAAATGACGAATTTTCACAAGCGATTTTCTCAAAAATGAATGTGTTGACCAACCTATTTCTTTTTTATAAAAAAATCTGGCGTAGTTTATTTACATAATCTCTGAATTTCAGAGCTAGCCATAATTTGATTCAAAATCCCCTAAGCTTCCTTAAGGTGATTTATGCACGACTTTCGAGTCAAATGTGCAACTGAAAAGATAACTTCTATTGAAGCTGTCAATATTCATAAATATATTATTAAATATTCTTCATTTAATAAAATAAAACATTCATGTCACATTATAGATCACAATATCTAATATTAAGGTTTCTAAAAACTATTTTATGTAATTCCGATTTACCTTAAAAAATTATCAGTCGACTCTCGCCTATGCTTTTAACATAGTAAATGACAATGCATGATTGCGTTCCAATCGATATCTTTTAATTTTGTTCTACAAGGTAAAATTTTCAACGAACCATTACAAATGGGGTGACTTTGAGTTTATTACTTTAGTTTTAGATCATCCTGGCCCAGTTCTACGAAAAGTAATCGAATGACATATGGTGAAAAAATTGTGTACGTCCATAAGAGCCCGTGTTATCCCAGTGCTCAACAACGATTTTCAAACGTCTCGTTCTCGTGATTTTATGCTTTAAGCCTATCTAAAATTTTGCACAGAGGTATGTAAGAGATTTGTAAAGAATCTCTGCAAGTTTTACTTTGATAGCACAGTTTTTAATGTTCGCATGAACCACCTTAACCATATTATAGCAACACTCCAGCAAAACACCGAGCAGATGCACCATTTGGATGTAGACGAGGCAAAATCAGCAATCGACCGGGAAAATTAAGTCACCCGCAATTTTTTTGACCCGTCTTGTTAAAAATGTGCTACTGCATGGGGAAGTACAGTTTGCCAGGCGGAAATTTGGTCAGAAATTGTTCAAACAAATTTTTTTTAAACAATTTATAAAAATTAATTTTTTCGAGAAAAAAAAAATTGTTCCTTATTCTTTGGCCCATTCCTAAAAAAAATCAATTGGGATGCATGTACCTAAGCCCCATTGATTTCGAGTAAAAGATTTCTCAAGTTTAAAAAAAACGCGTTTTTTGCGATATTTGATCACGTGTTACTCAGCTATTAGTGCATTATTTGTGACTAACTAGGGGTCAAATTTTACCTTTAAGCGTGCACTTTTAGATAAAGAAAGATTTATAAACGTTAGCTGCTTGGAAAGAACGGTATTGTTGATCTAAGCATAGTCGTTTTTGTACCTACCATCCAAAAATGCTTATACCTGAAGGAAAGGAGAATCAACAGGGAAAATTAATTCGCCTGCAATTTTTTTGCAACATCTTGTTTAAAATGTGCTACTGTATGGGAAAGTACAGTTCGCCAGGTAGAAATGCGGTCAGAAATTGTTGAAACAATTTTTTCTAACAAATTACAAAAAATCAATAAATTCGTGAGAAAAAAATTTTTTTGTACTGCTGTGATCAAAACGGGTGAATAATGAGAAATTGAATTAATTGTATATTGTATTTTAAGCTTCAAAAAAGATGTTCAAATTTTTGTAATTTTAAAAACATTTTCATGATACCGCTTTAGAAACNATGATACCGCTTTAGAAACCTACAAATAGCAAAATCCGTGTTTTTTGGAATTTCAAGAGTTTTTCACTCAAAATTTATTAACTTTAGAGAAAAATGTGTTAAGAAATTTCTTGTTTATTTTGATCACAGCAGTACAAAAAAAAATGTTTTTCTTACGAATTTATTGATTTTTTGTAATTTATTAGAAAAAAATTTGTTTAAACATTTTCTGACCGTATTTCCGCCAGGAAAACTGTACATCCCCATGCAGTAGCACATTTTTAACAAGATGGTGCAAGAAAATTGTGGGCAAATTAATTTTCCCGGTCAATTGCTGATCTCGCACCGACTAATGCACTACGTACTGTTACATCGAGGCTACGCTCGACGTATCCTTTTTTCCCCTCTCCTCCTCTACTTTTCCTCCTCGTAAGACCACATTTTCGTATCAACCTAAACGATATACACTCACATATACCAAGTACCGGAGCTAAGGCTTCGTAATACACGTATAAGGAGAGACCGAGTAAGACAAAGACCCAAGAACTAGCCTACATCTCCTTCCCTCCTTATGCCTCGACAACGCCTGATAAAACTTAATAATTATTTTCTATCCTTTTCCTCTTCTGCGTCTTAACCACTCGTAAATAAGCTGACGCTTGAGCCAGGATGTTGATCAACACATCGGCCAGCGTTCATGCTACAAGACTTGACAACAGCATGCTACACTTCTACCACTTTCTTTTCTTAACACTGACAATACCCAGAGACGCCAAGCCGAAAAATAACGTGAACTGTAATACGACCTAATTTCTATAAGCAAACACTGGGACCAGTATCGTTACCATAAAATATTGTTAAGCAAGTAAGCATCACCCTGAAACTAAAACAGCATATGTAAAGGAAGATGGAAAGCATATAGGAAATTTCTCCCTCTCTCTGCCACGAGATGATTCAGACTAATTCTAAGAACCTATGTGTGTCTCGTCGTCTCTGGCCGTAGTGGTAATGATAAGGAGGCAAGATCTTCGGCTATATAAGCCCATGGCCTCCTTCACGAGCAGCTCAGTCCCAAAAAATTCGTTCAATGGTTAGGCCAGCTTAGGTGTATACCTAGAGCAGTAGCCAGACTAAGGGCATACGACCTGGAGAACCCAGTCGATGCATTCAATGGTCAGGCCAGCTTGGTAAACCACCGAGAGCAGTAGCCAGACTAGTATACAGGACCTGGAGAATCCGGTCAAAGTCTATTCGTGACATGGAGAATCTGGTCCACCATTTCGATTTAAATTATATCCGGTCACCCGGATCTTGTCTCGAGAGCAACTTTGTAACCCCCTTTTTCTTATTTTTAATAAAAGTAAGTAATAATGCCTTTAAAGCTAATTCTCATACATCCCCCAATAGTTGTTTTTCTTTTCGCGTAAAACTTACTATTGCGTGCCGTTCAGTTCAGATATTAATGGCCAAGCAGGTGGTGGAAGGAAAATTTTAATTCGCAAAAAATATTTTAAAGGAAACAACGCTTAGTTGTGTGCCATTTCGGATGGTTGGTGCAAATGCGGATGGCCAAACAACTAGCCTCTATTTAAAAAATATGTGTGCCAGTTGGTGTAAATGACGATGGCCAGGCAATTAGCCTTTATCAAATAACGCTAAGTTGTGTGCCGGTGAGTGTTAACGCCGACAGCCAAGCAGCTAGCTCTTAGTTAGTTAGAGTAAATACAAAATTTACTCCTACGCCGTCTTTGACGTAACAATACTAAATATATATCATACTTTCGCAGGCTTCCCATTTTTGTCAATGGCTGTAATATGATAATGCCTAATTTGATTCACGTGGAATAAAAAAAAACTTATTTATAATTAAATTTTACATAACTCTTACGATTCATGTCTTACCGATGGTCAAA